>ML660204.1:11090387-11133988 GCA_007570785.1 Antilocapra americana | reverse complement strand
TAATGCATATATATGGAATTTAGAAAGATGGTAACGAGAACCCTGCATGTGAGACAGCAAAAGAAACGCAGATGTATAGAAAAGTCTCGTGGACTCTGTGGAAGAGGGCAGGGGTGGGATGATATGGGAGAATGGCATTGAAACATGTTAATTATGATATGTGAAATCAATCGCCAGCCCAGGTTTGATGCTCAGGGCTGGTGCACTGGGATGACCCAGGGAGAGGGAATTGGGAGGGAGGAGGGAGGTGGGTTCTGGAAGGGGAACATATGTATACCCATGGTGGATTCATGTCAATGTATGGCAAAACCAGCACAATAAAGTAAAGAAAATTAAAAAAAAAAAAAAGAAGTATCTTTACAATGACTTATTCAATGAAAAAAAAGAAGGGTACCCTTTTCAAATCAATTGATTGTTCACTCTCCAGGTTGATGACATTTATGTTTTCATGTTTTGATGGAGGAGTCCAGGCTAAATATGACAACTTTGTAGACTTAATTGGTCACTTAAAGTTTATTTTACATCTTATAATGTAAGATTTTTATATAAATTTATATAACTTTTAATATAAATAAGTCAGATTAAAGGATAAAACTTTGGCCAAGTTCAAATATCTCTACCTTTTTAAGCCAGTCTGTGAATATAAACAATCAATTTGATGCTATTTTCAAATGCAATGCATACTAATCATAAGATGAACGTTTGCATGGTGCATCACAATTTACAATGGGCATTCATATACCCACAACATTTTAAAAATTTTTGGAATATAAAATTCACACTCTATAATTCCTATTTTATACAGAAAATGAAACTAGAATTGTAGAACAAGATGTCCCCACGTATTAACTAAGGCAGCATTTGGGTTTCAAACTAGCCTCAACTAATTTTTTTTTTAAGAATTTTTTTCTGTGTGGATCACTTTAAAGTCTTTCTATTTCATGCTTTGGTTTCTTGCCTATGAGGCATGTGGGATCTTAGCTCCCCAATTAAGGATCAAACCTGTACCCCTTGCATTGGAAGTGAAGTCTTAACCACTGGACCACCAGGAAAGTCTCAGTGTCTCTTGACTCCTAATTACATTCTCTTCACTCAGATCTCAACTGCACTCTGTCTATTACATTAGAATCCAGAAATCTTTCAAAGTCCTTGTGGAAAATTCTGGAGGAGACTGGAAATGCAGTATTAACACCTTCTATCGTGTCACTGTAAACTCTTTTTCTTGTCTTGCTGCTACCATCGTGGTAGTGGTGCTGGTGGGCATAGGGAGAAGTGGAAAGTGGTTCCCAGCAGATGAGCTGTCAGCTCTTGCTTTTTTCTTCTATTTACTTGCTTTTTCCTGTCTTCTGACTCAGAACCCCCAATCTTCTAGACAATCTTGACAAGGATACGAGTTTTCCAATTATCAAGACCTTCCTTCCTTACTTTGCCTGAGGTGTGACGGTTAGCTTTGTCAGCTTGACTGGGCTAAGGGATGCTTAGGTAGCTGGTAAAACATTACTTCTGGGCATGTCCATAAGGATGTTTCTAGATGAGATTAGCATTTATATCAGTACATTGAGAAGAGATTGGGCAGGCATCTTCTAATCTGTGGAGGTCCCAAATAGGACAAAAAGGTGGAAGAAGAATAAGTTCATTGTCTCTGTTTGAGCAGGGACATCTGTTGTCTCCTACCCTTCACATTGAAGCTATTGGTTGTCATCCTTCAAGTTTTGTCCAGGACTTAGACTATGGGCTCCCAGTTTGGGGGCACTTTAGACTCAACTGGGACTTATACCGTTAGCTCCCTCCATTCTTAGGCCTTCAGGTTTGGGTTGAAACTACTCTGGCTTCCCCGGACCTACTTCTACAACCTGGGCCTCCAGCTTGTAGATAATAGATTGTGGGATTTCTCAGCCTCCTTAATTGTGTGAGCAAATCCCTTATAGTAAATATATCTATAGATATAGATACTGATATTTAGATATGGACATCCTATTTGTTCTGTTTCTCTGGAGAATCTGACTAATACATATTATGAATTTTTCTTGCTCCTGGGGCCTGAGTCACCCTCAACACAGCAGACTCAACTTGTCAAGGATGTTGGTGTACACATACGTCAGCTCCTTCACCCCTGGGCAGATTAACTCTGAGATAGATTCTACAAGATCTCCCAGAGTTTCCCAGCAAGATTAAGCTTCAGTTGCCCATAGCTGTGACTGTCTTTATAACATGCCAATTGTTGACCACCTCCCCTCCCTTATATCTCTTCCCCACTCCTCTACCAATATTCCTACCATCTTCTAAAGGAACTACTTTTACTTAAATCAGTGGTTCACACTCTTCTCCTAAAGAAACACAAACTGAGACACAACCCCACTGAGTTGCTCCCTTCTCCTATGTCTGATTTTGTTAACTCAGCTTAGAACAGTATTTCTCT
Source organism: Antilocapra americana (assembly GCA_007570785.1). Taxonomy (NCBI): domain Eukaryota; kingdom Metazoa; phylum Chordata; class Mammalia; order Artiodactyla; family Antilocapridae; genus Antilocapra; species Antilocapra americana. The sequence goes on along the minus strand of ML660204.1, from coordinate 11,131,569 downwards.
AACTCATCTAGAAGACACTGCTGCTGGCTTACTCTACACCTGAAGTCTTTTCTCCTATCTAATATCCCCATATCTTGACTAGATTTTGGAAGTTCTCCAAGCTAGGGACAAAGTCTTCTCTGCCTGCGCCTCTAACCACTGATTGGATGGATGGCCTTCTGAATACACACTGGCACCACCCATGTGACTTATCTGCCTGAAATCAGCTTAGCAGACCCAAATCCAACTGCCAACCTCATTTCTCTAAAAGGCTGACTTTGAATGATGACAGTGACCTAGACTCACCTTGCTCTTCTGCACATTAAGAATTATTCCACTAGCCAGTCTCTTCTTTGTGTAAAAGTGAAAACTATATATGGATCTCTAGCTTAGTCATCAGTCTTTATTCCTTTCCACTGGCTCTGACATTGAACATAGAAAGTATCTTGGAGCCAAGGCTATAACAATTTTCATATAAACTTAGAAGTACAGAGGTACACAATTTTTACAAAACTAGGGCTTCCCTGGTAGCTCAGTGGTAAAGAATCTGCCTGCCAGTGTAGGAAACACAGGAGACTTGGGTTCAATCCCTGAGTCAGGAATTCCTCCTCCAATTCCCCTGGAGGAGGAAATGGCAACTTACTCTAATATTCTTGCCTGGAAAATTCCATGGACAGAGGAGCCTGGTGGGCTATAGTCCATGGGATCACAAAGAGTCAGACATGACTGAGCAACTGAGCACTGAGGTTTAATGCCTTTATCATGCTTAGAAATAGCTGGTTGTGTAACTTAGGCAGCATCTATTATCATAGGCCATGGACATTCATATCCCATGTAACTGTCTTCAACCACTGGCAAAGTTTTCTCAATAAAGATTGACTATGATTCAGGTGGCCACTAAAGACCATAGAAAATCCCAAATCCATGAAAGTCATATTTGTATCCATTATTTGCTGAGGCTTGGTTTAGATTATAGGTGAAATACTCTAAGCTTCTTTTTTTAATCAAACCACTTAAGGTTGTACATTTTATCACAGATTTTGGTCTTCTGTGGTCATCCTAATTTGAATTAAGCTAACCTAGTCAATAAACACACCCTGATTATTAGATGCCTATTCTATTACTTAGAAATGATACTTAGTGATATTAAATTTCAAACTTTTAAATAATATTGTTAATAAGAGAAAGGTCCTGTCTGTCCATGCCATAGCAAAACCAGAGGGGAAAAAAGAATAATATCTGTACGTGTATATTCTCTGCATAGCACCCCACCCCCATCCCAAACAAGCTACAGTGTTTCAGCAGGGGTGGGGTGAAAGGGTGAAAGGGATAGGAAAAAACAGAAACATGGATAAAATTATATAAATAACTGTTGTTATTCTTGGATGGCTAAATGCAGATCAACACTTGAATGAATGTTGCCTTACAGAAATTTCAGGGCACAATGAAGCCTTGTTGTTACTCTTAAACGTTGTTCAAAGCCAGAAGCCAAGAAAAAGTTTTCAGATATCTTGACAGAGACCCACGATGGAGTGTTTTAACCATGGCTCCAAAGGAAACCTCCATGAATGCCATTTTTATTAGAATTATGACATATACACAAAAAACACTTAAAGCAGCTTCTGATAACCAAAGTATTTCATTTCATAAGGAAGGAAAAGGGCAACATCAAAATAATAACAAGAATACTTTGGACTTAATTCTTTGAATCCCAATCTGTTTAACGACCCACAGGCAAGGGATAGGATTTCTTTTTTGTAAAGGATTCATTGTGCCTTGAAAGGCCCCAAATATACTTTTTAACCTAATATAAAAATGATTTTAGTTTTTAGTAAGTTAGCATCATAAAAATGTAACATTAACATTATTAAATAACCAATAGTAATAACAGTAAAGATGACTATTATTGAGATATCATAGGACATTAAAGATAACGTCATATGTCTCCACTGTGGGAAACACATTACAAAATAATTACCAGTAGAACACATAATATCAGGATAACATGAAAGACATTCAAAATACATAATAGATGTTGGTACATGGAACAGCAGCCTTTAAATACTGTGATTAGGAAAACATTTCTATTTATTGCATAGCCCTGGTAACTTTTTCTTCCATGTGGCTGGGTGTTTGGAAGAAAAGTTCAGGGCGAAGATTTTAAGTATGAGCTCAAACCCTTATTCAAATTCTTTTATTGTACTATATTGTTTTATTGGGTAAATCTGTTATGATCTAGTACATTTTTATTCAACATTACTTACTGAGCACTTACCATGTGCCAGTGTTTTAGTAAAATGATCAAAAATACTGGCTACCTAGGTTGACATTCTAGCTAAAGGAGTCAGAAAATAAACAAGAAACATAATCAATAGGTAATTTATGGAGTCTGTTAGAACATAAGTACTATACAAAATAAAGAAAAAAGAAGAGCAGAATAAGAGGGATGTGAGCTGGTAAAGGCTTTACTTGAAAGTTTAAATATGGTAATTGGATGTGGCCTCAAAGAGAAGCTATATTGTAGAGGAAATTAGCAGAGCTGTGTCATTGTATCTGTTTCCTGTTGCTGCTATAACAAGCACAACCCTAGAGGCTTTAAAGTGACACAGATTTACTATATTATAGTTCTAAAGGTCAGAAGTTCAAACTGTCTCATTGGACTAAACTCCAGGGGTCAATAGGGCTATTTCCCTACTAGAGGTTCTAGGGGAGAATCTCTTTCCTTGACTTTTCCAGCTTCTAGAAACCATCAATATTTCTCTATTTCCAGATGCTATCACTCCAACTTCTGCTTCTCTCATCGCATCTCTTTCTCTGACTCTGACCATCCTGCATGCCTCTTATAAGAAGCCTTTTCATTACATGAAGCCTCCTGTCATAATCCAGGATAATCATCTCATCTCAAGGTCCTTAACTTAATCACACCTGCAAAGTTCATTTTGCCATGTAAAAAGTAACATATTCATAGGTTCCAAGGTTCAGAACGTAAGCGTCTTTGGAAGGTTATTATCCTACTTAATATTATGTGACTTAACACTGTAACTGTTTTCCTAACCAGATAATTTAGAGGCTATCTGCCAAGTGCAAAGTCCTCCTTCACAAATTGTTTTCTCTCCTCTAGACCCCCAACCCAAGATCCCCACACTCATTGTATCTCTGTTCTGGTCTCTACCGTTCATCTTTATTTTGGTTTCCCAACATAAAGACATGTAGCTTCATCCCTGATGTCAAAATGTAAAGGAAGTGAAGTTAGATTGCATTGATTTGGGGAAAGCATGTCACAGGCAGAGGGAAGAGTCAGTTCTGAGGCTCTAAGGCACAGGTGTGGCTGGCACCCTGAAAGAACAGGAGAAGCAGGAGATGCTGGGAAGAGTGAATGAAGATGAGAATGCTGGCAATGAGGTCAGAGAAGGGGATGCCTCATCCACCACTTTTATCCCCAGAACCCTGGGAAGACAGCGCGGTCTCGTCTCTTTTGTGTGCTGTTCTCTGGCTGCTGTGATGAATTTCATTTCAGAGCCTAAGGAAGCACGTCCCAGGGCAAATCATCAAAAGGGTAGGTGTCATGATTTACCTTGACCTTAGTCAATGATTGTAAATTTAACTGCCTTAGTGCTGCCCCAAAGAGCCAATTTTTAACCCAGGGTAAACAAGCCACCCCCGTGCGGTGTGGAGATGGACTCGGGTCCTTGACTCAGCGCCTCAGGAGCCAATCTGGTGAACTGGCTTCCATACTTGCCTCTTCCGGGAGCGGATGAGAATTCGCCTTACTCCCCCTCAGTCTCGGGGACCTCCGCGCTGCTCATCGTGCGCACATCCGTGTGTTTTGCATACGGACCAGGCAGAGATTACCAAACTCCTGAACTCTGGCTGGTCGCAGAAGCCAAGAGTCAGGACCCGCCCCCTTCTCTCCAGGCAGAGGAAGCCACGAGGGCTGGAAGGAGCCGCTGCTTTACAGACTCATTCTCCTCTGGATTTCCTGCCTCTCTCGCCTGCCAAACCTCATTCTGAACAGCCCGGCTTCACCTTCTATGAGTCAGGTCAATTGCGGAAAGAAGCCTGATTTCCTATCAGGCTGTAACAGATGAGCTTTTGGGCAGCACGTGCCCTCCAGCGGAAGCCAGGGCCTCCCGTCGTGCGCTCTGCATTCACTGCTGAATGTGGGCCCCAGGGCGCTGCACACACACCCCCTCCCCAAGCCCACAGGGACAAACAGCGTCAGTGTGCGCTCTGAGGGCCAGGGCACCGGCGAGGGATGGAGCCTACATGTGTGGCTCACTATTTGATCGTCTTCAGAAGGAAGATGTGACAAGCTGGGGAGCCAGGCCACTCCTCTGCACCTTGACAGCTCAAAAGGGCCTTTGTCTCCTGGTCCCTCACGTCATCTGGGCAGGAGCCAGGCGGGGAGAACAGCAGCCTTCCCGCTCCTGGCTGAGCGGCCCTGGCACCCAAGGAGTAAGAGATATGGGCCAGAATTAACATGGGCCTCATTCCCCATCTAAGTAGATACCATGTGAAACCTGTTTTGTTATCCAGAGCCAGAAACTGCTTCCTAAGCTTAAAGAACAAACCCACTGTATTATTTATTGTTATTGTCGCTAGTCGTAGAAGAGAAGGAAAAGAAATAGCAAATTCCTATTCAAATGGTCAAAGGGAAACAATGGGGAACATTTTCTGTCAGAAGCCCAAATACTGGGAAATGACATTTTAGAAAGTCTAAAAGCTAAGGTAATCAAAAGAGAGAAATGATGTGAATTCATATCAAGAATTAATATAGATTAATAAGATTTCATGTTAAGGACATTTGAAACCATCTACTTTCTGATGAATTTGGCAAGAAGTAGAAATATGTCAAGGATTTTTGTTTTTGTTCTATTAGAAAGACAGGGTGTTTGGGTAACTCCATGTCTGGGATGTGTGGAGCAGGGTGATTGATGGCTGTTGGGGGAACACTTCCTCATTCTGCCATTGGGCTATTGAGGATATTATATACAGAAGTAAATCCTAAACCTACCTGGAATTATCACAGAGATAACAGCACACAGCTCATTTATATATGGTTTAACAGCAAGATTTTATGCACAGTAGCTTATATTTCAATAGGTATACACACAGAAGAGCTTTATGACAGCTATGTGACACACAAGATTATGAACTTACATGATGGTTGGGAGACATTCCATTCTCTAATACACTTAGAATTCCTGGCTCTCAACCGTTTTCTTGTCCTAATGTGGAATGCTGATTTGATTTTGAATCTTTTAGAAGGATTAACTTTATATGTAGACAGAATAAGCAATAGTCCAGTGAAGTGAGGTCTAGAATTCGAAAGAAGTCATCCCTCATTTCTTGTTCTCTGGTGGATGCTCTGAAATCCCATCATCAAAATGTCCTCTATTAAAACTAAGATTTTGGTTCTGGTCAAATAGTTTTAGCCCTAAAGTCTATCAGTCAAACACTGGTATGAAAAACATAAGGGCAGATTTTGGTAGGAACCAAGCGAAGGTAAAAACAAAGGGGAGGAGAGAGTCATAGTTCTTTTTCAGTAAACTCCACTGAGTTTCTAGTTTTGACTCAAGATGATTCTAATCTTTAACAGGGAAAACGACTGTAATTCCCTGTTGATGGATGGGCTGAATGGCCTGATAAAACCATCCCAGTTCAGTCTTAGATTCCTAGATATGTACATTGTTTTTGCTGAGATCAATGAGTGAGTAAATGGATGAAAGAATGAATGAACCAGTAAATCAACTAGTGAATCTTGAACCATGGGTGAACCACAACAAAAGAGATATATTACTGAAAGAAGTAGATGAGGCAGCAAACATGTGACTTCTTTTGTCTCCATTCTTTTAGCTTTCTTCAATCTTCCCTGCCACAGTTGTTCCAAATGCAATTAAAAATAAAATTTAAAAGATGCTTTTTTAACAGGCAAAGAAATACGGTATTAGGATCACAATAGCAAGCTGTTGCTTAAGCTAAATTAAGTATCTTCTATCTATATGGCAATTCATCCTACTCAAAGCCCTTAATACACTCTGAGACATAGATTTTTTTACTTTTATAAGTATATGGCAAATCCTTTCTCTGATGTTATAGCTCAAATATGTGGCACTCACATAAGGTGTGTGATTTGCTAAGGATTATATGGATATTTGACAATGACACCACCTCTAGAACCCAGACCTTATCATTCCTAGACACAATCTCATACAGCCATACTTTGGGACCAACATTTTGTGAAGATCTAATTCCCCGGAGCACCCAAGTGGAAACTGGAGAAAGTCTTTGGAACTGGATTATGACACGAGCAAAGAGAAATAGAAAATAAGTTCAGGGGCCCAGTGATCAAACAACCGTGGTTACCTGAGTTGGGGTGGCATCTTGAACCTGTTACGCACATCATCAAAGCGGTTGCCCAGGTAAGGGGTGTCCACCGTCACAAATATGGCCTTATAGCCCATTCGCTCAGCCCTCCGCACAAGCTGCTTGGTGACCTCACGGTCCTTGTAGATGTACAGCTGCAGCCAGCGAATCGCTTCGGGACCAGCTTCTGCCACTTCTTCAATTGAGGAGGTGGCCCAGGAACTCAGCATCATGCCAGTTCCCAGTGACCTGCAGGCTGAGGAAGGAAAGAGAAGATCAAGATCAGCTTGGCATTTTCCCTACTCCAGTCTTCAAGTTGTGGTTCATGGGATAAAGACATCTACAAAGGCGATTTAGAAAGAAAAAGTTGCATCTTTAAAAAGTTAGAAACATGCTTTCCTTCCCACACTCTGTGAACAGATATGAAGACAAAATTAACCCAAATGGCCAAAAATGTGTTATATGTAAGGATGAAAAAATTAGAAGCAACTTGAATCTCCAACCTTAAGGAAATAGATAAATGGTAGTTCAGAAATAAAATGAAATATACACACTCATGAAAAGTAATTTTTGTAATAGTTAATTTTATATGTCAGCTTGGCTAGGCAATGATTCCCAGATATTTGCTCAAATGTGTACAGATGTTCCTGTAAAAAATTTTTGTTGTTGTTAAGAGGTTAGCATTTAAGTCAGTAGACTTTACATAAAGCAGATTACTCTCCATAATGTGAATGGGCCTCATCCATTCAGTTGAAGGCCTTGAGAAAAAGACTGACCTTTCTGGAGGAAGAGGGAATTCTGTCAGCAGACTGCCTTCACATTAAAATACCAGCTCAGCTTTTCTGGGGTCTCCAGTGTGCCAGCTCTACATTTTGAACTTATCAGTTTATACATTTGTATGAGTCAATTCCTTGAATCTCTCTCTCTCCATTTCTGTTTCTCTCTTGTCTCTCTCTCACAGTCCCTCTCTCACTCCTCCCCTCTTCTCTTCCAGTTTTAAGGAATGACATTAGCGGACTCAGAAAGTTGATCAAGGTATATTAAGAAACCAGAGAATTCCCTGGTGGTTTAGGACTCTGCCCTCTCACTGCAGAAGCCTGGTTTCAACTCCTGGTCAGGGAGCTAATTTCCATGCAGCATGACCCCCACCCCCTCCTCCCCTCCACCCAAAAAAATAGGAGGAGAAGAAAGAAAAAAATCTCCAAAATAACCTGTATACTGTAATTTGTACAAATGTGATTATTGGTGTATGAACCTAAACAAACTAATTATTAATGATAGGTGAGGGTGGGAGAGTTTATTTTTTCTTCCTTTATAACTTTTTAAATTTTATCTTTTAAAATCTGTTAAAAATGCATTTTTCCATTTACATTGTCTTCTAAAATTTTATACAATTCATATGTTAGACACCTCAAACAGACATCAGTCACCTCACAACCTTTTAAACAAGATATCAAATAATGAGCAAATAAGTGAAAAATTAGAATCATCTCACCTATTGTCTTAGAGAAATTGAAAGAACATGAGTGATAGACTTTTTTCCAAAAACAGGTAGTAAATTGGGGTCAGCTTAAGTGGAGGACAAATTGATACAATGTCTGTATGCCAAATGCCAAAAGATAAATAGTAATTATATAAAATTGACTACTTGACCCTTGTTCATTTGACTTACCTTCCCGCTGCCATCCAGATATCCCTCCCTATTTATTTTCCACAATGAAACTCTCACCTGCTCTCACAAGGAGCAAGTGTCAGATTTCATTTTACAAAGGGCAGGGGTCAACATTCATGGGCCCCCGGTTCCTAACATGTAGTGCAGAATGAAGACTCCAAAGCATGTTGCCTTTTCCCAATTCCTGGCAAAATGGTGATGTTACTAAAAGGCAAGACCTGTCTCTTGCACATGAGAAGATCCCCAGCATTGATCCAAGTCTGAACATCTTGGCTTTCATGATAGTCAACATGTACCAGAGAAAGCATACCCAGGAAGCTACGCGTTAAGTAAATAAACATTGATCCCATATGACTCTATTTCCTTATTTCCACCTACTCTTGTTTTATCATCCCTGAGATATATCTTCAAGGATAGACATATGAACTCTTAATGTTCTAGGTATATTCAGACTTTGTTTATATTTGATATCTCTTTCTCTTCTTTATTTAGAGGAAAGAGTCATCAAGTCACTGCTATTAAAAAATACATACACCCCCAAATACACACACACTACTATAGAGACACTAGTAAGGTTTTAGAGATTGAAACATCAAAGATAAAACCCTATAAATGACCTAAATGATAATGTCGATCTATCTCTCAAGCAGTGGTAAAGAATCTGCCTGCCAATGCAGGAGATGCAAGTGATATGGGTTTGATTCCTGGCTCAGGAAGATCCCCTAGAGCAGTAAATGGCAACGCACTTTAGTATTCTTGCCTGAAAAATTCCATAGATAGAGGAGTCTGGCAGGCCACAGTCCAAGGTGTCCCAAAGATTCGGACACAACTGAGCGACTGAGCACACACACACACACACACACACACACACACACGCACAAGAGTCAGAGGCCTGGGCTGCACTCTCAGACTTGCCATCTATGAGGCAACCTAAAGATTTCAACTGTAAAGATTTTTCAACCACAGCTGCTGCCCCACCCACTCCATCACATCATAGTATTGCTAGATGGTCCATTGAGATGATATTTATGAATGTTTTCTGGTAAACTCTAAAGTTAACCAATTGTAAAAGGTTAAGTGAGAGAATGCCTAACATTATTTGGGAAAAGAAGTTCTAGATAACTTTTTAAATTTTTAGAATTTTGTCAAGCACCTGGAGTTCTCATTATTCATAATCCTCTCAACATACAGCTTTCCTCGGCAATTATTTTTTTTTCATTTTGTTTTTTGGCAGCACCTTCCAGCATGTGGGATCTTAGTTCCCCACAAGGGATCAAACCAGTGCCCTCTACACTGGGATTGCAAAGTCTTAACTACTGGACCACCAGAGAAGGCCCTCTCTACAATGGTACTGATGCTCAAGACATCATTCTTCCTTACAAATATCGTGTCAGATTCTCACTTCCTGAAGCAAGAGAGCACTTAGAGAAGAGAGGAACCTTATCCAGGCCAAGAAACTCCAGGCTATGGCTGATACAGGGATATCAAAGGAGGAAATTCCTACATTCCCAGAGTGTGATCTTTTTGTAAAATCAGTGGCAGAACAAAAGCAAATAATCTAGGAGGTACAACAAAAATATGCCATTCTCCACTCCCCATGGCTGCCCTTATCTGTACAGATTTTGAAGAGAACTGTGGAGAAGATACTAGTGGCTATAGCATTCACTAAGCCTAGCCATCAAGCAGGAATTTCTGAAAGCAAACGTTTCAGATTTTCCCTACACTTTTTAGTTTCTCTCCTCTTTTACAACAGTAAGCATGATAATATGGAAATCATGAGATCAATACTATCAGCTCTAAAACCTCCCCCAACATCAAAGTGGGCTATGGGCTAGTGGAAAATGTTGGTGCATTGTGTTTAATAGACCAAAAATTATCCTTAGACCTACCCAAATAGTTCTTTATTAGAATTAAATCACATGCCCTAGGGTGAGGAAATACTACATGGGTTACAATAATCTGGCATAAGACCAAGTTAATTCTGCCTCCTCAAATTCAATATAATTAACTCAGTATCCTACACTATGAAATCTGTAAACAACTGTTGAGGTTTATATCAGTTCATATTATATATGAATGCAGCCACCTCTGGGGTTGAAACAAAGGCTAAACCTGATGTTCAGTGATTTGGCTGGACTAGAACAGCTTGGCAAAACAGCACAAGTTGGCAAAATCCTCCCTATGGCTGAGAAATGCAATTGTATTTCTAGGTTTGGCCAGGGTTTCACTTTGCATCAAGCCTTAAAGAAAACATTAATTTCTAATCCAAGTAATCTGAATGTGGAGGCAAGCAGATAGGAGGGCTATTGTGACCTTAAATCTCAGGGGATGCTGAATCTGCCTGTTTCAGTTCTTTAAATAAAGACTACTTTGTACACATCTCCCATGCATCTAGAGTCTGCTTCTCGGTTCCTGCTCGTTGCAGGAAATCATCACGAAATCAGAGGCTCTCAGAAGGTCTTGGAGGGCCTTCAGATGGAAACAATATTTGTGCTACACCCAACACTTCTTCATCTTTGGGGATTTAAGCTATGCCTTTGGCTGGAAACCACCAGAAACTTTCATCCCAGTCTCTGTTCAGTGCTTCTCAAGCTTCAACATGCACAGGAATTACATGCGGATGTTGATAAAATTCAGATTTTGACCCAAGTGGTCTGGGATATAACCTAAGATTCTGTGTTTCCAACAAGCTTCCTAGTAATGCTGACATTTGTTTTGTGTACTATACTTTAAGAATAATGAAATGGATATCTTGTTTCACTAGGACTCATGCAAGTTAATTGGATATATCTAATGGCTTGAATAAAGATAGGACTTTATAGGAAACAAGAGGGAGAAACTGACCAGGAGTTTCAGAGTGGGTAGGGGCTGGCTTGTGTCTTGTCAATTGCCAGCCATGTCCTGCTGAATGTGTTTTTCTTCTCCATTGTTATCCCTCTGTAGAGAGGCACAGGTAACTTTGCACCATTTTTTATTCATTCATCTCTTAGTAAGATTTAAAGTCAAGGAACTAAGCTACACTACAGCAACAACCCCTTGGGCTTCCCTGGTGGTTCAGTGGTAAAGAATCTACCTGCCAATGCAGGAGACATGGGTTCGATCCCTGGGTTGGGAAGATCCGAGGAAGAAATGGCAACTTACTCCTATATTCTTGCCTGGGAAATCCCATGGACAGAGGAGCCTGGCAGACTACAGACCATGGGGTCACAAAAAAGTTGGACATGTCTTAGTGACTAAACAACAACAACCCCTCAGGACACTTAACCATTATCAGATGTATTTCATAACCTTGCTTATCCAGAATTTGCCAGCTTCCTAGATTTTAGATTCAAAGAAAAAGCAAGCAACAAAATAAAAATAAAGTGACAGAAGATGAGGAGGAAGAGAGGTTTCTCAAAGATAAGAAGGCACAATTTACCAATTATAAAATAGCTCTTGATGTTTAATGTCGGGGCAAACAACTGTTCAGTCACTAAGTCTTTTTCGACTTTGAGACCCCATGGACTGCAGCACGCTAAACTTCCCTGTCCTTCATGATCTCCCAGAGTTTGCTCAAACACATATCCACTGAGCTGGTGAATTACACATATAAATAAGATGTCAAACCATAAAATGAAACTAAAGTTTATCATTCTAGGCTTGACAAGGAAGAGATTTATAATACATTTGAGAATAATGTTTATTCACTACCACAAAAACAACAATGTAAACTATTAGTTATCAATGGGAATTGATGTCTGTTATTTGGGACATTATCTCATGTGGAATAAACCAGAGCAGAACAATTAAGTAATGTGCTACTTTGGGTACAAATTATTTCTTTGAAAATAACTCTCCTTTATGGGAAAGGTGAGTTAAGCTTCCAAAATTATGTGTTTAAAGGAAAAGGGGTAATATTATGAAAGGGCAAAAAGGGGCTTTTTTAGGTGCATTTGATTAAAACGCTCCTGCAAAACTTAGTCACCAAAACAGCTGGGCTGAAAATTTTGTTGAGAAAACCCTTTTTGTCCTCTGCACAGGAAGTCATTATGCAATGGGGAAAATATGCAATGATCATGCACCAAGCAGTTGTGTGGTTCTAAACTCAGGGTCTGACACACTGAAGTGTTTGCATAAACATGCACCATACTAGCCGCTGAGGGGAATCAGAGTTTCTTTGCCTAGGAAGCTATTATTACACAGATTTGTTAAAGACAGAATTAAAATTATTGTCTCAATGTCGAAAGCTATCATTTAGATTACTCAGAAAAAGAATGCTCTAAAGTCAGTCATCTAAGGGAAGAAAAAAACTTCTACTATAATTATGTGTAAAATACTTAGAAGTGGTCAAAAATATTCATTTACAATTTAGAAAATTTAACCAATTTAAAGCCTGCCCCAAAAGGCCAAGAAGCCAGTGTTTTCGAGACTGTCCATGGTCTGAATTTGGAACAATATAACACTGAGTGGTCATAATGTCGCTATACACCAAGAACTCTTTTTCATTGTATGGAAATATTTTCGAACGAATTCTTCCCAATGATATCTTAGCCCACCCTTCTTTGTTCCTACTTCATCCCTGGGGCAGCACTCTGCAATAGACAAAAACATTAGCTTTACTGTAATGATTCCCATGTTATAATTCTTTCATTTTTATTGAGTCTCCAGGCCTTGTCATAGCTGGCAGCTGGCATGAAGACCACACCACAGTGAGATGCCTTTTAATGATGGTTTCAAGGAGTATCAGATTTACACATGGTGACTTCAATCAACCTCTCAATTTAACACCCTGAGTGTTGGAATCTGTAGGTGAGCATTTGACTTCTAGCTGTCACACTTTGATATCATCCAGAGCACTAAAAGTTTGAGAAGAAGCAATCTCATACTCTCAAGAAAGCTGCTTAGTTCTGGTGCAAAATACTAAAAATTATTTCATTAGATGTTGGTCTTTAAGACAGCTGAAGTCTAATCTTATAATAGCTGTTTTAGATGAATGAAGTTTCTCTCATTGCAAAGTAATTTCAACACTGAACCTATCACTTTTTGAATAATTTTATATATGAATTATACATTTATATATCTGTAGATATATAAGATTCCCATAATTATGACTATATATGTATATAAAGCTTCCCAGGTGACGCTAGTGGTAAAGAACCGCCTGCCAATGCAGGAGACTATAAGAGACAGAAGAGACACATGTTCGATCCCTGAGGTCAGACGATCCCCTGGAGTAGAAAATGGCACCCCACTCCAGTATCTTTGCCTGGAGAATCCCATGGACAAAAGAGACTAGCAGGCTACAGTCCATGGGGTCGTACAGAATCGGACATGACAGAAGTGACTTAGCAATACAATATGTATATGTGTATGTATATGTAATGTATATGAATGTATGTATGGAAAGAGCACTTTTACTGACTTTTGATCATTTTAAATAATCAGAATATCCAAAATATTCTGACAGTAGTCAGAATAGGTTGAAAATAAAGGCAAGAAAAGGTATGAATTGATGTTTTATACAACGATGCAAAGAGGTATTCCCTTCCAAATTTTTAACTGATGTAATTTGGACGAGGTTTTAGAGAACTATCCCTTCTCCTTTATCCCTCCTTACTTAAGTTTCTTCTTAGTAAATGTGGATACAATAATGGCTGAAGACAAATCACTGGATCAGACTCTAGAGTGAAACAGATCTAGATTCAATCCCCACTGACCAATACTGGTCAAGGATGTCCTTCACTACTGTCAAATGAGGAGAATGATAAAGGATAATGATCGCACAGGTCTATTGTGAGGATTAATGATAGGGATGTGAAGTTCAAGTACCTGGTATATAAAAGGCACTCACTTCAGAAATAGTGAAAGTTTCATTTAAAGTAAATCTGGTGCTTTCCCTGGATTTAGTTAAAATTAAAACTTATGGTGATATTTTCCTCATGTATATACTTGGTCACCTAGTACAACACATAAATATATAAATCAATAAAGCTTTCAAAAATACATCGTTTGGGCCTGGAGCAAAGGAAATGACAATTTTTCTTGCTGAATGGTCTTTCACTCAGTGTTAAGGTTGATCACTTAATCTAGGAAAATCCAGAAAATTCAACAGCTAAATCTCTCACCTACACCCTAATTCAGCTCTTTGGGGCCTTTGTGTCACTCTGCAATCTGTTCCACCTTCACCTTAATAGGTGGTCAAGTCACAGCTGAGTCCCAAAACTTCACTTTGGAATGTTCTGCCCTTTTAGGCTCAAAAAGAAAGTGTTTAGATTTAATGGTTTTATGGCCCATCAAATCCTGTGTGGTAGCCTCTAATTGCATCCAGGGGTAAGAATTTCTTTTTAAAATCTTTTTTTTTTTTTGACAGTTTAATAAGAATTTACTAATATGCTGAGCATTCCTGGAACGCATTAGGTAGGTTTTAATTTTTCTCTATTTGAGGTCCCAGCACTCCCTCGTGTGGTATTTGTTCACATAACAAGTCAGATGCAAAAGCATAAGTAAATATTTAATCTCTTTTTTTCTCTCATTATTATTTCCCATGATTAAACAGACCAAAAGAGCTAATGTACCTCCATGGGGAATGAAATAAAATTTTACTACATCCACTGTACATAAAACCAGAGAGATTTTCATAGTGCTATAGTAAACATTTTATTAATTGGTTCCCCAAGAAATCAGATATACTCTACTTATTTTGCAAGATGGAAATTTAGCCTAATGAGACCACTTCCTTTATGTGCTACTAGCATTTGGATTTATTATTTCTATTTGTTTCAATATATTGATATTTTGGAAAAATGATTTTGTATTCATCTCTGAGGCTTATATGAAGAATAAAATTTAAAAATTAAAACCCAATCTAATAGAGTTTCAAACAGATATGCCATTATAAGTAGGGGCATTTATATGACTATTTAAACATTATTGTTTACTTGCTTGCTTAGTTGTTCAGTCATGTCAGACTTTTTGCAACCCTTTGGGCTGTAGGCCATCAGGCTTTTTCAGGCAAGAATACTGGAGTGGGTTGCTATTTCCTCCTCCAGAGGATCATCTCCACCCAGGGATAGAAGTCGCATCTCCTGTTTCTCCTGCCTTGCAGGCAGATTCTTTACCCACTGAACCACTGGGGAAGCTCCTTAAATGTTATAATAATTATCAATTATTAAAACACTGCAATAATCTCTTATTCATAACACTATGAATGGCAAACTGCTTTCCACTGAATGCTTCATGGTTATTACTTCCATCTTGCATGTGTGCGTGCTAAGTCACTTCAGTCATGTCTGACTCTGCAACGCTATGGACTGTAGCCAGCCAGGAACTATAGCCTGCCAGGCTCCTCTATCCATGGGATCCTCTAGGCAAGAATACTGGAGCCCTCCTCCAGGGGATCTTCCAACCCAGGGATCGAACCCTCGTCTCTTATGTCTCCTGCCTTGGCAGGCTGGTTCTTTACCATTAGCACCACCTGGGAAGCCCCCCCTTCCATCTTAAAAGAATTTTAATTTTTGTTTGTTTAAAATTTAACCACCTTTATTCATGCTCTTGAATTTTGCACAAGGTTCCTATTTCCTAATAAGTTTCATATCCTGTGGCTTATTCCATACTCTCAAAACTAAAAGGATAAAACTGTAAAAACATAGAACATTTGCAGTTACTATTCCAAGACTATATAACATACAGTTTGCCGTAGGGGTCTTGCTGCAATTAAACTGATACGACATTTGGTAATATCAGTAACCGGTCAGAGTATTACAGACTACATTGTGTATTGTGATTAATAATCTTGAACCAGGCATTTAATCTCTCCAAGCCTCAGTTTCCACATCCACAGGAGTTGGATAAAGGGCTTTGGGCTCACACATTTTAAGACAGCACTAGGGGATAGATGAGTTAAAACTTCAAATTGCCTGGCACATATTAATTGCTAAATAAATGTTGGCTATCATAATTTTCCAAAAGACTTTGAAGTATCACTTTATAATTGTATATAAGTGTTTTTTAAACTCCTATTTGTTTTCAGCAAGATCCAGAGATAAATACTTATCTGATCAGTCTCCTCCAAACCAAGAGGGCAGCTTTAAGAAATAAAAATCCAGTGTAGGAAGATACTCACTCCACAGTCTCTATCCTCCAGAGCTGGCATAGAATTGCAAGTAAGCGGGCTGGGAGGAGGTTTCAGAAATGTAAGAAAGGGCAGGTCTCTACTTTGGTCTCTCTTTTGGTATTTGATGACATTGTAAAAATGGAACAAAACAATTTATTTATATGTTGAAAAAATTGTAAAGATCATCTCTTCCTGTTGGGAGTTTTCTACGTTTGAATACTTTTTCTTTGTTTCTGTCTTAGCAACAGAACCCTTTCTTTGAAGGGCTACTCTTTTGAATTCCAATAAGTAACAAAAGTAGCTGTGTGCTCAGTGACACACTTAACTTCCCTGAGATACTTGGAAACAACTCCAGCTCCTTGGGATACCGGAAATAAACCACTGCTCTTGCATAAGCAGCTCACTTTATCAGTGCAGAAGCGTAATCATAGAGAGTGAAAATGACCTGCCCCAAGGAGTGAAACTAGTTAGTGGTGAATTTCCACATAAATCAGATGCCCCAGCCTGGCAGCCCAGGAGACAGTTGTAGCCCATAAAAGTATTTGCTTTGGCCCACACATTGTTGCCCCAAACAGTGTTTTAAAGAATTTTGATTTATTTGCCAACATTTAAAAACCAGGAGATTGCACATAAAAATCAAGGTTTCTGGCTTCTCTTAAAAATTTTTTGAAGATTTGGCAATCCCACATCCTCATTCCCACAGGGCATCAGTTAGCTGGAGGCAAGATGGGGCTACCCTCCTTCCATGGAATATGCAGTCTACACATGGTACCCTCTCTACCACTGAGCTTGCATTGTTGTTTTCTCAACTTCATCTCTCCTTGCACATTTACATTACCAACCTGGCCCTAAAAGCCATTGTTTGAGATTTCTGCATAAAACTTTAAAAAAAAAAAAATTAAGCAAAGTAAAAACAGCATCCTTTACTTCCACTAAGATATAAATCAAGGGTACTTTTCTGATGTGTGGAATGTATGAAAGAGAAATATGTTAGGGACTTGGAATCTCAGGGGCAAATAAAAGTTGAGCCCCACTCCAAGAAGCTTTTCCAACATTTATCTCATGTGATTCTCATAAGAATCCCTAGAAGTAAGATCTCTTATTTAAGTAGGGTTGCCAGCTATAGCAAATAAACAGGATACCCTGTTACAAATGAATTTTTATCTGAAATGCAACTATAACTAGCCCTCTGTATTTTATTTGGCAACCCTCTACTCAGTGCCACTTTGAAAAGAAAGAAAGTGTCGCTCCATTGGTCACTCTACAATCAAAGAGTCACGTAAAAACAGAGAGCTCTGTTCTTGGGTTCGGTTGGTACTGGGGACATGTTCCACAGTGGTAAAGAGAAAGACCAAAGGACCCCTGAAGCAGGGCTCCATGAAGAAGTCTGCAGAACCAAGTAGGACAGGGAGACCCTGGCACCATGACAACTTTCAGAACTTTCTAGCTGCTCATTCTAATTATTCAGGACAGACCATTCCCTGGGGATTTGAATGTCCTTCGCTTACTCTTACTGACCAAGCTAGGGGGAGCCCTTCCTTCCGAAAGGGCTGCTAGCTAGGACCTAGTCTCCAAACATGGCTTCAGTTTCTCCTGCTAGCTAGGTCCCAAGACCCTGGAAACAAGAAAGCTACATTAAGGGCCAGATAATTAGGAGGGTGAGAAAAAAATTCCTTCACAACAACATCCATAGATTTCATAATCTCCCCAAGGATCAAGCTAGCTTGAGACTATTTCCATATCTGGAAACAATAGAGTAAATCAAATATTAGCTGCATAATTCCACGTTGATTTTCTCAGTTTTGAGAGAAGGAAACAATCTCTACCAAATACAAGCATCCCTCCACTTTTAAAGTGCCTGTGGTTGTATTAATATTCAATTAGCCACTGTCTTGGTTTGCATTCTTCCAGAAGCTGACAATGAGACAGTACTATGAGCCTGAGACTTTTATTTGGGAATGATCACAAGCTGAGCTGAAGGAATGGGAAAGTGAAAGAGGAAAGGCAGGCAGCCAAGGAGGGGTGTGACACTGGGCAGGTGACTTTTGAAGGCAACTTGAGCCCAATCTTAATGGGGATACCCTGGGTGATAGGATGAGAAAATGCTTCGGTGACCCTGATCAAAGAGAGCTTGAGTATTTTTCCACCAGCCTGAAGGATGCCCTCCCACTCACCAACTTCCCAATACCACCCCCATCAGCTCATGTTTCCAGAGAAAATATTAGGCAAAAAGTTGCATGTTCTGATAGAAATGGGAAGTAGCAAGAGAATATATGATGGGCACAAATAGCATCTGTTCCAGATACACAGATTCTTTCCTTCTGAATAATCTTTCCATCCCACAACCAACACATACCAACCAAGGAGCCCTTTTTGTTAAGGGCTGATCACCATCAGCTTGGAGGATTAAAAGTCGTATTTCATAGACCATCAATCCATAGACAGTGATAGGAACATAGAAGAAAACCTTAAGAATGTTGAAATCCTTGAGGGATGATTCTCCTACAAATCTGAAATATAAATTGTCATGTCTTGTCAGTAGCCTGACAAGAACCTGTTCAGGATCTTAGCTTCTTGCAGCCAGTGTGTATAACCTTTCATTGCGAATTCCTCTGTGTTCTCAGTGTCACTACATCATCTTTGCTCGGCCTGTCCTGCCTTATCCTAATGTCTATCAAGTGTTTCACTCTCCTGCATTCTCCTGGGGTAGGTATAGACTGCTTTGCCTGCACCTTAAGTGGCAAATTAATTCCCTTTTACCTCTAGGGCTTCCCTGCTAGCTAAGCTGGTAGAGACTCCATCTGCAATGTAGGAGACCTAGGTTTCAATCCCTGGGTTGGGAAGATCCCCTGGAGAAGGGAACAGCCACCCACTCTAGTATTCTTGCCTGGAGAACTCCATGGACTATACAGCCTATGGGGTCACAAAGAATTGGACATGACTGAGCGACTTTCACTTTCACTTCACTTTCAGGGAATTGTGATTTACAGATAAATAGGCTTCCCCTCACAACACTTATGGGATTTTCTGGAAATTAAAAGCAACACAAGGTGGCTAAGAGCCCAAACTGTGGAGCCAGACTGCCTAGGTCTGAATCCTATCTGTATCATTTATAAGTTCACACAATTGTGTGACCCTCAGCATCTGCTGTGTGCTTCAGTTTCTCATGTATAAAATGGGCCTACCTCTTCAGGCTGTTTGGAGGATGTGATGCTTTAATATTTGTAATGTGTTTTTAAAAATGTCTGGAGCATGGTATTAGGTGCTTGATAAATCTAAAAGGGTAAAACTCCAATAGGCCTTTAATAATGCCTCAGAATTGGTGCTGGCAGGAAATAGTGTTAGATAAAACAGTCATGCTTAGGCTGTCAGAGTAGTTTCTAAGTAAGGTTTCTTCTCATTTTTCTTCCCACCTTACTCCCAGCAAAAGGAAGGAGTAGTGGCCTTGGAATCATCAGAAGTGAGTTGGAGAATAGGTCCTATTAATCACTATGAAAACCTGCTCTGTATGGAACCGGCTCTTCTCCTATAGGGGACAGTGACACCTGTCAAATAGCAAATATAGTGACTTATGTAAAAATAATTTGCAGCTTCAAAGTGTTTTATCAATTTAATAAGCTTTGCTTATTGTCTTCTTCACTTCCTTCCATTCTCATCCATTTTCTCCATGGTTCCTTCTCCAGTTTTCTCACTTATTTTAAATTTAGCTTTTATTGCACTCTTTTAGTTCAAAGAAAATTCTATACATATGGACCAAAAATAAGGTTATAGAGTCACATCTGATTCTATAGTCAGAATATCCATAACCCACAAATAAAAATTTGTAAAATGTGGTCTACATTCTTGGTCCTCAAAAATAAATATATTCTAGGACCTTACTATTGTTTATAACTGTTTTTTAAAAATTCTCACATTGTAACATGCCAGTCAACTCTTCCTTTCATATAATTTTTAAATGTTTACCCCATTTTTTATGCATCCCCCCTTTTTTTGCAACTAATCTCTAATTCTGGGATATTTGAGTGATTTTCTTAATTTTTTTGCTTATTAAAAATAACAGGAATGGGACTTTCCTTGCTTGGTCCAGTGGCCAAGATTCCACACTTCCAATACAGGGGGCCTGGTTTTCATCCGTGGTAAGGGAATTAGATCCCACATTGCAATTGCATTGCAAATCTTCATTGCATCAAAAGATCCCTCATGCCTCAACTAAGACCTGACACAGGCAAATAGGCAAATAGTTAAAAAATAAGAAGAACTGGCATAAAAATTCCTGAAAAAATGTCATTCTTCAAAAGCATACTTATTTCCTTGGAATTCCTAGAGGAAATTTATAGCATCACATGGAATTGGTATTTTTAAAGCTTTGATACACAGTGCCAAATTATTTTCTAGAAAGGATTATTCCACTTTATACTCCTCCTACCAGTATTTTAAAATATACATTTTTAACATGCATATAACCTCATTCCACTGTCTAATCTTAAAAGTAATATAATTTGATATTCAGAAAACAAAATATTATAATTTACATTTATTTGATAACTATGAATATGATAAAAATTTGTATATATTTAATATGTTTATTAAATTAAACTGGAAAAGGTCAGTTTACATTCCTATCCCAAAGAAAGATAATGCCAAAGAATGCTCAAACTACCACACAATTACACTCATTTCACACGCTAGTAAGTAATGCTCAAAATTCTCCAAGCCAGGCTTCAGCAATACATGAACTGTGAACTTCCAGATGTTCAAGCTGATTTTAGAAAAGTCAGAGGAACCAGAGATCAAACTGTCAACATCTGCTGGATTATCAAAAAAGCAAGAGAGTTCCAGAAAAACATCTACTTCTGCTTTATTGACTATGCCAAGGCCTTTGACTGTGTAGATCACAACAAACTGGAAAATTCTTAAAGAGATGGGAATACCAGACCATCTGACCTGCCTCTTGAGAAACCTGTATGCAGGTCAGGAAGCAACAGTTAGAACCAGACATGGAACAACAGACTGGTTCCAAATAGGAAAAGGAGTACGTCAAGGCTACATATTGTCACCCTGATTATTTAACTTATATGCAGAGTACATCATGAGAAACGCTGGGCTGGAAGAAGCACAAGCTGGAATCAAGATTGTCAGGAGAAATATCAATAACTTCAGATACGCAGACAACACCACCTTTATGGCAGAAAGTGAAGAGGAACTAAAGAGTCTCTTGATGAAAGTGAACGAGGAGAGTGAAAAAGTTGGCTTAAGGCTCAACATTAAGAAAACTAAGATCATGGCATCTGGTCCCATCATTTCATGGGAAATAGATGGGGAAACGGTGGAAACAATGTCAGACTTTATTTTGGGGGGCTCCAAAATCATTGCAGATGGTGATTGCAGCCATGAAATCAAAAGACACCTACTCCTTGGAAGGAAAGTTATGGCCAACCTGGATAGCATATTGAAAAGCAGAGACATTACTTGGCCAACAAAGGTTCGTCTAGTCAAGGCTATGGTTTTTCCAGTAGTCATGTATGGATGAGAGAGTTGGACAGTGAAAAAGGCTGAATGCCGAAGAATTGATGCTTTTGAATTGTGGTGTTGGAGAAGACTCTTGAGAGTTCCTTGGCCTGCAAGGAGATCCAACAAGTCCATCCTAAAGGAGATCAGTCCTGGGTGTTCATTGGAAGGACTGATGTTGAAGCTGAAACTCCAATACTTTGGCCACCTCATGCAAAGAGTTGACTCATTGGAAAAGACCCTGATGCTGGGAAGGATCGGGGGCAGGAGGAGAAGGGGATGACAGAGGATGAGATGGCTGGATGGCATCACTGACTCGATGGACATGGGTTTGGGTGGACTCTGGGAGTTGGTGGTGGACAGGAAGGCCTGGCGTGCTGTGGTTCATGGGTTCCAAAGAGTCGGACACAACTGAGAGACTGAACTGAACTGAACTGAATATGTTTATTGGCCTTTTTTATGTCTCCATTTGTGAATGTCCTATTTGAATTTTTTCATTTACATCTTTTCCTCCATTTGGGGGTTATATGTTATTATTCAAACATAAAGCTCTTTACATAGGAAGGACATTAACCTTTTTCAGTCTCACATTCTTTCAATTCTTTTTGGTTAACCATTTGTTTTAATCTTTTATAGAAATTTGAGAGTGTGGAAATTTCCATTTTTGTGTGTGTTGACTTGTTTGCTTTTGTTTTACTGTTTGTGTTCTATAACATGCTTGGGAAGTTCTCTCTTATCCAAACTTTGAGTAGACCAATACTATTTCTCCTTTTTTCCCCTTCTCTCTCTCCATATTTCAGCATTACTGTAGACAAATGCTTGAGGCTCCAAGGGTCACTTGTCTCTGTCTAAAATTAAAGACCTAAATCTTCCCAGCACAATCACATTGTGTCAGGCTGATATCCAAAGCAGTAGTTTGTGGAAGACATTTCAAGGAAGAAAGATCTTTAATTCTTAGAATTAAAATGCTTTAAAAATAGTATTTAGTTCCTGCTCTTTGGTACTGAGTTTCCTGCCTTCCTTGGTTTAGTCACTAAGCCATATCCGACCTTTTCGACCCCATGGACTGTAGCCTGCCAGGCTCCTCTGCCCATGGGATTCTCCAGGCAAGAATATTGGAGTGGGTTGCCATTTCCTTCTCCTGCCTGCCTTCCTTAGCATAAAAAAAAAATCAGATAAAATTTGTTACCAACTTTTATACATGCTTCTGGAGCAGAATGTGGGGAGATTTATCACTGCACATACCCTTTGAAATATCCATAGTTGCTAGCAGACTGGGAAGTTGACAAATTACCCCTAATTAGGAGTTTCTGCATTTCATATTTGAATCTCTCATTATTCCCTCCTAAGGCAGTTGAAAACTCTCTATTTTTAGGAATATAACCCATTCATAAACAAACTATGGCAGAAAACACAACCAACCAAGTCACAGTATTTGCTCTTTGACAGAGAGAATCATGTGCGTTTAGGGGAAGCAAAAAGAGCTTTGAAAATCAAGTAGATGTGAAGTTGAGTCCATCTCTGTACTGCCTAGTTGTGTCACCATGGGTGAGTCCCTTTCTCAGACCTCGATTTTTTGAGATGCTGATATTAATACTCACAATATGAATAAAAGTCAGTGAGCCACTACTCCATGCCAGGCACTGGTACTTTGTATGCAAAAACTCAGTTAATCCTTACAGTAATCCAGGGAGGTAGGTATTACTTTTATCCCCATTTTACAGCTAATAAAACTGAAACACAAAGAGTATCTTGCTGAAGTAATACATCTAGAAGGTAGAAGAGCAGGACGTGCAAGAACAAGCATTTCTATGCCAGTCAATGGGCTTGACTATTGTGAGTATAAAAACATCCAGGGAAGTGTTTGCTTGATGCATACAGAGAAGACAGTCACTAAATGTTAGTCTGTTTCTGTCTCTTTGAGTGAGAACTATCTTCGTACCTCGCACCGTTGCAAGCTCCCCATCCACGTGAGCCATGCACTGCATGGCCGTGGCCCCAGCGCAGATTGGCATGCTGACTTTTTGCCCTAAAACAGAAGTCGACAGGTCTATTTCAGCAACGTTCCGGAGCATCCTTGGATATAGCTTCCACCTAGAATTTGGGGGGGGGGGGGGGGGGGGTGGAGAAAAGGTTTTAGAATTTCAAAAGCATTTGAATTAGAAAAAGAAGATATTCTTGTATTTTTTCCAGCAAGCAAATTACTTCACAAAGCTCAAGGAAATTGGGCAATTTTAATGCTTGTTAAGATGGAAAGTTATCAATAAGATTAATAATAAACTGTTATCGTTCTTAGTCAAGTACAATAAACAAACCGTAGACTTCACCCATTTGAGTCTGCAGCCTTTTGCTCTTTGAGAAACTCATTTGCATATCCAGACAATCAAGATCCAGAAGAGTTCAGCCATCCTGAAAAATTGTCCCATTTCCTTTTGCAATGAAATCCTCCCTCAACCAATCCCCTAACATCCTCTGATTATTTTTTTTTGTTCCTGTAGTTTTACTTTGCAAGAATATCATAAAAATGGAATCATATATAGTTAGTCCTGAAATTATATATAATTGATCCTTGAACAAGGCAGGGTAGTGGGGTGGGTCAGTCCTTTGCACAGCGGAAAATCTGTGTATAACTTTACAGTTGGAACCTCCAGATCTCTGGTTTCATATCCACAGGTTCAAGCAACTGCAGATCATGTATTACCCTTTCAGTGAAAAAAATTCCATGTATATGTGCACTTGCTAAGTTCAAATCCATATTCAAAGGTCAACTCTAATATATGGAATTTTGAGTCAGGCTTGGGATGTGGCTCAGCTGGTTAAGAATCCACCTGCAATATGGGAGACCTGGGTTCAGTTCCTAGGTTGGGAAGATCCCCTGGAGAAGGGAATAGCTAGCCATTCCAGTATTCTGGGCTGGAAAATTCCATGGACTGTATAGTCCATGGGGTGGCAAAGAGTCAGACATGACTGAGTGACTTTCACTTTCACTTTTCTTTAACTTAGCCTAATACTTTTGAGATTCATCCATATTGCTGCAAGCATCAGTAATTGTCCTTTCCAGTTGATGATGAGTATTCCACTGTAAAAATGTAGCATAGTTCATCCATTCTCAAGATAAGAGACATTTGGAATCTTTCAACTTGGGATGGTAATCAATAATGCCACCATAAGCATTCACTGAAAGGTTTCTGCATGAACATAGCTTTCATTTCACTTCTTCCAGAAAACAGTATAAAATGGCATGGAGATTAGATTAGAATTTAAGAAGATATCCTATGTCTACTTCAACTGTTCTTTTTTCTCACAGACAGTAGCTTCAGGCAATTACTTGTAAAAATTATGATATGGTTTCTTCAAAATCCTTGATCTGAGTTCTTTATGCATTGAAGTATGATGATAAGGGAAGGTGGTTTTTTGTTTTTAGTTTAATTGAGAATTTTCCCCAAAAATGTTATTTGGCAGAGACTGGAATTTTTTACTTAAAGAACTTTTGACCCCTGACCTTTATCTTAAATTACTTTTTCTGCAGTTTTTTTGTGTAGTAATGGAAGTTACTAACAAACCAAGAAAAAAAAACTAGTAAAATCCACAGGAAAACTAGTTCTCTTTTCTCTCTGCAAAATTTATATCTCCTATTTGTTCAGGATTATTATCTCCTCATTAGTAATTGATTAAAACTGAAGAAAATATAGCCCCAATTTCTCATGAGCACTAAGGCAATAAACCTGTGAGTACACATACATATACACCTAGCTAGCACTCACCTTTCAGGACTTAGATTTAATTCTGCTTCCAGATAGATCACGATTTTTCATTAATACAGTGAAGTGTGATTTAGTAACAGAGTCACCAAAATAAATGGAACCTCCCAAGACTTAATTGAAGCCTACTTCCTCCAGCGGAAGAAGAAATTCTGCCTTAATGTTGCTTTGAGGAATAGCTAAGGGTCTGTAATATAATCCTTCCTCACATAATAAAGTAAAAACATCCAACCCCTGCAAAACATAATAAAGAAGTTTAACGGTGATTTCTCTGCGATTCCTTTGAACAACGTAATTGTCTTGATTTTCTATCACACCACAGGCTCTGCTGCTGGAAGTCCTTTCTTCTCCAATGACCCTCACAGTATGATTCTTTGATCTCCATTCTGAATGGGGAGATGCAGAAGCCTTGAAGAGAGTTTTTGCTACCAGTCATCTCTAAGTGTATTATTAGAGCGAGAGAAAAAGATTTAATAGCAGCTGTTGGCATGCTGGTCTTGGAAGGCATTAATATTTACTTAGAGCTGAGAAAACAATGGAACCTTTTATGAAGAGCACACACAGAGCTGCAGGGCACCGGCTGTGTGTGTGTTTGTGTGTCAGAAGGAACATTTTCAGATATCCAGTTCCCCTTGAATCAGGCAAGGCTCAACCCTTTCCTCAACAGGCAGCAATTTTATGCTTGTCCACGAGGTGGCGAAGTCACTTTAATAACTGTGTTCTTGCTTCCCACACACGTGATTTCCTGCCCTGAGGATGACATTGCAGAGGCATCAATCTACAATTGCACAAAATGCAATTCCTAGACCAAATTAGATGAGATCAATGGCGTGGAAAATGTATGCTCTCTAAAAAGTCCTTCACATTTTGAAATGTTCCAAAGAACAATTACAACTCACCTTGTCAGGTAATAGTTCTGCAAGCCCCATCAGATCTCATCCCCAACTTAAGTTATTTTTTCACAATGTTACATAAAACTAGCTTACTACAACCTTGGACTTTCACTTTGGGAAAAAATATGAAACTTGACACAACAATTGAACCGGCTGAATAATAAACATTTTTCAAAGGTTTCTTAAATGAAGTGGTGCAAAAGTGGAAATCATTTTAACATCCAGCAAGGGCCTCAATTTTATGTTATCATAAATCAGGTCCCCAAGAGGAAGTACATTGATGAAGGAAGAAACCCACTCATCACCCAGCTTTGAAGTTTTGTGCTGTTATTGAATCCCACCAACTCAACACAGTGAATTAATTAATGATTTACAAGTACTGTAAGATGATCATGTCTTCCCAAATGGCTCAGTGGAAAAGAATTTGCCTGCCAATACAGGAGACGCAGATTCGATTCCTGGGTCAGAAAGATCCCCTGGAGGAGGAAATGGCAACCCACTCCAGTATTCTTCCTTGGAAAATTCCATGGACAGAGGTGCTTAGTGGGCTATAGTCCATAGTGTTGCAAAAGAGTCCAACACGACTTAGCAATAAAAATGATGATCATATTGCATCTTGATTTCTCCACATGAATTACTTATTCTAAACATTAAAAAGCATAGCATATATATACATACATAAACTGTGTATATGTATATATGAAATATGCTACAAGTTTTAAAATCTTATTTGCTACCATTCATTTCTCAATATTGAGGGAACTTTAACACATTTAAATGGAATATTGATACTTCTGAGGCATCTGGTAAAGGAAGAAAGAATTTAAGTCTGAAGAAAACACAGCCTGGTACATATTATATTTATATATATATATTTATATTATATTTAAACAGTCAAGCCATTTTCAGAGTGTGTGTGCACGTGCGTGTATGTAGTTTGTCACACATGTCTGGATAAAAAAGCCACAGCTTTGAGGTTCAAAGTGAGGAGAGTGAGAGATTTCCAAGGGAGAGGGAGGAAGATGAAGAGGAGAGAAGAAGAGGGAGGAAAATGATGAGGAGGGAGAAGGAGGAGAAGGTGACGCAGCTGATATGAGATCTCTTGCCATGTGACTTTTCAAAAAATGAGACAATTAACTCCTTTTCATCAGTTCAGTAAAGTTCAGTCGCTCAGTCGTGTCCGACTCTTCGCAACCCCATGAACCACAGCACGCCAGGCCTCCCTGTCCATCACCAATTCTCAGAATCCACCCAAACCCATGTCCATCGAGTCAGTGATGCCATCCAGCCATCTCATCCTCTGTTGTCCCCTTCTCCTCCTACCCCCAATCCTTCCCAACATCAGGGTCTTTTCCAATGAGTCAACTCTTTGCATGAGGTGGCCAAAGTATTGGAGTTTCAGCTTCAACATCAGTCCTTCCAATGAACACCCAGGACTGATCTCCTTTAGGATGGACTTGTTGGATCTCCTTGCAGGCCAAGAGACTCTCAAGAGTCTTCTCCAACACCACAGTTCAAAAGCATCAATTCTTCGGCATTCAGCCTTTTTTACTGTCCAACTCTCTCATCCATACATGACTACCGGATAAACCATAGCCTTGCCTAGACGAACCTTTGTTGGCCAAGTAATGTCTCTGCTTTTCAATATGCTATCCAGGTTGGCCATAACTTTCCTTCCAAGGAGTAAGCGTCTTTTGATTTCATGGCTGCAATCACATCCACAGTGATTTTGGAGCCCAAAAAAATAGTCTGACACTGTTTCCACAGTTTCCCCATCTACCTCCCATGAAATGATGGGACCAGATGCCATGATCTTAGTTTTCTGAATGTTGAGCCTTAAGCCAACTTTTTCACTCTCCTCTTTCACTTTCATCAAGAGGCTCTTTAGTTCCTCTTCACTTTCTGCCATAAGGGTGGTTCATAATGCAAGAGAAAAATCAGCTTACTTACCTGTGATGCCAAGTAGCTGAATGATTCTGTGACATTTACACCTATCAGAAAACTAACAATGACCCTGATGAATGTATATTGCTTCTCAAATATTAAGAGAGGGAATGATGTCACCTTTACCATCTATTATCTGAAAAAATCCATGCAATTTTCAGTGTCACTAAGTGCATTAGGGACGATGAGCTTCCTTTACTAATATCACATGACTTATAAACACCTAAACTGGAGAATCATATTCCACCAGATAATTTCACAAGAAGCCACAAAATGTATGCAGACCATGGTTGAGAAAGATAATGTGTTTCTCACATTATAACCCGGATTAATGTGTAAGAGGATCTAAGAACTATCCTTTTGAAAATTAACTCCAATCAGGTCAGGCCACACAAAATTTAACAAACTGACATTTTTCATTGTTCCTGTCATAATTGCAATAGGAAACTCTATTCTTCGGGTAGTTCTATTCGACTTCATTTGTCCTTTTTCATGTGGGAAGCAGACACTCGTTATTACAGCCTCAAGTCTTATCCAAAAATATCTCCAAGCAACTGCTTTGTCACCTAACTGGTCTGTGTCGCCAGAACCTCAAAATGTGTTGTCAAAGCTGGGTGTGGAGATAAAAGGTGTTATTGTGCATTCACACCATTTGCTATACCCCCGGGATAGGGAGGTTATAAATTTCACAACTGTCTTTAAAATACTCTGCTGTGTGTCACAGTGGGTTATCTGAAGTTTGCTTGATTTGTCATCTTCATTTGAATAGAATGAGAGCTTTCAGATTGTTTGCCTTCATCCCATCAAGCCAAAGCCACTACCTGGCAGAGCATCTATTTTACCTCCAAGTGATCAGCTTTATGATACAGGGTAAGGACTGAAAGTTCATCCAGCAAGTTACACAACTAAAAAGGATTGGAGATGCTAACAGGCAATGTTTGTTGTAATAAAAACTCCTCGGGTGGTTGATAATAATCCTCTATCCTCCAGAAGAAAAAAAAAGTCGATTAGTACATTTTTCCCACCTTTAAAACTGAACAAAAGAGAACAATCAAGGTTCATGGAAAAGGTGGCATTTAAAACTGCTTCTCATTATCTGTGTCCTGTGGCTGAGTTACTCACTCAATACTTAGGCTGAGTAGGCTGCGAATACCCACTGCTGGGGATACCTGTGTAATTCACAGAAGTTGTGAGTTGCTTTTTCAGGCCACACAGAAGTCACCACGGTCTTCTGCATCTCACAAGGCTTCTAGAATTTCTAGGGTTGAAGAGGTGTCTGGTTTGCTACACCCCTTTGCTCCATCTTGAAGATGTCCATTGGGCCAATTACCTTGGGTCCATTTTGTACCAGTTCAGCCACCAGCATTATGGAGGCCAAAGGTCAATGTGCATACCTGGAAATGTAAGCTCCACTGGACAAGAACTTTCTTCACCTGGCTCACTCTATCCTCGACGTGTAGTGCTGAATCGAACCCCCCGAGATACTTCATGTGTAAGATAATTAACCAGCCAGCATGTGGTGAAGGGTGTTAGAGGGTGAGGAAGGCTGTACAAAAATGACTAGGTGGTCCCTTGAGCATTGTGTCCTGAGGAATGCTGATAGACACCAACTCCATTATCCTCCCAAGGCACTGAGATTTCCTTGGTTAAAATTACCTATTTGGGTTTAAGTGTTACTTTCAGTAAACTACTAATAGGCAAAAGAACAGAGTTGAGATGAGCCCCAAGTAGGGGCAACTTCTGAGAGCAGAAAACATTGAAGGACCTGAAATATCCCATAACAGTTGGATAAATTCATCAGAAGTTTAAGCAGCTCCACTCTTTGCCAACTTTTCCCTTGGCATGGCTCCCTAGCATTTATTAAATCTCATTTGTGTCCCAGAAAAGATCTGAGACAAAGTCAAGGCTTGAAGGAGTTTGGGGAAGCCTCCCCTGCCTTTCATCCCACTCTCAGGCTCCTATACTGATTTGGTGCTGTTTGCTGGGAACCACCATGGTTAGAATGATTTCATTTCTCCTAATAAACACATAGAAAAATGAGCTTTAGTGATTTTGCTCTAGGCTAAAGCAGAAATCAGGAAGAAAGGCAGATTCTTTCACCTGGATACTTTTTGCCTTTTTTGTTTATCACCATCCATGAGTGCCCACAACATTTACTGGCTTCACTAAAGGTGCATGAGCCTCATATACTGTAGTGTATTGAGGGCTCCCCTCCCCTGCCCCAACAAATAAACCATTTCCTAACTGCATAAGCTGTGACATCCACCATCTTGGGCTTTGAAATATGAAAGGCAACAGAAAACTAATTTGGGAAGAGAAATGAAGCCCTTTGGAGGAGAGATGAAACCACAAAGTGAAAGATTAATGCCATATAGACAAACTGGACTCTAAAGTGAAAATTTAGAAAACAGTAATCAAAATGAATGATAATGGAAAACCAGCATGATGGGAACATTTGAGGCAACCATCTGATCTGGTTTGTCCAGATAAGACAGTTATCTCCTGTTTAATACTAATAGTTTCCTACACCATAAATTAGACTGCCAGACAAAAAGAGAATGGAGTCATCAGAATTTATCATCATTTTTATGCACAGTTAAATGAATTATCCACATAATTCCAAGTGAGGAAATTTAGGGTTAGCTTTTTTCAAGATCCCCAGGCTTGGAATATTTTCAAACAAGCTTAAAGCCCAATATTTCTCACAGCCAAATGAATTTCCCCTCTCTATTAAACATAATATCTAGACAAATAAGTTCACACCATTATTATTAAAACAGAAAGATTGCGCTTTGATGGAGGATCTTTGTATAATTTTAAAGCATGATTTTAAAAATATTCTTACCTGGAAAATGCTGCAATATTTTCAGCCAAGGTTTCCTGATCATTTGCCCCAGATTTATAATAGTCATATATAGACTTTTGAAGTACAGATTTAGCATGTTGTTCATAATCACTGATGCAAACAAGTCGAGAGAACATTTTCCTGGGCTATTGCAAACCCTGGGATGTTTTTCCCCCCTGTGTTGGATTCTGACAATTCTGTTATTAGTCATTTATTAACAGACTTCTTCCAAAGTTCAGATTTAGTTCTCTGTTGCTTACATTAATTAAGTGAGCAAACACATGCTTAGACTTTGAAATTTTATTTGCAGCTGTCTGCCAAAGAACAGGTAGTACATCTGAGCCTCAAGGAATTGGGTTGAGGGGGCAGCAAGAGGGGATTAGGTGTCTGTCACATTAAAAAAGCAGGAGAACGAGTGAAAATTAAAAATCTAGAGTAGTACTTGCCTAAAGCCACTCTTGGCTCAATTCTGCCGAAGGCTGTTTCCTCCCCACTGCATGTGTCTTTCCTATTTAACTGGTACCCAGAATTTGCTGCACACTCATTTTCATTCCGTATTTGGATCATGAACATACATTAAAAAGAGCTTATGAAAGGAATGGGGCATATGTTACCAGAATGGGGACTCCTTCCAGGGCCCGAGGGTGGGCTCTTGTCTAACACTTGGAAATGAATTGTCTAAAGAGACACATGTACTGAAAAAGCAAAAGACTTTATTGGGAAGGGGTGCCTGGGCAGAGAGCAGCAGAGTAAGGAAATAGAAAAACTGCTCTGCTACATGGTTCACAGTCTCAGGTTTAATGGTGATGGAGTTAGCTTTCCAGATAGTCTCTGGTTTTTGCTTGTCCCCATATTTGGTCTGACTCAGGATCCTTCCAGGCTTTCCCAAGTGGCTCAGTGGTAAAGAATCTGCCTGCAATGCACGAGACTTGAAGGAGACACAGGTTTGATCCCTGGGATGAGTAGATCCCCTGGAGAAGGAAATGGCAATGCATCCCAATATTCTTGCCTGGAGAACTCCATGGAAAGAAGAAGCTGGCAGGCTACAGTCCATGGGGTCACAAAGAGTCAGACACAACTAAGCAACTAAACAACAACAACTAAGGTACATCCTTGGGCCTTGCAAATCTGGATTCCAGCACAAGGTTTCTGGGAGTTTGGCAGGATGTATTATGGATGGGCATCTCCTCCTTCTTTTTGGTCCCTTGTAGATTCTCCAGGTTAGTTTTCTGCAACAGCACCATTTTCCTTATCAGGACCTCCTGCTGAGACAACTCATGCAAATCATTATTCTTGTTCTTGGTTAAGGCGGTCAACCGTTCCCTAGCACATCCAATAAATGTAGGGTGTCTACCCAAAAAGAAACTTGGCTGATTATAAACTTTTGGCTTTAACAAGAAACATTAAGGCCAAATTTACAGCTGATTCTTAGAGTCTTATCTTCCTCTGGAGAAGATGCAAGGAAGTGCCAGTCCAAAGGCCTTGCAATTTCAATCTAAGATTTCATTCAGTCATGGAAAAAACACCTGGGGAAGATTTGCATTAGTAAGGCATGACTCAGAAAGCAATGGCTTTGACATGAGTCAGATCTGTTTTTCAATTTGGGAGGCCCCACTTGAAGTTGCTCACCTGTGCCCAGCAGCTGAATTTCAACTATCAGTACCCAGGAGAATATTCTCTTGAACTTGGAATCTGTTGCTCCATCCACATGTCATGCTAAAGTACTTTGGACTCAATGCCCCCTGGAGGGCTTAAATTGAGACCCCCATGGACTGTAGCAAAGGAGTTGGTACATGAATCCCAAATCCCTCATTCCTCTGGCATTTAACTCATAGATGTGTGTTCTATGGTGCACACTTCAGTTACCCACATGTCTTAGTTGGTTGCTAACCCACCCTGTGTTACCTGCCTTCCCTTCCAATTTCCCCAAATCCTTCATTTAATCAAAGAGCTTTATGCTGTTGACATTGACAAGTCACTCAGTCGTGTTCGACTCTTTGTGACCCCATGGACTGTAGCCTACCAGGCTCCTCTGACCATGGGATTTTCCAGGCAAGAGTACTGGAGTGGGTTGCCATTTCCTTCTCCAGGGGATCTTCCTGACCCAGGGATTGAACCCGGGTCTTCTGTATTGTAGCCAGACGCTTTACTGTCTGAGCCATGAGGGAATCTTATGCTGTTAGAATTAGCATTGAATTATACATAGATTTATCCCCAAAGTTCACAAATGCTTACTTTTGGCTTTGGTTCAATATTTCTTACATTCTATAACACATAAGTATATATAATTCCTTAGGTAGGAATTAATTTAATTTTTAAATAACTAACCAATTGTCTCACCATCATTTATTGACTAGCCCATCTCTCCATTCACTTAATAATATTCTTTAAGACAGAATTCATACTATGCGTATAACCACTAGCACCTAAAATTGTCCTTTTGATGAACAAAAAATGAACTTTATTCCACAATATTGCTACTACTGCATATGAAGATACCCCAAGGCTAATGATGACAGAAGATGGATAATAAGGGCTGGAAATTATGCTCTCTGTAAGCAGTGTGCTGAAGGATAAGCCAGCAAGCTCCAGAATGTGCTATTCTTAAAACACAGCTGTACTTGGAAACAGTGAGCCAGAGGAGACTGGTTAATAATGAGATGTCAGCTCTCTGATTTTAGAGATTAATAATCAGAACTGAAATGCCCTTAAACAGAGTGAAAGTGAAAGCTAGTAGCACAGTCGTGTCCAAGTCTGGGATACCTTGAACTGCAGCCTGCCCGGCCCCTCTGTCCATGGAATTCTCCAGGCAAGAGTACTGGAGCAGACTGCCATTTCCTTCTCCAGGGGATCGTCCCAACCCAGGGATCGAACCCAGGTCTCCTGAGTTACAGGCAGATTCTTTACCAACTGAGCCACTAGGGAAGCCCCTTAAACAGTGTACTTTTATTTCAATTATAGTCTTGTACTAGGAGGAAAAGCTATGGATGTTTAAAACAAGATAGTTTCTTCAAGTAGATAACTTGAACCAAATAGTAATGTTAGCTCAGTCTAAAATATGATGCTAAAAGAAAATCGCTGCACTTGGATGCACATCCTGGAATAGTCTTATTTTGCAGTCTTAGCAGGTGAGACAGAGCTGCATATAGTCTTCCTACGTGTGTTTATCTGATTATTTGATTATCTTATGAATGTTATAGATGAATATTAATAGCACGTTCCTTATAAATGAGTCTCAACAACTAAAGGCTGAAAGTCACATATCTATGTACATGTCAAATGAAAAATTCCTGTAAGCATATTTGAAAACTAGAAAGTTGGTGCTGATGGCTTTTGGAAATTGCTAAAATAAGAGAACATTTTTGTGAGAAATGTGTGTTGTCTCCATGCAAATTTATTTAAAGCACATGACCTTGAGAAAGGAGTAGACCGAATGAATCTCCATCTCTCCTCTCTATTTTTGTGGATAGTGGTAATAGTGATAGATTTTTTAAAAAAGAATAGTGGCTCATATTTTTTTAAGAATTGTAAAATGCGTTTTTTATATTTTATTACTTCAACTCAAAAACGATACTCAACTCAATACTGCTGGAAATATTCGTTGTGACAAGTAAAGGTAGTTGCCCATTCACAAAGCATAGCATAGGAAGGAAAAACAAAGTTTAACTTTTATCTTATTACAACTGAGGGAACAGTTAGACAGGAATGGCATTTCTTTCATCTGTTTAGGAACCAGTTGTAGTGAATAGTTCAATGCAAGTTTTCAGGCCGACACTGTTTTAGTTGTGAGATGATTGATTCTTGGTTTTTAAAAATTTTAATGGAAAGCTACACTTAGCCTACTTTAGGCTTTGCAAACTACAATAATACAGTCTCTGATTTTCACTGTAAATACATCTGCTTAACATATCATATTGATATGTAATGTAATCATATATTCTTATGCATAATATATTATTTTGATATATATTATCATGTAAGTCAAGGCTATGGTTTTTCCAGTAGTCATGTATGGATGTGAGAGTTCGATGGTGAAGAAAGCTGAGCGCCGAAGAATTGATGCTTTTGAACTGTGGTTTGGAGAAGACTCTTGAGAGTCCCTTGGACTGCAAAAAGATCTAACAAGTCCATCCTAAAGAAGATCAGTCCTGGGTGTTCATTTGAGAGACTGATGTTAAAACTGAAACTCCAATACTTTGGCCACCTCATGTGAAGAGTTGACTCATTGGAAAAGACCCTAATGCTGGGAAGGATTAGGGGAAGGAGGAGAAGGGGACGACAGAGGATGAGATGGCTGGATGGCATCACCAACTCGGACATGAGTTTGGGTGGACTCTGGGAGTTGGTGATGGACAGGGAGGCCTGGCGTGCTGCAATTCGTGGGGTCGCAAAGAGTGAGACATGACTGAGTGACTGGACTGAACTGAACTGAACTGAAGACTGCTGATCAAAAATTATAAATATCTTAGGCTAAGGCAAAATTGGAAAACAATATTATTTATAAAAGGCGATTTTTTGTGGTGGTCACTTCTTTAAAACATTGGTTCCAAGTATAATGAGGAGAGATGGAAATATAAATGAAGCCCCTTATTTTGTTCGTCACCCAAACATTATTATTGATTATATTCTCCACCCTACATTTCATCTCTGTGACTCATTTATTTTGTAAATGGAAGTTTGTACCTCTTGATTTCTTTCACCTGCTTCCCTCATCTGCTTCACCCCTCTCCTTTCTGGAAACCAATTTTTGTTCTTGGTATCTATGTTTGTTCCTTGTTTTGCATTTCAGGTTTCACATGTCCCAAGTTAAAGCATAGGTCTTTTAGATCCATCCATGTTGTTGCAAATGGCAACATATCACTATTTTTATGGCTGGGTAACTGTGTGCATATATCCCATCTTCTTTACCATTAGTCTATCCATTGGTAGTTAGATTGAGCCCATATCCTGCCTGTTATAAATAATGCTGCAGTGAACATAGATGTTCATGTATCTTTTCAAATTTGCATTTTCATTCTCTTTAGCTAAGTACCCAACAGCAGCATTGCTGGCTGTCATAGTAATTTCATTTTTAATTTTTTGAGAAACTTCCATTTACTGTGCTAAGTTGCTTAAGTCATGTCCAACTCTTTGAGACCCTATGGACTGTAGCCCACTAGGCTTCTCTGTCCATGGGATTCTCCTGGCAAGAACACAGGAGTGGGTTGCTGTGCCCTCCTCCAGAGGATCTTCCTGATCCAGGAATCAAACCTGCATCTCTAAAGTCTCCTGCATTGGCATTCTGAAGTGCCTTTACCACAAGTGCCACCTGGGAAGCCCAAGAAACTTCCATACTGTTTTCCGATTTACATTCTCATCAACAGTGCATGAGGGCTCCCTTTTCTCCACATTCTCACAAATAATTGTTACTTATTGTCTTTTTGACAAAAGCCATCCTGACAAGTGTGAAGAGATATCTCATTTTGGTTTTGATTTGCATTCCCTGATGATTAGTGATGCAGAGTATCTTTTCATGTGCCTGTTAGCCATCTGTATGTCAGCTTTGAGAAAAAAAAAAGTTATTTTAGATCTTCTGTCCCTTTTTTAACAGAGTTGTTTGGGGGAGATTTGTGTGTGTGTGTTTAAATTAAGACTTACTTGTGTATTTTGGAAATCAAGCTCCTTATCAGATATGTCATTTGCATATATCTTCTCCCATTCAGTGAGTGACCATTTTATTTAGTTGATACTTTTCCTTACTGTACAAAAGCTTGTTAGTTTGATGTAGTTTCATTTGTTTATTTTTGCTTTTGTTCTCCTTGCTTGAGGAGACATAGTCAAGAAAACATTGCTAAGATTTATGTCATGGAGTATACTGACTATATTTTCTTCTAAAAAATTTATGATTTCAAGTCTTACATTTAAGTTTTAAATCTATTTTGAGGATTTTTTTTTAATATGAGAAAGTAGTCCAGTTTGATTCTTTTGCATGCGGATATCCAGGTTTCCCCAACATCATTTACTCAAGAGGATGCTTTTCCCTATTGTATATTCCTGCCTCTTCTGTTGCAGATTAATTGACCAAATAAATGTGGATTCATTTCTGAGCTCTCTATTCTCTTCCATGGATCTATGTGTCCATTTTTGTGCCAGTACCATACTCTTTTAATGACTCTAGCTTTGTGTGTCCTTAGTCGCTCAGTCATGTCTGACTCTTTGTGACCCCATGAACTGTACCACACCAGGTGCCTCTGTCCATGGGGATGTCCAAGCAAGAATACTAGAGTGGATTGCCATGCCCTCCTCCTCAGGAGATCTTCCCAACCCAGGGACTGAACCCAGGTCTCCCACATTGCAGGTGGATTCTTTGCCATCCGAGGCACAAAGGAAGCCCAAGAATACTGGAATGGGTAGCCTATCCCTTCTCCAGGGGATTTTCCCAGCCCAGAAATCAAACCAGGGTCTCCTGCATTGAAGCCAGATTCTTTACCAGCTGAGCTACCAGGGAAGCCCACCATACAATGTCTCTCACTTTGAAGTACGGCTTGAAATCAGGAAGCATAATACCCCCAGATATGTTCTTATTTCTCAAAATTGTTTTGGCTATTTGCAGTCTTTCATACTTCCATACACAAAGTTAGAATTATCAGTTCTAGTTCTGAGAAAAATGCCATTGGTATTTTGATAAGAATTGCACTGAATCTGTACATTACCTTGGCTAGTATGATCATTTTTAATAATATTAATTCTTCCAATCCATGAAAACAGCATATCTGTTTTTTGTCATCTTCATTGTCTTTCATCAGAGTGTCATAGTTTTCTTATCATCTTAGTTACAATTATTCCTAGGTATTTTATTCTTTATTTTTATATGATTGTAAATGAGATTGTCTTAATTTCTTTTACTGATAGTTTGTTTCTAGTTTATAGCAACAGACTTCTCTATATAAATTTTGTATTGTGCAACTTTACCAAATTCACTGATGAGTTTTAGTAGCTTTTTTACGGTATCTTTAGGATTTTCTATGTATAGTATTGTGTCATCTGCAAACAGTGACAGTTTTACCTCCTTCCCAACTTAGATTTATTTTCTTTCTTTTTTTTGTCTGATTGCTGTGGTTAGGACTTCCAATATCATGTTGAATAAAAGCAGTGAGTGTGGGCATCCTTGTTTTGTTCCTGATCTTAAAGGAAATGCTTCCAGCTCTCATGGTTGAGTATGGTGTTAGCAGTGGGCTTGTCATATATGGGCTTTATTATGTTGAGATATGTTCCTTCTATGGGCTTCCCTGGTGGCTCAGTAGTAAAGAATCCACCTGCCAATGCAGGAGATGTGGGTCTGATTCCTGGGTCTGGAAGATTCCCCGGAGAAGGAAATTCAACCTCTCCAGTATTCTTTCTGTTCTGGGAAATCCCATGGACAGAAGAGCCTGGTGAGCTACAGCCCATGGAGTCTCAAAAGAGTCAATCACGACTTAGCAACTAAACATGTTCACTCTATATCCATTTTGCTGAGAGTTTTTGTCATAACTGGATGTCAAATTTTGTCAAAAGCTTTTCCACATCTATTGACATGATCGTGATTTTTGTTATTCAGTTTGTTAGTGTGGTATATCATGTTGATTGATTTTCAGACATTGAATCATTCTTGCATCCCTAAGACAAATCCATGGTGTATGATCAATGGTTTTAATGTATTGTTGAATTTAGCTTGCTAATATTTTGTTAGGGTTTTTTGCATGTACATTTATCAGTGATATTGGCCTATAATTTTCTTTTTTGTGTGATATGTTTGGTTAAGATATCAGGGTGATGTTGGCCTCAGAATTGTATTTCTAGGAATTTAGCCATTTCTTCAGTTTTCCATTTTATTGGTGTATAATTTTTGTAGCAATTTCATGATCTTTTATTTCTGTGTTGTTTGTAACATTTCCTTTTTCATTTCTGATTTTATTTTCTTGGTTCATCTGTCTTTTTTTTTTCTTGATGATTCTGGCTAAAGATGGCAAGACAGAAAATGACAAGGATTCTAAGTCTGAGCCTGGCTTCTGAGGCTTGCAAAGAAACCTTACCAACTCCAAACGACCAGCCCCCACCAACTTCTTTCATATAATTCAGCATAACCCTTTATTCTATCAATATTTAAGGGTTTTTTTTTATATTTGGAATATGTTTCACTAGCATCCAAACATAGCTCCTTATTGGCCCAGAACTCAGTTCATTGGAATGCCCAGGAAAGGATTTAATAAGGTAATAAGATATATAACATACTATATATACACATACTCACACATATGCTACATATGTACATATAATATTTTGTATTTATATATATCTATGAAATTATAGTTATAATTAACTGACAAATTAAACATAATTTAATACAAAGTCTAATGATTAGAGATTATTAGAATTCATTGAAATTCATCTCTCTGAGTACAATTCCAGAAGCATTCACTAAAATATTTGCTCTGGCTGTTTTGGTTTTTTCTCTACAAAATTTTTGGGATGAAGATAGGGGTGTGTATGTTGTGTATGTTCTGTAATTCTGATACTGATGATTGAAAAAATCCCATAAGAAAATTCTGTTTTGTGTCTTACCAACTGAAGATTTCCAATCTATTCAAACACTATCAATGAGGGCAGGACAGAAACTATTGATATGAGAATATTCATAGTGCCTAACTATAGTTTCTGATGCCACAGGAGTAGAATGATTGATTTCTCTCCAGTTTCCTTATAAACTACTATTTTTAACCTAGATGCCCCAAACAGGAGAACCTCCTAGTTTCTTAGATTGGAAACAGAGAAAATATGTAATCAATCACTGAACCCAGTCACTCTGCTTACTGAAATCTCAAAAGAAGAAACTTTCTGCTCTGTACAAGAAGATAGATAAAGAACATACATTCTGATTCTGAACCCCAGCACCCAGGTGGACATTAGCCCTCACTGTTGAGGCATGGTAGTACTGATGCAATTTTTGGCCTGAGTGAGAGCTCTTGTGTCTTAATGAACTCTTCCAGCAATTGTCAGGCTCAAAGTCTCTTTCAGCCTATTAAAGGGAAATTTTACTATTCCAGCTCTTTCCCCAATAGTAAACAACAACAGAATGTTCTCCAGGTTCTATGCATGCTACATCCTCAGTCGCTCAGTTGTGTCTGACTCTTTGTGAAATGGACTACAGCCTTCCAGGCTCCTGTCCTTGGAATTCTCCAGGCAAGAATCCTGGAGTGGGTTGCCATTTCCTCCTCCAGGGGATTTTCCTGACCCAGAGATCGAACCCGCCCCCTTCCACCCCCCCACCCCCACCCATGCACCCATTACTTCCATTTGCACCTTTATCTCATGCTCCCTACTGTCTACTCACATGAAAGAAAGACAGAATGGAACATATTCCGGTATCTCTTCATCTTATACAGACAGCCTATCTATAGCACCATCTAGCAGATTGGTGCTCCACCCTTATGACTTCATCTAATCTTATCACCTTGCAGGCTTTATCTCCAAATACATTAAGGGTTATGGCTTCAACATAAGAGTTTTTGGGGGGTGGGGAGCACAATTAATGAATCCATTTTTTTTTATTATTATTAGTTTTGCCATACAATGACATGATATCGCCATGGGTTTACATATGCTCCCCCTCCAGAAACCCCCTCCCCCCTCCCTCCCTCCCTCCCCCCCAGGAAATCTCGGTGCACCAGCCCCGAGCATCAATCCTGGGCTGGCGATTGATTTCACATATGGTAATTAACATGTTTCAATGCCATTCTCCCATATCATCCCACCCTTGCCCTCATCCACAGAGTCCACGAGTCTGTTCTATACATCTGTGTTCCTTTTGCTGTCTCGCATGCTGAGTTCTCGTTACCATCTTTCTAAATTCCATATATATGCATTAGTATACTGTATTGTTGTTTTTCCTTCTGGCTTACTTCACTCTGGATAATAGGCTCCAGTTCTGTCCACCTGAGTAGAACTGATTCAAATGGATTTTTTTTTTTAATGGCTGAGTAATATTCCATTGTGTATATGTACCACAGCTTTCTTATCCATTCGTCAGTTGATGGGCATCTAGGTTGCTTCCATGTCCTAGCTATTGTAAACACTGCAGCGATGAACATTGGGGTACACGTGGCT
>ML660204.1:11078348-11090287 GCA_007570785.1 Antilocapra americana | reverse complement strand
CTTATCCATTCGTCAGTTGATGGGCATCTAGGTTGCTTCCATGTCCTAGCTATTGTAAACACTGCGGCGATGAACATTGGGGTACAAGTGGCTCTTTCAATTCTGGTTTCCTCAGTGTGTATGCCCAGCAGTGGGATTGCTGGGTCATATGGCAGTTCTATGTTCAGGTTTCCAAGGAATCTCCACACTGTTTTCCGTAGTGGCTGTACTAGTTTGCATTCCCACCAACAGTGTAAGAGGGTTCCCTTTTCTCCACATCCTCTCCAGCATTTATTGCTTGTAGACTTTTGGATTGCAGCCATTCTGAGCGGTGTAAAGTGGTACCTCATTGTGGTTTTGATTTGCATTTCTCTGATAATGAGTGATGTTGAGCATCTTTTCATGTGTTTGTTGGCCATTTTTATGTCTTCTTTGGAGAAATGTCTGTTAAGTTCTTTGGCCCACTTTTTGATTGGGTCGTTTATTTTTCTAGAATGGAGCTGCAGGAGTTGCTTGTATATTTTTGAGATTAATTGTTTGTCCGTTGCTTCATTGGCTATTATTTTCTCCCATTCTGAAGGCTGTCTTTTCACCTTGCTTATAGTTTCCTTTGTTGTGCAGAAGCTTTTAATTTTAGAAGCATTTTGTTGTTGTTTAATTGCTAAATGTCTGACTCTTTGTGACCCCATGGACTGCAGCATGCCAGGCTTCCCTGTCCTTCACTATCTACCAGTTTGTTCAAATTCATGTCCATTGAGTCAGTGACGCTATCTAACCATCTCATCCTCTGCCGCCCTCTACTCCTAACAGCTTGGTTCAGTTCAGTTCATTTCAGTCACTCAGTCATGTCCTATTCTTTGTGACCCCATGGACTGCATCACACCAGGCTTCCCTGTCCATCACCAACTCCAGGAGCTTGCTCAAATTCATGTCCACCCTACCAGTAGCTTAATCTGGAAATATCATCTTTCGTATATCATTCACCCAAGTGCTCAGACCAAAACCTAGGAAACATTACTAATTATTCTTTGACCTCCACATACAATCCAGTAGCAATTCCTGTTGAATTAATGTTAAGTTATATCCCAATTCTCATCACTAGTCCTCGCCTGTATTTCAATTACTATGGTCTAAATCACAATCCTCACTTGTTTGAACTGGTGATCACAAGATGAACATTAAAATTTAAGTCACATCATGTCTCTCCTTTGTTTTCAACCATTCAATGACTTGTCATCACACTTTTAATAAAATCTTTACTTCTTACCAGGTGGCCTTTCAAAATGTTACATAATCTGGCCTTCCCATCACATATACTCTATGCTTTGTCTACAACAATTCTCCCCTTATTTTTGCTTGAAGGTATCAAACTTATTCTGGTTTCAGAGACTTTATAATTGTTCTTTCTTCTCCAAGAAACTCTTATCTTCTAGATTTTTCTATAGCTTGGTCCTTATTTAAAAAAACAGTTTAAATGGCACTTTGTCAGAGAGGGCTCCTTTGACAGCCCTACTGCATCCTCCTTCCGTAACCCTGCCTCTTATCCTACTTTATTTTCTTCAAGTCAGTCATGAAAATATGAAATTAAATCTTTCACCATTTTTTTAAAAGTACTGGTGTAATGTAAACTCCTTGAATTAATAGGTTCAGCTCTCTTTTTCATGCTGAATCTCCAATGTCCAGAGCTGAGTGTGTTTAATAGTAGAAGTTCCCTATCTTTTTGGCAGCAGGGACCAGTTTTGTGGAAGACAGTTTTTCCATGGACTAGAAACACAGCAAAGGTTTTGGGATGACTCAAGCACATTATATTTATTGGGCACCTTGTTTATGATCCAGTGCTGCTGCTCCACAGCCCAGAGGCTGGGGACCCTTTCCTTATGAGATGTTGTGGTAGGCTCAATAACTTCCTCCTTCCTCCAGTAAAATGTGGAATAAAGGTGTCCACATTTTATTCTCTGGAACCTGTGAATATATTACTTCTAACAGCAAAGGGACTAAACAAATGTGGTTAAATTAAGATCTTCAAAAGGAGGAGATTATTTTGGATTATCTGGGTGAGTCCTAAGTGTAATCACAAAGGATTTTATGAGAAGTTAATAGGTGAGAAGGTGGTGTGGTGAAGACAAAAGTAGAGATCAGAGTTATATGTTCAGTTCAGTCACTCAGTATTATCCAACTCTTTGCCACCCCATGGACTATACAGTCCATGGAATTCTCCAAGCCAGAATACTGGAAAGGGCAGCCTTTCTCTTCTCCAGGGGATCTTCCCAACCTAGGGATCAAACCCAGATCTCCCACATTGAAAGCAGATTTTTTACCAGCTAAGCCACAAGGGAAGCCCAAAAATACTGAAGTGAATAGCCTATCTCTTTTCAGCAGATCTTCCCAGCCCAGAAATCAAACCAGGGTTGCCTGCATTGCAGATGGATTCTTTACTGACTGAGCTGTCAGGGAAGCCCTTTCCATCATCAACTCCCAGAGCTTGCTCAAACTCAAATCCATTGAGTCAGTGATGCCATTCAGCTATCTCATCCTCTGTTGTCCCCTTCTCCTCCTGCCTTCAATCTTTCCCAGCACAGGGTCTTTTCCAGTGAGTCCATTCTTCTCAGCAAGTGGCCAAAGTAGCAGAGCTTCAGCTTCAGTATCAGTCATTCCAATGAATATTCAGGACTGATTTCCATTAGGATTGACTGGTTGAATCTCCTTGCAATCCAAGGGACTCACAAGAGAATTCTCCAATACCACAGTTCTAAAGCATCAATTCTTTGGTGTTCAGCTTTCTTTATGGTACAACTCTCACATCCATACATGACTCCTGGAGAAACCATAGCTTTGACGAGATGGACCTTTGTGGGCAAGATAATGTCTGTGCTTTTTAATATGCTGTCTAAGTTTGTCACAGCTTTTCTTCCAAGGAACAAGCGTCTTTTAATTTCATGGCTGCAGTCACAATCTGCAGTGATTTTGGAGCCCAAGAAAATAAAATCTGTCATTGTTTCCATTGTTTTTCCATCTATTTGCCATGAGGTGATGGGAAAAGATGCCATGATCTTTGGCCAGGAGCCAAAGAAGGCTGGAAGAT
The DNA here is from genome assembly GCA_007570785.1 of Antilocapra americana. Lineage (NCBI taxonomy): Eukaryota > Metazoa > Chordata > Mammalia > Artiodactyla > Antilocapridae > Antilocapra > Antilocapra americana. Next base: position 11,087,226 of record ML660204.1, on the reverse strand, counting down.
TCTTGAAGCTGGATGAAGCAAGCAAAGAGATTCTCTCCTGAAGTCTCCAGATGGAAACAGTCCTGCATCTTGATGTCAGCCCCATGGGACCCATTTTGAGCTTCTGATTCCTGGAACTGTAAGAGAATGTGTTTGTATTGTTTTAAGCTCATGCAATTATAGGAATTTGTTACAGCAGCAATAGGAAACTAACATAGATGGATTTAACAGATATCTGCTTAATGAATAAATTACTTATAGAGGCAGTATAATCAATGAGAACACAAGCTATAAAATAAGATTTTTTGAGTTTGAATCTAACCTGTTAGATTAATAAGATAGTACATACAAAGCACTAGATATAATCACTCAGTAAATACCAGTTGTTTCATTATCATTGTAGTTTTAGTCCAAAGATAAGTCCTAGCCTTGTTTTCGTTCCCCAAGGTTGTATAAAATCACTCAAAGAAGTTTAAAATACTCATGGCTTTCTCCCAAAAACAGGATCAGCTACCTGATGTACAGAGCCCCTTATTAATAAATTATTAAGCATTTTGAAATAGCAACAGTGCAGCATTTAAACCAAGCTTTGGCCCTTCTAAGTATGGGTCCCTGTACCACTGCACAAGTTGCATCCCCATGCAACCTACCTCATGCAAAGATTCTGAAAATTCATCTAGGGTGGTGTTCTAGATTGTTATCCATAATATTATCTGTAATACTTAAAGCCATAGTTGAGAACCTGTGATATCGTACAACAATGTCATGTCCAATGCTGGCTCTCCAGAGCATCCCTAAAACAGCCTATTGTTAAGACAAAGCTGAAGTTATCACCTACTGTGCTCAGGCAGAGAGGCGAGCACTGCTTCACCAGTCCAAAAACATCTGGAAAGGGAGAGGCAAAATTGTGATATTGGTTGAAATTTGAAAATCTCCTTTAAGGTTTTTTCTTTTTGCTTGTTTTTTTTGATTTTTTCACAAGCAAGGGGAGACTTGGTTAGAACTAGCTAAGAATCAGGAAACAAGAGTTTAGGATCCGTAAACACAGTAAGCCAAAAAGGCTTGTAAACTACATTTGATACCCTCTAGTGACAAGTCTGATGGAGCTTTTAGAATGTTTCTGGAAATAACCTATTATAAAGTTACCTGTAACTTTCAAAAGTTCTGGGCAAGTGTTTCTAGGTAAAGTTAAATTGATGAAACAACAGAATAATACAATAATGTTAATATAGACAATAAGTTATGCACACAGTCTGATTCTCCCCTAGTAGGCTAGAAGCTGAGTCAGGCTAAAAACTGAAGTTTCTGATTCTGAAAATAGTACTTATACCACCTCACAGGCTGGTTCTACAGAACAACGGGATGGATAACCATCTAACTAAAACCTCTCAAGGTACTCTCAGAATTCACACAAAACATATTTTCAAGACAGTATCCATGATAGGTATTAAACTTGCAGAAAATTGTAAAATATAATTGAATTTTATAACAGAAAAACTCAAACTCTTAATTTTGCATACTTAAAAAGATAGTAGTTTCAAATCTAAAGGTAAATTATAAGAACAATTCTGAGGATTTTAAATTCCTTATGCCACATATGTAATGTATCTGTGAATCTTCTACTTATGTTTGTTTCCAAGAAGAGTTGGTTCAGGAATCAGATTTGAGAAGGCTTCACAAATTATTATTTCCTGACTGTTACTGTAAATTTAAACGTATTTCAGTATTTTGGTCTGAGTGTTTTCCTTTTTTCAAATGATGCAATGATGTATGTTTTAGAAACTTTTACCAGAAATCCCCATCTTTCCAGGTTCACTGAGTTACAGCAACAGTCTATTGAATTTTACTAAACTAGGTGAGTGGCTTTTCTGAAAAAAATCTGCCCATATTTTTTAAAACTTTCATGATAAATTCTAATTTCCTGTTTGTATTAGCTATTTTCCAAAAAGAACTAATTAATGATGCATTTTTTAATAGACAGACTGTGTTCTTGAGCTGTCAAAGTTATAATGCTAAGAGAAAGATAATCCTCTGAAGAGAGTTTTACATATAAAATCAAATTCCATATGGAAAAGCAAACAAACATTATTAGCCATTGCACATGTTTTGTTGGGAACTTATAGTGGTGCTGTGGAAGGAAGGAAGAAGGAAAATTCTTCCTAGCTGAGCAGCAGGTGTGAGATTTTCTTTTTCTACACCCACAAGGCTCATTTACTTCCAAGCAAACAGGAAACACAGACTGGAATTAATATCACTAACTTGGGAACTCATTGTAACATCTTTCACTCAGATGTGAAATTTCCTATAAGTAATGTTGGGGAAAGAAGAACAATTGTTTTGTTTCTAATTTTAGCCTGAAGACTCAAAGTGTTGACAGAGACAAATAGAAACAGGAAGAGAGGTGATAGTCAAAAATATGGTCCAAAGAAGCAACACATTTTATTCGATGAATTATTGTTATTTCTTTGTAATGTAACAGGGATGGTATATTAATTTATGTGTATTTGATATTTCCCCCAAGGAGGCAATAGCATAGCTATCTCTCGTTTCTTCCTTTGTCCTTCTTCTACCTAGACTTTATTACACATATTCAGAGCAGTCATAGAGGGGGGCAAAAAAATATTAAAGATAAAAATTTTTTAAAGCAAAAGATGAGGCTTGTTTATAAAAGCAGGGGGAAAATGGGACTGTTTGCTTATGAAAGCAGGGAAGAAGAAAGAGGGGGAAATCAAGAGCTTATGCAGAAAGAATTAGGATAACATTTGTAGGGAAAAGAAGAGAGCTTGAAAATGAGGTGGAAGTTGAAGGGTAGGCCATGGACCTACATATGAGATGGCAGAAGAAGAAAAGCTATGAGGTGGAGCTTTGGAGAAATGTTACTGTGGAGTGAATTGGACTCTCCTTAGTACTTAGTATTTTCTTTTAGACCTTCTAGAATAAACACCAAAAAAATACGTCTTTTTTAACATAGGGTACTGGAATGCAAAAGTAGGAAGTCAAGAGATACCCAGAATAACAGGCAAGATTGGCCTGGGAGTACAAAATGAATCAAGGCAAAGGCTAATGGAGTTTTGCCAAGATAATGCAAACACTCTCTTCCAACAACACGAGAGGAGACTCAGCACATGGACATCACAGATAGTCATTACCAAAATCAGACTGATTATATTCTTTGCAGCCAAAGATGGAGAGCTCTATACAGTCAGCAACAACAAGACTGGGAGTTGACTGGGGCTCAGATCATGAACTCCTTATTGCCAAATTCAGACTTAAATTGAAAGAAGTAGGGAAAACCACTAGACAATTCAGTTATGACCTAAATCAAATTCCTTACAATTATATAGTAGAAGTGACAAATAGATTCAAAGGATTATATTTGATAGAGTGTCTGAAAAACTGTGGACAGAAGTTCAGAACATTGTACAGGAGGTGGTGATCAAGAACATCCCCTAGAAAAAGAAATCCAAGAAGGCAAAATGGTTATCTAAGGCCTTACAAATAGCTGAGAAAAGAAGAGAAGCTAAAGGCAAAGGAGAAAAAAAAAAAAGATATACCCATTTGAATGCAGAGTTCCAAAGAATATAAAGGAGACATAAGAAAGCCTTCCTAAGTAGTCAATCAAAGAAATAGAGAAAAACAGTAGAATGTGAAAGCCTTTTGATCTCGTCAAGAAAATTAGAGATACCAAGGGAACATTTCATGCAAAGATGGGCACAATAAGGACAGAAATGGTATGGACCTAACAGAAGCAGAATATATTAAAAAGAGATGGCAAGAGTTCACAGAAGAACTCTACAGAAATGATCTCAATGACCCAGATAACTACAAAAAAAGATCTCAATTACCCAGATAACAATGATGATGTGATCACTCATCTAGAGCCAGACATCCTGGAATGTGAAGTCGAGTGGACCTTAGGAAGCATCACTATGAACAAAGCTAGTGGAGGTAATGGAATTCCAGTTGAGCTATTTCAAATACTAAAAGATGATGCTGTTAAAGTGCTGCACTCCAATATGCCAGCAAATTTGGAAAACTCAGCAGTGGCCACAAGACTGGAAAAGGTAAATTTTCATTCCAATCCCAAAGAAAAGCAATGCTAAAGAATGTTCAAACTGCTACACAATAAAACTCACTTCACGTGCTAGGAAAGTAATGCTCAAAATTCTCCATGCCAGGCTCCAACAGTATGTGAACCGTGAACTTGCAGATTTTCAAGCTGGATTTAGAAGAGGCAGAAGAACCAGAGATCAAATTGCCAACATCCATTGGATCACTGAAAAAACGAGAGAGTTCCAGAAAAGTATTTACTTCTGATTTATTGACTATGCCAAAGCCTTTGACTGTGTGGATCACAACAAACTGTGGAAAATTCTTATAGAGATGGGAATACCAGACCACCTTACCTGCCTCCTGAGAGATCTGTATGCTGGTCAAGAAGCAAGAGTGAGAATTGGACATGGAACAAGACTGGTCCCAAATTTGGAAAGGAGTAAGTCAAGGTTGTATATTGTTACTGTGCTTCTTAACTTATATGCAGAGTACATCATGTGAAATGCCAGGCTGGATGAAGCACAAGCGGAATGAGGATTGCCAGAAGAAATATCAATAACCTCATATATGCAGATGACACCACCCTTATGGAAGAAAGTGAAGAGGTACTAAAGAGCCTCTTGAAAGTGAAAGAGGAGAAGAAAAAAGCTGGCTTGAAACTCAGCATTCAGAAAACTAAGATCATGGCATCCCGTCCCATCACTTCATGGCAAATAGATGGGGAAACAATGGAAACAGTGACAGACTTTATTTTCTTGGACTCCAAAGTCACCGCACATAGTGACTATAGCCATGAAATTACACTTGCTGCTTGGAAGAAGAGCTATGGCAAACCTAGACAGCATATTAAAAAGTGGAGACATTACTTTGCCCACAAAGGTCCATATAGTCAAAACTATGTTTTTTCAGTAGTCATGTATGGATGTGAGAGTTGGACTATAAAGAAAGCTGAGCACTGAGGAATTGATTCTTTTGAGCTGTGGTGTTGGAAAAGACTCTTGAGAGCCCTTTGAACAGCAAAGAGATCCAACCAGTCCAGCCTAAAGGAAATCAGTCCTGAATATTCATTGGCAGACTGATGCTGAAGCTAAAGCCCCACTAGTTTGGCCACCTGATGTGAAGAACTGACTCAATGGAAAAGATCCTGATCCTGGAAAAGATTGAAGACAGGAGAAGAAAGGGATAACAGAGGATGATTTGGTTAGATGACATCACCGACTCAATGGACATGACTTTGAGCAAGATCTAGGAGTTGGTGATAGACAGGGAAGCCTGGCATGCTGCATTCCACAGGGTAGTTAAAAGTCAGACGCAAGTAAGCAACTAAACTGAACTAGGACTTTTCCAGAGATAAAGTTAATCATTTACGTTTCTGATTCCTAGGTTGAACTGTGTTGCCTGGAAGGACTGAACCACTATATTTAGATGGTTACATTTTGGAAGTGAGTTGCCAAATCTTTGGATTTGTGATGTGACATCCAACTGTGCTTTTGAATTAAATTATCACCTGCAGCTTCCCCGGTGGCTCAGATGGTAAAGAATCCTGCAGAATCCAACTGCCAGTGTAGGAGACACAGGATTCTATCCCTGGGTCAGGAAGATCCACTGGAGAAGGAAAAGGTAACTCACTCCTGTATTCTTGCCTTGGAAATCCCATGGACAGGAGAGTCTGGCAGGTTACAGTCCATGCAGTGGCAAAGACTTGTACACGACTGAGTGAGTAACGACACAATAACAGCATATCACTTGAGTCAGCAGTACATTTTGATACAGAGATCAGATGCTTGGAACAATGAAATAAAGTGAGAACTAAGGAGTAGGTTCTTGAAATAATTCTAGAAAGCCAGAGCAAAATGGTTGAGGCTTTGCTGAAATGGAAATTCTAAGGAAGGGGAAGAAGGAAAAGCAGTTCCAATTTGGAAATCAGATTTATGAAGTAAATATAATGAGTTAAATCAAGACTGTCTTTAAAAGAAAAGCCTCTCTTATGATCCTTTGTATTTCTGTGTTTTCTGTTGTGATCTCTCCGTTTTCATTTCTAATTTTGTTGATTTGGTTCTTTTCCCTTTGTTTCTTGATGAGTGTGGCTACTGGTTTGTCAATTTTATTTATCTTCTCAAAGAACCAGCTTTTGGCTTTGTTGATTTTTGCTATGGTCTCTTTTGTTTCCTTTGCATCTCAAAAATACACAAGCAACTCCTGCAGCTCCATTCTAGAAAAATAAACGACCCAATCAAAAAGTGGGCCAAAGAACTTAACAGACATTTCTCCAAAGAAGACAAAAAAAAATGGCTAACAAACACATGAAAAGATGCTCAACATCACTCGTTATCAGAGAAATGCAAAGCAAAACCACAATGAGGTACCACTTTACACCAGTCAGAATGGCTGCCATCCAAAAGTCTACAAGCAATAAATGCTGGAGAGGATGTGGAGAAAAGGGAACCCTCTTACACTGTTGGTGGGAATGCAAACTAGTACAGCCACTATGGAGAACAGTGTGGAGATTCCTTGAAAAACTGAACATAGAACTGCCATATGACCCAGCAATCCCACTGCTGGGCATACACACTGAGGAAACCAGAATTGAAAGAGCCACATGTACCCCAATGTTCATCACCACATTGTTTACAATAGCCAGGACATGGAAGCAACCTAGATGCCCATCAACTGACAAATGGATAAGAAAGCTGTGGTACATATACACAATGGAATATTACTCAGCATTAAAAAAAAATTCATTTGAATCAGTTCTACTCAGGTGGACGGAACTGGAGCCTATTATCCAGAGTGAAGTAAGCCAGAAGGAAAAACAAAAATACAGTATACTAATGCATATATATGGAATTTAGAAAGATGGTAATGAGAACCCTGCATGCGAGACAGCAAAAGGAACGCAGATGTATAGAACAGACTCGTGGACTCTGTGGATGAGGGCAAGGGTGGGATGATATAGGAGAATGGCACTGAAACATGTTAATTATCATATGTGAAATCAATCGCCAGCCCAGGGTTGATGTTTGGGGCTGGTGCACCAAGATTTCCTGGGGGGGAGGGAATCTGGAGGGAGGAGGGAGGGGGGTTCTGGAGGGGGATCATATGTATACCCATGGCGGATTCATGTCAATGTATGGCAAAACCAACACAATAAAGTAAAGAAAATTAAATAATAATAATAATAAAAAGAAAGAAAAGCTTCTCTTGTGAAATTACAAAATGAACATTAGTTTAAAGGCAGCATCAATGACCATCTAACTTTTTAATAAATTATATTCCTTCCACAACAGAGAAGAAGGCCTATGTCAGTCCCACTTAAAGCACGTGAAAGCTGCTGTCCTACTCACTGGTAGTGAACAGATTTATTCTGAGGGATCTGGCTGCTGCTGCAGAATTCAACTTCAGACTTTGGAAACACCAGAACAAAATAATTGCTCCCAGAGAATTGAGAAATCTGTGGGAAATAAATACCATGCCAAGGAAGGGTCAAATAAAAAACACTGAGTTGTAATTTGACCATTCTACTAAAATCATACAAATATGCACAGATACAGAAATAGTGAGATGCTATAGCATCTGACATCTGACTCCAGGGCTGACTTAGGAAGTCAAAGCTATAAAAGCTGCTATTAATGTTTTGAATGATCTTGAGAGGCTGTGCCCTCAAGTGGCAGAAAGCACGCCCAAGGTAGCCCATCTGCCAGAGGTGATGGAATGAGGTTTGGCAAATCTCCTGGTTGGAGCAATTAGGTGAGGGAGCCACAATCTGCTGACTTTAATCCTGAAGCAAGAACTTCATGAATTCTCACTAGTGGCAAAGGAGATCTAGGCTGAGGAGGATAAAGCTGCATATTAACAGCCTGTAGGACCATCTAGTGAGGCTCATGCCAGAGGCCTGGAGCAGAAGCAGGGAACTGAAAGTTATAGAAGGGATATACTCCCTCTCGTTGAAATCTTCTCAGTTCAGTAGCTCAATCATGTCTGACTCTTTGTGACCCCATGAACCGTGGCACGCCAGGCCTTCCTCTCCACACGCTCCCAGAGTTTACCCAAACTCATGTTCATTGAGTCAGTTATGCCATCCAAACATCTCATACTCTGTCATCCCCTTCTCCTCCTGCCCTCAATCTTTCCCACCATCAGGGTCTTTTCAAATAAGTCAGCTCTTCACATCAGGTGGTCAAAGTATTGGAGTTTCAGTTTCAACATAAGTCTTTCCAATGAACATCCAGGACTGGTCTCCTTTTATTTATTTATTTTTTTAATTAGTTTTGCCATACAATGACATGATATTGCCATGGGTTTACATATGCTCCCCTTCCAGAACCCCCCTCCCTCCTCCCTCCCCCAGGGAAATCTCGATGCACCAGCCCCGAGCATCAATCCTGGGCTAGCGATTGATTACACATATGATCTCCTTTAGGATGGCCTGGTTGGATCTTCTTGCAGTCCAAGGGACTCTCAAGAGTCTTCTCCAATACCACAGTTCAAAAGCATCAGTTCTTCAGTGCTCAGCTTCCTTTACAGCCCAACTCTCATATCCATATCATTTTGGAAAAATGGAAAAACCATTTTGTTGTCAACCTTTGTTAGCAAAGTAATATCTCTGCTTTTTAATATGCTGTCTAGATTGGTCATAACTTTCCTTCTAAGGAGTAAGCATCTTTTAATTTCATGGCTGCAACCACCATCTGCAGTTATTTTGGAGCCCCAAAAAATAAAGTCAGCCACTGTTTCTACTGTTTCTCCATATATTGGCCATGAAGTGATGGGACAGGATGCCATGATCTTAGCTTTCTGAATGTTGAGTTTTTTTTTTTTTTTATTATTGTTTTTGCCATACATTGTC
>ML660204.1:11006605-11073348 GCA_007570785.1 Antilocapra americana | reverse complement strand
TTGATTAGACACATGACAATTAACATGCTTCAATGCCCTTCTCCCATATCATCCCACCCTTAAGGGTGGGATGAATGTTGAGTTTTAAGCCAATTTTTTCACTCTCCTCTTCCACTTTCATCAAGAGGCTCCTTAGTTCTTCTTCACTTTCTTCTATAAGGGTGATGTCATCTGCATATCTGAGGTTATTGATATTTCTCCTGGCAATCTTGATTCCAGCTTGTGCTTCATCCAGCCCAGCATTTCTCATGATGTACTCTGCACATAAGTTAGATAAGCAGGGTGACAATATATAGCCTTGATGTACTCCTTTTCCTACTTGGAACTAGTCTGTTGTTCCATGTCGAGTTCTAACTGTTGCTTCCTGACCTGCATACAGGTTTCTCAAGAGGCAGGTCAGGTGGTCTGGTATTCCCATCTCTTCCAGAATTTTCCACAGTTTATTGGGATCCACACAGTCAAAGGCTTTGGCATAGTCAATAAAGCAGAAATAGATGTTTTCTCTGAAACCTTCTCAGGGAAGTATAAATAGGGCCCAAATCCCAATCAGGACCCCAAAAGACAGCTCTTCTCACAGGTTGGGCACTGTGGTAGTTTTTGACAAGTGGAGACTGGAAAAAAGCCAGCATGGATGAGTCCATGCAAGGCTTACCCTCTGCCTGTGTGGCTGGACCTGGAAGACGGGTGTGGCCTCTGCCATGGAGAAGAGGGGCATCCAATGGGGTCTCTACCTCAAAGAGATTTATCAGATGAATGATATTTCCTTATTTGAAGAATGGAGACTGAAATAGAGGATTTGAGATTCTCTGGGAAGGCAGGGGGATTAGTTACTCAATCTGATATGTTTCTAGAAATTCCATTAGCAAGTTTTTTCATTCTCTGCCTCCAATGATGACTGTTGGCAGAAGCTGCTGAGTTTGATAGTGTCTCCTGACAGAGACCCCTAACAGGGATTTTGATCTTCCTGCAAAGAAAGATCAACTTCCTAGGGAAGTTGGGTGCAGCAGATGGAAAGTTTAATCAGCACAGTTCCTTTTGACACGTGTACTTTCTTAGCCTCTCTCCCGCATCCACTCTCAATCAAGCAAAATTCTGGCAATGTCATTTTGGTGTTTACAACCTTCTTGGACTAACTGGCCTAATTGTACAGTGAAAGAAACTTAGGAGCTGAGATGGGGCATCTCTATCTGGAAGGATCTATAGAGAAAGGGTCTTTCTCCAGAAAGGTTAAGAATGGAGAGGTGGTAGGTGACAGGAAAATAGAGGTGGAACAAGATTGATTAATGCTCACTCTTTGGGGACACTTGAGAGAATTATTCAGGGATAAACTAGAGATTAAAAGGAAGGGATAGTGCTGGTTTGGGGGAGGGGATTGATCACTTTGGGACTAAAAGAGGCAGAAAAGGAAAGGAATATAAGGAAATCAGAGTTTACTTTTGATTGCTAGATCTTGGTCTTTGGAATGCAATAATCCACAGAGACAGGGCTTTGTGAGCACAAGAATTTGTTTAGATCATGGAATCCTACCTCACAGCAATGTAAAAAATACAAGAGAGTCCACCACTCAACTTAAGAACTCAGTCATTACCAATTTCTTCCTCTCAGAATTTGCATTTGTTTCTAGGTCATGGTATTCTGTTTTCAGGAACTGGATAAACCAAGGCTGTGCCTACTTCTAGTTCATCTTCATTTCTACTCTGTGTCCTTTCAGAGATCCAGCCCAAACCAGGGGTTTTCACAGGCCATCCTGCCCTTAGCTAGTCTCTGATTCCTCAGAGAGACAAAGCTCTCAGAAAGATCACTCAGCTTCTTCTTTTTTTTAAAAAAAATGATACAAATGAATTTATTTACAAAACAGAAATAGACTCACAGACATAGGGAAAAAAACTTATGGCTACCAAAGGAAAAAAGGGGGAGGACGAGGGATAAATTGAGTTTGAGATTGACATATACACACCACTATACATAAAATAGATAATCAATAGAGACCTAATATATAGCACAGGGAACTATGTTCAATATCTTTTAGTAACCTATAATGGAAAAAGAACCTGAAAATAATATATGTATATATGAATCATTATGCTGTACACATGAAGTAACACAGCATTAAAAGTTAATTTTAATCTTTTTTAATGATTTAAAAAAAGAATAGTGACGTCTTTCTTTTTTTTTTTTTATTGTTTTTGCCATACAATGACATGATATCACCATGGGTTTACATATGCTCCCCCTCCAGAACACCCCTCCCTCCTCCCTCCCCCCGGCACACAGCTTCTTAACACACTCACCATCTCCTCTTCTAGAAATAGCAAGTGTCCTCAGTAGAAAGCTGCCCTTAACACCAAATCACATTTTCTGTCTCCCCTAAATCCTGACCTGATAATCCTTCTTTATCTTATAAACTCTGATGCTCTTAAGTAAGATGTCTGTGTATGTATGTAAAAATGTATCTTACTATCTAAACATTTACATACATATAAGAAGGGAATATTCATTGAAAGGACTGATGCTGAAATTGAGGCTCCAATACTTTGGCCACCTGATGTGAAGAACTGATTCATTGGAAAAGACCCTGATGCTAGAAAAGATTGAAGGCAGGAGGAGAAGGGGATGACAGAAGATGAGATGGTTGGATGGCATCACCAACTTGATGGACATGAGTTTGAGCAAGCTCTAGGAGTTGGTGATGGACAGGGAAGCCTAGTGTGTTGCAGTCCACGGGGTCTCAAAGAGTTGGATACAACTGAGCAACTGAACTGAACTGCAGAAGAGAATGGCTACCCACTCCATTATTCTTGCCTGGAGAATTCCATGAAGACAGTAGCCTGACAGGCTACAGTCAGTGGGACCGCAAAGAGTCAGATACGACCGAGCAATTAGCACTTTCATATGTATATACGTGTGTGTATATGTGTACATATGCGTATATACATTTTTATATATATATATATATATAAAGCAGCTTTTCTAGTTGTCCTCATTAGGAGGATTGGTTAGAATTGTCTAGAATGTCATTAATGTATGTGGATGTCTCTTAATATACCCACTGTAAAGACGAAGCACAGAGAAGTTAGATAACTTGCTCAAGTTCAAATCATGGCAAATGGTAGACCTGGGATTCACTCCAGGAATACCTCCTCCTGTATATTTTCTCAAGCATCTGCTTCCTGCAGGGGTGAAATACATTATACATTGCTTTTTGGTGACATAAGAACAAATCTTGGAAAATTCTGAGAAATGTATTTCTGGCATTCATTGAACTATTTCTACCAAAGATTACTATAGCAGTAAAGTAATTCAAATAGGAAAAGGAGTACGTCAAGGCTGTATATTGTCACCCTGCTTATTTAACTTATATGCAGAGTACATCATAAGAAATGCTGGGCTGGATGAAGTACAAGCTGGAATCAAGATTGCCGGAAGAAATATCAATAACCTCAGATATGCAGATGACACCACCCTTATGGCAGAAAGTGAAGAACTAAAAAGCCTCTTGGTGAAAGTGAAAGAGGAGAGTGAAAAAATTGGCTTAAAGCTCAACATTCAGAAAGCTAAGATCATGGCATCTGGTCCCATCACTTCATGGGAAATAGATGGGGAAACTGTGGAAACAGTGTCAGACTTTATTTTGGGGGGCTCCAAAATCACTGTAGATGTGATTGCAGCCATGAAATTAAAGGACGCTTACTCCTTAGAAAGAAAGTTATGACCAACCTAGATAGCATATTGAAAAGCAAGACATTACTTTGCCAACAAAGGACCGTCTAGTCAAGGCTATGGTGTTTCCAGTAGTCATGTATGGATGTGAGAGTTGGACAATGAAGAAACCTGAGTGCTGAAGAATTGATGCTTTTGAATTGTGGTGTTGGAGAAGACTCTTGAGAGTCCCTTGGACTGCAAGGAGATCCAACAAGTCCATCCTAAAGGAGATCAGTCCTAGGTATTCATTGGAAGGACTGATGTTGAAGCTGAAACTCCAACACTTTGGCCACCTCATGCGAAGAGTTGACTCATTGGGAAAGACCCTAATGCTGGGAAAGATTGAGGGCAGGAGGAGAAGGGGACAACAGAGGATGAGATGGCTGGATGGCATCATCGACTCAATGGGCATGGGTTTGGGTAAACTCTGGGAGTTGGTGATGAACAGGGAGGCCTGGTGTGCTGCGATTCATGGGGTCACAAAGAGTCGGACACAACTGAGCAACTGAACTGAAAGTAATTCAGGAATATATCATAATCAGAAGATAACATGGGCCAGCCAAGAACTAGAAATACTCTACATGTCTGTTAACAGAAGAATAAATAATGTGTTGTATATTCATAAAATCAAATACTACATACCAATAAAAAGGATTGAACTAATGATACATGCAGCATGGATGAATCTAAAATACATTATTCTAAAGGGGAAAAAGTGCCCTCTTCTTGTGTGTTTTAAAAATTTAAAGTTTTTATCTGATATTATCTCAAGGATTAGGGCAAATATAATGCTGCTGTCTGATGAATAGTTTCCTTATGTATTTTGTAATTTTGAGTTCTGAATTAATCTTTAAGTGAGCTTTCTTTATGGGAATTTTTATGCCAATGTTTTCAAGAGTACTTAGGTTTGTGCTTCCTTTCACTAGTATACCCTCCTGCCCCATTCACATTTTTATGAGAATTTTTTCATTTGAGGCCTTTTGAGACTATGAAGCTTATGTAAGTTCAAACTTAGATTTGTAAGTCAGGTCTGTGGTTATGATTTCCCAAGGAAGACTACTGTTTTCAACACTCAGATCAGGCCAAGACAGATAAACTTTCCCTATGTGCTGGTGAGTAGATTTTTTGTTTCACTAAGTATATAATTGGGAATTTTATAGTTTTGGTTCCAACTTCTCATCTTGGTATAGTCAAGGCCTTGTATCCTATAGCTATGTGGTCAAAAAACCACACACCCTCTGGTTACCTCAGGCCACAGCTTCCAAAACTAACATCACCCCCACAACCACCACCCCTACTAGGGCAGTCCCAGTACCAGGTCATGTTTATTTACTTCATGATTTTTGACCCCCGTGAATTTTTCCTTCTATTGTGATTAACTTTGCCTTTATAAAAGATGTCAGCTACAGTTTAGCCAACATTTCTAGTTTTTTGGTGGGGGAGTTTTCAAATTTTCTGTTCCCTCAATGTTGTTTATCAAATAAGTTTTAGAAATGCTAAACTAGCCTCTTCCTTGGAGATATTTTTCTTCTTTTTACTTGGAGATTTATATCATTAGACTGCTAAAAGACAACAATTTAAATTCAACCCTTTTTGGAACAATATATGCTAAAACGTCTCTGGTGGGTTTGCCTCTGTAATCACTATGTTGTTTGCATATTATGAATGAGGCGATTTCCCTTATGAGAAAACTCAAGAAGAGTCATGGGTTTAACTATTTCTTCAAGTCACAGCTTTACCCTGTCAATAGCGTTGTGTTGTACTCACAGGATTGAGGCCGGTAAGGAAGTTGCTTTCTCTCATAGCATGAAAGCAGGTATGCACTTTCAAAAGAAATGTCAATAGTTTAGAAGCATAGAAAAAAAAAAATCACCCTATTTTATACTATTTAATGGACAATTTGACTCTGTTAGGAGGTAACACTTTTCCAGAGTCAGTGGAATAAAGACTCTGAAGGAGGGTCAAAGGATCTGATGCTACAGTTATGGCTTTGCCCACAGGTGCTTCCCATATGCAGGAGTCAAGGATGTGAAAAGTCTTAGAATACTCTGTACAATATGTTTATTAGTCAAAATGGTTTAAAGTCAATGGCTAATCCATAACCTGCTCATTTCTGATGCTATTTATTAGATCAAGACTCATGGTTAGAATTTATTGAAAGGAGAACTAGAGATTGAGACAATTCCATATAGTGACAGCTCTGTAAATTTTGTAAACTTGGCAGGTTGTCCCTCTGAGTCTGGGCCTTATCCTATGACCTTTACCAAAGTAACTAACTAGAATTTTAGGAATTGTATGTCCCACCAGGGACACTAGAACACAAAGAATTCTGATGTTTAAAAGTATAATTTTTAAGGTTAACATGATAAATTGGATGTCTATCAACTAGAAACCCACTTAGGGAGATTTATAAATTACTGATTAGATATCAAAAATATGGAAATGGGAGGAAAAACTCATGCAAATATTAATAAGCAACTGTTCCTCTCATTCCCTAAAAAAAGGAAAATGAAGTCCAGAATCCACTCTGGATGCTCATCAATGAACCTCCCATTGAGATAAATGTTAATCCTGTTTTTCACTGTTTACCACTTAAAGATTGCCTGGGTTCATCAGAGGGGTTTCAAGTCCATTTCTGCCTTAAAAACCCCTTATCTTTCCCTCCTGGTCACACATACCATCCAAACCCTCCGCCTGGACAAGGTTCCTTTCTTATAAATGACATAGCATCTTTTAACTCTTCTAACTTATGTCCATCTCTCCAAACATCAACTCTATGAGCACACACCACTAACAGTCTGAAGACTCTGGTATCTTGAAGACCAATGATAGGAATGTTCAGAAGGAAGACAGATCGCCCTGGGCCCTCAGGTGTTCTTCCCTTTCATGCAACGTGGCGCTCATACCACTAACATTCTCAGGAGTTTACCTTTCATGATGCACCAGGGTTACAAAGACGTGTAAGATGAAGCCACTGTGGCAGAGATGCTAGCTCTCAATCCTCCAAAATTAAGCATGTGACAACACAGCCAGCGCCCCTGTAGGCTGGGTGTGACCTTTCCCAGAACTTGTGAACAGAAGGGACTCAGCCCAGTTCTGACACATCCCTGGAGCACTCCCCATGCTCTTACCTCCACAGTGACTGAGATGGAGTGAACACAGCTGCCTCAGAAGCCACACATTGCACAGCCGGAGCCTCCCTTAACCTGGGTCATGCACAGGAAAACCTTCATGAAGCAGCCTCTCTGCTGTCTGGGACGCCTGACCTCAATGAAACAATCATAAAATTCTCCTTGTTCTGAAAGCCCCTGAGATCTGGGAGTCTGTTAACACAGCCTAGACTAGCCTAATCCTGTTCTAAGTCTCCAGAGGGTCACATGTCCTAAGAAGGCATATCCTATTATTGTGGAATAGGTTCCAAAGAATCTCCAAGATTGACACAAAGCAAGAGATTGCTCTTTGAACCACAGTGTTATTGGCTTTGAAAGCTACAGGTTCTGCTCCCACCAAGGATGCATGACCAAGTTCAAGTTGGTCTAGATACCACCTAATGGATGTTCTTCCATTAGCATGCTGAGCCAGTTTCTCTAAGGACTTGCTGGTATGGAACTTTAATCATTTTTTTCTTACTACACATGTCCCTAACATCTTTCAAAGGTGAAAAATATCATATTCATTATTTCAGTCTCTGAGGGAGTTTGTCCTTTGTGCTTTTCTACTGCTATGCTAACAGGAAGGGTCAGGTGCAGGCAGAGTCTTCTGCTTGCCCTAGGAGACCAGGTCAACTCACAGTGTCTTGGAGGGATAGAAGCATCCCTTGCCATCTGCTCCAGCCCTGGTCACCTCCAGAGCTCAGAACAGAGGGGGTCTGAGGGCAGTGAGTTTCCCATAGGCAACACAACTGCGATGAGGAGAAAGCCTGGGATCTTTGCACTCATTCTTGAGTTTTTATGAACTTTCCAGAGCAGCTAAAGCAAGGGTTTTGGATTTATCAAGTCAAGGAGAAGGAGGAAGAAGAGGAAGGAGAGGCAATGAACAGACAGGATGGAGGGTGGACACACAAAAATTATTTTTTAATAAAGTAATATTTTTCACTGCCTAGGCAAATGAATTCTATGAAATTCTTATATGAAAACCAGTATACCGCTTTGTTTTTACTTAGTTATCACCATCATTAGGTTTTGATGCAAGTGGAAATTTACAATAAAATGAAAACAAATAGCATCAAGGATCACATACAATTCTATGATAAGGTGATTTGTGATTCAGGCAATGTACTGCTTGAGGCTCACATCTTGATTTCCCACTCCAGTTGCTGGTGATGCTATTTAAGGAAGCAGAAAATACACAGATGAAGAGAAAAATAGCTATCACTAGGCTAAAAAATTAAGACCATTATAAGAATATAAATAACAAATTTATAATGTATTGCAATGCAAATAAACAGTATTTTTAGTATAAAAGCTGCATTTGCATTGTTTAGCAACAAATATGATTAAAATACATCAGAAACATGTTGAAGTTGTAATGAGTCACATATATACAGTGTCACAGTTCACACAAATGTTCACTGAGAATAAGCCACCTGAAGGCCATGTGTCCTGATCTGAAACTATCAAAGGCCTTTCAAACAAACTTCTTGGTTCAGGAAAGATGCTTAAAAAGCTGCCCCTTCTGACTTAACTCCATGTTTGGTTTTCAAAATAAGCTATAATCTTCTAAAGGGGATCATAACGTAGACTGACATAAACAGATACTAAACAAGGAGGAATTTTTCTATTGGCACAGAAGATTTACATGAATACTTTCCCAAATATTATATTTGAAAGGATAGGTAAACCACACTTTTATAATACTGACAGAAATACACTTTAGCACTGAGAGGAAGGACATCGCATAACTACTAATGCATGTTAGTAAAAGCACCAGTCACCCCCTTCCTTTTCCTATTTCATGCCAATTTAAGGTTTTAGGCTAAAATCTCAGGTATGTCTTATCGTTTCTACTCTTTTGGACCCTCTAATGTTTTCCATTCTGTAAAACATGCTCCACTCTTAAAGGACTTGGTAATAAAATGTCACGTGCCAAGTACTTGCCTTAAAAGACACTTTTATCATCTACACAAATTATACATACCCAAATCATGGAGAAACATCACAGATATCAACAAGGATTTGGGCCATAAAAGAGTCAAAATTTGGCTTTCTTCAATGTCAGTGTCAGCCTGGCCAAAGCTTACTTCCTTTTTACCATAGTAGTTATTTTGGATTTCTTCTTGTAGTCAGAGAGGACTGTGGCTAACAGGGATCTTGTGCCAAGGTCAAGCTACAGGTGTGTACGCATGGGTGCCAGGCTCTGTGAGCTGAATGAACCAGCCTCTCATCCCATTTACACTTACAGTTGAAAGGGCAAGAAAGAAGTGGACTGCCTATATGTTGCTTCAGGATGAGATCTCTAAGCAAGCTGGAGTCATTTGCCAAGAGATGAATAATAAAAGGAAGAAATCAAGGAAACAGTAACTGAAGGTTTCAAACTTTCCCTCTAATCAGTGAATAGGCACTCCTCTCTCACTTTTCATATAGATAGCACTGTCCTCATTCCCAAATGAATAGTTTTATTTAATTTACCTAACTTTGATATTCTATAACTAAATAACTGATATTGTAATATAGGGAGATATGATAACTCTTTTTGTTTTTTGAATCAAAATCATTCCATGCACTTGACTTCTGGATTAAATATATTATCTATAGGAAAAATCTATCAAATCCTATTGAAATGTTAATATAATTTTAAATTATTTGGGGCTGATATTTTCCTTTAGTTTTATATTCAGTAAGTACTGAAAATAAGCCTAAAGGCTGCAAGTAGAAAGAAATTAAATTAGATTGTGTACATCTTTCCCCAGAATATTAAAATAAATAAATAAATAAAATCAGTCCCCATAGCCAGATACTTTAACTTTTAATGGATCTGCATCTCCAGACTTTTTGTCCTCTTCCTCTAATTTTTTTAAAGTATTGCTGAGAAGAAAATATATTTTTCTTATTATATAATAAAATATAATCTGTAATCCAAGTGAGAATTGGCATTACATTTATAAAAAGCCAAAGTAGATTTTATTTTTTTCATTCCATCCCCTTTAGTATAATACTCTACTTAAAAAAAAAAAAAAAGATTATTTCAACATGGGGGAGGTTGGGGGAAGTATTATAGAGAAAAGCCAAACTATGAAACCTTTTTGATTCCATACCATTGAACTTGAATTCAATGATCTTTGAAAACTTTTGTTTCAACTGATTAGAAAAGAAACAGAATCCAGTGCCAGGAGGGCAGGCTCAGCTGGGCTCTGCTCCAGAAAGGCTTCCTGATATCAGGGAGATGGAGCTGCCTCCCTGGAGGCACCACTAGAATGGATGCTTTGGGTGAGGAGGTGTCAGAGCCCCAGATGGTGGGAGGAGCTAGAAATGGGCACAAGCCAAGGTTTTCCCAGCCTGTCGATTCTGTGATGGCCTCAAACTTGAGGTCCTGTTGCTGTCTAAAGAGGAGAACTATTGGCCACTCTTAACATCACCACACTGGGGGATGAGACCGTCAGGTCACTAAGCTGGAAAGATTAAAAATGACCAACTCTGAACTCTGGATTCTGTTATAATAAAAACTCCCTTCTTGTGAGGCTTGCAACAGGCTCATTCAGCCACACCAGGGTAGAGTTTCAGAACCTCCTCTCCTCCAGTGAGTCCATGCTCAAAGTTAGCACAAGGTAAGGGTTATCTAAACAGCAGATTGGCGTGTACTGCATATTTCTTTTTAAAGACGACAGAAGCTTTTTGAATTCCATAAACCTGTGCTACTTATTATTCCATCTGGACTCAAGGGGTGTAGGATCAGCTTTAGACATCTTTCATAAGCTTGGAATCTAATATTATGAATTTATTCTAAGACACAAATCAGATAGATGGATGGATTTTTTGAAAGACATTGGGCCCCCCTGGGTACTTTTAGCAGACTAAGTATTGAGAGATTTACAGGAATAAAGTTCTTTACAAGATTAAGGAAGAAGGAAATGAAACCAAATCTTTCATTTCTAGATATACACTTTCATTAGTTCTTTCACCAAAAGCACATCACTGAAGGAAAACCAGAAATGGCTTTTCAGTTATTATTAAAGTGGTTCAAGAGCCAGGGAACCCCTTGAGACAGAAACAAAACAACACAGTATTCAAGTTTTCTTCATAAGACTACCTTGTACTAGCAAGACTTAGGAGACTTCTGGCTTCAAAAAGAGCATTGCTAAAGGAGCTATTTAAAAAAAAAAAAAAACTACTTTTTGGCTAAAAACAACAACCAAAATCTCTCCTGTAAAACCCCTACTTCCTTTTGAATCTCCAAAGGTTACATACAACATTTTGTTTGAGACGCTTGGCAGTCACGGCTTCATGCGCTGTACTGCTTGATTATCTAAACACTTAAGGCAGAATAAAAGCAGCTGATGTCAAGCTGACTGCTGCCTGAGTCCTCTCACTGAGGAAGTATTGTGAAGAGTGTGGGGAGCCCACAGGCCCATGGTGGGAAAACTGGAAATGTTAAAGGTAAGAAATAAAACACAACAAGGGAGATTTAGAGTTAGGAATATTTTCAAGCTTTTTTCTACAATAATCGCCAAAGCCCTCTGAAATTCTCTCTCTAAAAAGTATACCTGTACTATGGTGCCTGATGTTTCTCACAGTTTGACAAAGATAAATACTCAATACGAGAGAAAGACAGATGTCTGCTACATTCCGAGAGTGCTCAGTTTGCCCTGCTTTCACTCTAGGGGCCTGCAGCCTTGTGTGTGCCATGAACAGTGCTCCTGAGGCTGGGGACCACTTCCTCGGGTTAAAACTCTGTAGCCTGGGGTGAACAAATGTGTGCACATCCCCGGTCCCAAACAGACCCTATCATCATGTTTGCTTTTCTGTATCCTGATTGTCGTGCCTGAAAGATTCTCCTTAACATCTGTGAGGCTTAATGCCATGAGACTACATTATTATTAAGAGAAGCTTGCTCATTCAAAAAGAAAATGAGAATTTGGTTTAAACTGCAGACAGAGGGGGACGTTCTTGGGAACACTGTCCTCAGGCCAACGGCCCCCTCTCAGCATGCTGACTTCTGTGCTGCCTCAACGAGTCTTCCACCGCCTCTGCGTCAGCTGGATGGGGCTGCTGCGGGGTGTCATCATCCATCTCACCAGGTCCTCCTGGGCCTCCCTCAGGGGCCCCTGGTCATGGGTATCACTCTTCCCCTCATCCCCACCAGCAGCCGAGCTGTCCTCCTCATCCTCCCCATCATCCTTCTCATAACCCAGGTCTTCTTTCTCATCCTTGTCATCTACAAGGCTGTCCTTGTTTTCTTCTTCGTTTGAATCATCCTTTCCCTCCTCTACATCCTACAACTGTTCAGCTGTATGAACCTCTTCTGAGCTGAGATTCTGCTCTGTGGAAGAAAGAGAGGGAAACATTCTCTGAATAAACAATGGGCATTCACAAAACTTTCACTAGTATGTGGAATCTAAAAAAATAAAACAAATGAACGAATATTATAAAAACAGAAACAGACTCATACAGAGAACAAATTAGTGGTTACCAACTGGGAGGGGCAAGAGAGGGGAAGGGGATAAGAGGTACAAGCTACTGCAGACAGAGGGGAAAGCTAACATATTCTTTTGGTATATTCTGTAGGTAAAAAATCTACAAGATACAAGGATGTAATATACAGCATAGATATAACCAACATTTTATAATAACTTAAAATGGAGTATAATCTATAAAAATATCAAATCAACCCTATTGTACACCTGAAGCTAATGTTTGACATCAACTATACTTCAAAGGAGACAAAAATACACAATGGAGAAAAGACAACCTCTTTAACAAGTGGTGCTGGGAAAACTGGACAGCCACTTGTAAAAGAATGAAACTAGAACACTTTCTAACACCATACACAAAGATAAACTCAAAATGGATCAAAGATCTAAGCATAAGACCAGAAACTATAAAACTCCCAGAGGATAACATTGGGAAAACACTCTCTGACATAAACCAAAGTGTGATCCTACATGACCCACCTCCCAGAATATTGGAAATAAAAGCACGAATAAACAAATGGGACCTAATTAAAATTAAAAGCTTCTGCACAACAAAGGAAACTATAAGCAAGGTGAAAAGACAGCCTTCAGAATGGGAGAAAATAATAGCAAATGAAGCAACGGACAAACAATTAATCTCAAAAATATACAAGCAACTCCTGCAGCTCCATTCCAGAAAAATAAACGACGCAATCAAAAAGTGGGCCAAAGAACTTAACAGACATTTCTCCAAAGAAGACATAAAAATGGCTAACAAACACATGAAAAGATGCTCAACATCACTCATTATCAGAGAAATGCAAGTCAAAACCACAATGAGATATCACTTTACACCGCTCAGAATGGCTGCAATCCAAAAATCTACAAGTAATAAATGCTGGAGAGGATGTGGAGAAAAGGGAACTCTATTACACTGTTCATGGGATTGCAAACTAGTACAGCCACTATGGAAAACAGTGTGGAGATTCCTTAAAAAACTGCAAATAGACCTGCCATATGACCCAGCAATCCCACTGCTGGGCATACACACCAAGGAAACCAGAATTGAAAGAGCCACGTGTACCCCAATGTTCATCGCTGCTTTATTTACAATAGCCAGGGCATGTAAGCAACCTAGATGCCCATCAACTGATGAATGGATAAGAAAGCTGTGGTACATATACACAATGGAATATTACTCAGCATTAAAACAAAATTCATTTGAATCAGTTCTACTCAGATGGACGAAACTGGAACCCATTATCCAGAGTGAAGTAAGCCAGAAGCAAAAACAACAATACAGTATATTAACACATATATATGGAATTTAGAAAGACGGCAACGAGAACCCAGCATGCGAGACAGCAAAAGGAACGCAGATGTATAGAATAGACTTGTGGACTCTGTGGATGAGGGCAAGGGTGGGATGATATGGGAGAATGGCATTGAAACATGTTAATTATCATATGTCTAATCAATCGCCAGCCCAGGATTGATGCTCGGGGCTGGTGCAACGAGATTTCCTGGGGGGAGGGAGGAGGGAGGGGGGTTCTGGAGGGGGAGCATATGTAAACCCATGGTGATATCATGTCATTATTTGGCAAAACTAATAAAAAAAAAAAAAAAGATCATTCAGCAGTCGAGTGCATTTAGCTTTGAAATGAAACGATGGGGCATAGGATGGCTTTTCCCATCTTGAAACTATGTTATCACACAGGACAGATCTCTGGATAGTATCCTAGCCCCACCCAGAGCATCTCCACCTCTCTCTGGAAATTCGCTGACCATGCAAACTTTGGCAGAGCCCAGGGTCATGGAGGGCAAAGGTTCTCTGTGCTCTGTATTATGTACCTTGTAGAATGCTCAATGAAACACTCACTGGTCATGGTGATTGGTTCCAAATGTGACTTAAGCAGAGCCAATTGGAGTACTTTCCAGGAGTTTTTGGCCAGAGTGGGAAGGAAAAGCTTTCTCTCTTTCTACAGGGATTGTTAAACTGATAAAATGTAAGTTGGGGCGTTGAAAGCCACCGAATCAGCATCATGGAGACAGAAACCTATCATCCTTGGGCTGAGCATGAAACCAGAACATCCTTGGATTTTTCAGTTTTCTAAGCTAATAGATTTTCCCTTTTTCCCGTAAGTTACTTTAAACTGGGATTCTGTTACTTTTAAAAATTCTAAGGAACATAACATAGTTTATAATTATATATGAAAGTCTGAAAGCCTTAAAAACTTCAAGAATTGAAAAGAAATATAAGCTTACTTAAACTCTCACATAAAATTCAACACATACAAAGTCTCATGAGTCTTCAAAGGGACTTCCTTGGTGGTCCAATGGTTAAGACTCTGTGCTTCCATTTCAAGAAATGCAGGTAAAATCCTGGTCAGGAAACTAAGATCCCACAGGCCACAAGCAGGGCCAAAAAAACAAAGCCTTTCTGCAAACAATAGGAATAAAAGCAAGGAAATCCAGGGGCATTTGGTCCCAGAAACAGTGTGAAGTAGTGAAAGGATTTGGGAAGACTGCTTTTAAAGGGTTCAGGGCCATTACTGGTACACAAGAGAAAGCAGTGAGTGTCACTTCCCCACCCTTCTTGCTCATCCCAGTTTGAATGAAGGAAAATGTGTCCACTGATTGATGAAGGGCATACAATTCAAGGGGAAAAGTAATTTCCAAAATGAATGTTCCCAAATTTAAGAGAGGAGATAAAAGAATGCTTGCTCAAATCTATCTAGAGGACACATTTCAAGGAATTTGGTGGTGGTGATGGTTTGATCACCAGCAAACCAAGGGGAAATTCACTATGAACACAGAAGGGCATACCACAGACTTCCAACGATACTCTATCTCATAAATTTGTCATACTTACCTGAACGTTCAGAATAATTCCTTGGAAGTGGCAAATAGAAACTTTCTGATATTACTTCAAGATCTGGAAGGAAAACTGATTTTACAGTGAGTGAATTGGGACAATCTTACCAAACAATCTTAAATTTAGGCCTTGCTTCTATAACCAGATATTCATAGACAAATACAGAGCAATTGGTCAAAAGTTCTCAAAAAACAAGACAAGGATTTAGTTAAGAATTTTCTATTTATATTTATGTGATATAATATAGGAAATCACTATTAATTTAGAACAGAGGTAACAAAATCAAAGGTATACACATAGCCCTCTAAAAATAGATGAATTAAGTAACAGATATTATAAGAAAACAGACATTATCATCCAAGTCTGAAGTGATCTTTTAAAAAAAACCTCCTATGACAAATGATATCACTCTAATGACAGAAAGCAAAGATGAACTAAAGAGCCTCTTGATGAGGGTGAAGGAGGAGAGTAAAAAAGCTGGCTTAAAACTCAGTATTCAAAAAACTAAGATCATGGCATCTGGTCCCATCACTCCATGGCAAATAGAAGGGGAAAGGTGAAGCAGTGACAGACATCCTCTTCCTGGGCTCTAAAATCATGGAGGATGGTGACTGCAGCCATGAAATTAGAAGATAATTGCTTCTTGGAAGGAAAGCTATGACAAACCTAGACAATGTGTTAAAAAGCAAAGACATCACTTTGCCAACAAAGGTCCATATAATCAAGGCTATAGTCTTTCCAGTAGTCATGTACCAATGTGAAAGCTAGACAATAAAGAAGGCAGAGCACCAAAGAATGGATGCTTTCAAATTGTTATGCTGGAGAAGACTCGAGAATCCTTTGGAAAGCAAGGAGATCAAACCAGTCAATCTTAAAGAAAATCAACCCTGAACACTCTGGAAGGACTGATGCTGAAGCTGAAGCTCCAATACTTTGGCCACCTGATGTGAACTGCTGACTCACTGGAAAAGACACTGATGCTGGAAAGACTGAAGGCAGAAGGAGAAAAGGGCAACAGAGGATGAGATGGTTGGATAGCATCACTGATTCAATGGACATGAACTTGCGCAAACTCCAGGAGATGGTGAGGGACAGGGAAGCCTGACGTGCAGCAGTCCATGGGGTCACTTAGAGTCAGACATGACTTGGTGACTGAACAACAACAGTAACACTGACGATAAAACGAGTCTATATATGTGTTGTCCCTCACCAGTGGGAAACCCCTGATTAAGTGGAAGAATATTTCATGGTATAGAATTACTAAGAGTGCCACAAGAAGTTAACAGAGGGACAAACTGAGAAAACGCAACAATGATACGAACTAAATCTTGTTTTAAACAGTGATTGACTAGCCTCACCTCCAACCTTGATTGCAGCATTGACTCACTTTCTACTTACTATAAATATGCTGTTTCCCTTGATAGACTACATGCTTCCTAGAGGCAGGATCATTCCAGTCCATGTTCCACACCTAGACTGTAGGCTGCGGCAATGAAACTGATGGAACGACATGTGAAACCAGGATGAGTCAGTGGGAGCCCCTGGCTCTCTACACCCTCACTTGCCCTCCCTACAGCAGCGCACAGCACAGAGAGACCAGCACAGGAGGAAGCCGCCCATTGAGAAGGGCGTCACAGGTCCTCTTGTACCGAGCTGACTCCTGGGCTTCACCTACACTGTGAATAACTGTCAAATATTTAAAACAGGAACAGTACTTCATAAATTTAAGGGGGTTAAAAATTTTTAAACTTGAGAGGGCAAGGGTGGGATGATATGGGAGAACGGCATTGAAACATATAAATTATCATATGTGACATCAATCGCCAGCCCAGGTTTGATGCTTGATTCAGGGTGCTCAGGGCTGGTGCACCGGGATGACCCAGAGAGATGGAATCAGGAGGGAGGTGGGAAGGGTGTTCTGGAAGGGGATCCCACATATACCCATGGCAGATTCGTGTCAGGGTATGGCAAAACCAACATGATAATGTAAAGGAAAAGAAAGAAAGAAAGTCATGATCCTTTGATTCAACTTCATAAACATCAAATGAGTAACTCACTTTGATTATTACCACCTGTATATTCATTTATTAATATTTGGTTCATTACATTTAAGATATCATGTTAACATCTGGGGGAAGGGCTCTGGAAGAGATTAAAAAGGAAGTTTAATTATAAAACAATATGGAACAGGGAACTCATAAAAGAATTAAGAAAGCTCTTTAATAGTTTCTTAAGAGATACAGAAATGACAGCCAGGTATGGGGGTGGGGAAGGATCTAGAATGACCGCTTGAAAGAGGTGGCCTTTAGCTCCCTGGACCTAGTCAGGAAAGGACAGGCAACACCAGTGGTCTGACTCTTGTAAGCAACACAAAATTGGACCACAGAGGCTCTTACATCCTATTGTTGTTCAGTCACTCAGTGACCCCATAGACTGTCGCAGAGACTGCATGGATCCCATGGACTTCCCTGGGGTTTGCTCAAACTCATGTCCAGCGAGTCGGTGATGCCATCCAACCAGCTCACCCTCTGTCACTGCTTTATTCTCCTGCCTTCAATCTTTCCCAACATAAGGGTCTTTTCCAATGACTCTTTGCATCAGGTGGCCAAAGTATTGGAGCTTGGATCCAAAGAAATGCCTAAATGCCAGGCAAAGGACTCCCACATGCAGGGCAATGGGATGCACAAGGCACTATGGGCTGGAGAGGAACAAGCTTCAAGCCATTAAATTGATGTGAACAACAAAGAGGAAAACATTTCAATCAAAAAAGACAGAGTTTGAAAACCTACATGATAGCCACATGCTTATAGTAGCTATTCAGTGAACATAATGTTTTTTGTGACTTTCTTTTTCCTTTTTCCTTTCTTAATACCAACTGAAGGGGAAATTTTTGGTCCAGGGAAAGAAGAAATACCTGCCAGTGATAAATAATTGGCATTTACAACAAATCCTGGAAGGGAGTAAGGCCCACCTGTGAGAAACCTAGGCCATCTAGAATGCTAGGTAAGGGGGCCTAGAAGAGACATAAGGGATACCAGCCTCAACCCTGGGGAAGTCACTTAACTGTTTTCTCACTTGGATTCTCTCGAAAGGACAAGTCTGGAGTCAGTCTACCACTAAGGGCTGTTTCATGTCTCTAATAGCACATAATTTCATTACACTGTCACCCTTCCCAGAAATTGGGAAGAAAACCCTCTCATTCTATCAGCTCAGGGTCTATTTCCCAGTCTAAAGAATCACTCTCTAGGGATGGACCACTTTCTGAGCCACAAATGGGGTCTAAATAGAAATGGTACTCTCCTCTTTCTCTTTCCTCCAACAGTTAGATTTTCAGGTTTCAGCTTAGCAGACAGCTAGGCATCTAAAAGAGGTCAGCAGACGGATTTGCCATCTTTCACAGAGAGTGATAGCTATACCTCCTGATAGAGACCCTCTCTGTGGAGGTTCTGTGCTAGGAACTGCTCAGCCAGTATATTCAACATATACTGGGTTGAATAAAAAACTCATTAGACTTTTCCCATAAGATCTTTGGGGGAAACCCAAATGAACTACTGGCCAACACAACAGAAAAATTGTCCCCAAGCTGCAAAATTCAGTGTCTACACCAACTGAAATGGAGACCAGATAAGAGAGGCATAAGATTGCTGCCCGTGTATTTCATGGCTCTTCTGCCTGTCCATAGGTTTGCTGTTTTCCATCTTTCAAAGCACAGTTGCTCATGTCAGAAAGTGATGAGGCCAGAGTGATCCAATATACAGATATGCATTTATAGATCTTTCCCATATTGGTTTAAAATGCAAAATATATACTTGATTTCTAAAACTGAGCCCTTTGATTGCATGTGAAAAATAACACTTGGTAAAATATTTCATCCATTACTAGGCTCAATCAAGACAGCAAACAAAGATCAAACTAGCAGCCTTGTTTTGACTTCCCTTCTTTTAAAATTACAGAAAAATAGACAAATGTAATAGTCAGACTTAGGGGAAACATAGACATGATCAGGAAATCACTTCTGTATGGAAAACATCCTGCCCCTCCTGGCCAATGCATATGTTAAACTCCATAAAGACTCATAGAGGGAAGGAGACCCTCCGAAGTCACCAGGAACACCGGGCCTAGCTTTCAGTCTCCAGTTGATGGCAAAGGTGATACAGAGCAATGAGCTGTCACCTGAGACCTCACTAAAGGGAAACTTCTTGCTGTTGTGTCTCTTTTAACACACATTACAGTTGTAGGAAAGGCATTTTGAGCAGAGATATGTGCTTGCTGTTTTATGGAAATGTATTAACAGAAAACGTATAGTCACTCAGTCATGTCCGACTCTGCCATCCCATGGATTGCAGCAAAACAGGCTTCCCTGTCCATCACTATCTCCCAGAGACTGCTCAAACTGATGTTCATCAAGTCGGTGATGCCCTCCAACCATCTCATCCTCTGTTTTCCCCTTCTCCTGCCTTCAATCTTTCCCAGCATCAGAGTATTTTTCAATGAGTCAGTTCTTTGCATTAGGTGGCCAAAGTATTGGAGCTTCAGCTTCAGTAAAGTCCTTCCAATGAATATTAAGGACTGATTTCCTTTCGGGTTGACTAGTTTGATCTCCTTGCAGTTCAAGGGACTCTCAAGAGTCTTCTCCAACACCACAGTTCAAAGCTTCAATTCTTCAGCGCTCAGCTTTCGTTATGGTCCAAATCTCACATCCATACATGACTACCGGAAAAACCATAGCTTTGACTAGATGGACCTTTGTCAGTAATGTCTCTGCTCTTTAACATGCTGTCTAGGTTTGTCATAATCTTTCTTCCAAGGAAAAGGTGTCTTTTAATTTCATGGCTGCAGTCACCATCTGCCGTGACTTTGGAGCCCAAGAAAATATACTCCATCACTGTTTCCATTGTTTCCCATATTTTGCCATGAGTCTATTACTGCTTTGAAATTATTATTTCCTTAAATAACACTCTGTTTCCAACTTCTTATGAAGGAATAGCATCACTTGGTCACTTGAACAGTCTAAAATCAACTCTTTTCTTCAGATCAAGTCTCTAATAACCTTCCTACACTGATAATTTGGCTCAGTTTCCAAATAAACTTAGGGCTGACTTTTTAGACTTAAAGTAAACCTCAAAAATAAAATTATAAAACGCTTTATGCTGAGAAGAGTTTTCAATGGTCTTCTAATAGGCCCATACTCAACTACATCTACCATAACTCCATCTTAGAATCTCCCAGGATCTCATACTGTTCCTCCTACAGAAGCCACACAATCATGCATCTCCAAAGTAGACAGCAGTTGGGAGAAGGACATTGATATCCACAAAGTTATATCCAAAGTCAAATCATTTTAGGCCAGAGGACTAAGGATACGTTAACAAGCAATAAGATTAATACAGCAGAATGAAACATGCCCAGGACTCATGGATAAAATTCTCTCCCTAGCCCTGAAGTTAACATCAACAATCAAATGACAAATGCAAATCATAATATGAGGTAAGCATGCTCATAGCAAAATAAAATCAAGCCTCCCTGGAACCTTGAAATATGACTTTGTAGTACCAAGTTATGACTTGCTCTAAAGGTGACTGCTAACATTTTCTTAAAGACAGTGCAAAAGAGCTGAAATACATTACAAAATGTAAGGACAGACTTCAAGACAATCTTCCATAAAGAGTTGCCCTTCTAGAAATTTTTCAGTTCAGTTCAGTCACTCAGTCGTGTCCAACTCTTTGAGACCCCATGGACTGCAGCACATCAAATACGCAGAGTACATCATGAGAAACACTGGGCTAGATGAAGAACAAGTTGGAATCAAGATTTCCGGAAGAAATATCAATAACCTCAGATATGCAGATGATACCACCCTATGGCAGAAAGTGAAGAACTAAAGAGTCTCTTGATGAAAGTGAAAGAGGAGAGTGAAAAAGTTGGCTTAAAGCTCAATATTCAGAAAACTAAGATCATGGCATCCTGTCCCATCACTTCATGGCAAATAGATGGGGAAACAGTGGAAACAGTGGTTGACTTTATTTTGGGGGAGCTCCAAATTCACTGCAGATGGTGATTGAAGCCATGAAATTAAAAGACACTTACTCCTTGGAAGGAAAGTTATGACCAACCTAGACAGCATACTAAAAAGCAGAGCCATTACTTTGTCAACAAAGTTCCATCTAGTCAAGACTATGGTTCTTCCAGTAGTATGGATGTGAGAGTTGGACAGTGAAGAAAGCTGAGCACCGAAGAATTGATGTTTTTGAACTGTGGTGTTGGAGAACACTCTTAGAGTCCCTTGGACTGCAAAGAAATTCAACCAGTGTATCCTAAAGGAGATCAGTCCTGAGTGTTCATTGGAAGGTCTGATGTTGAAGCTGAAACTTGAATATTTTGGCCACCTCATATGAAGTGCTGACTCATTTGAAAAGACCCTGATGCTGGGAAAGATTGAAGGCTGGAGAAGAAGGGGACGACAGAGGATGAGATGATTGGATGGAATCATGAACTCAATGGACATGAGTTTGGGTAAACTCCGGGAGTTGTTGATGGACCGAGAGGCCTGGCGTGCTGCTGTCCAGCTGATGCTTCATCCGGTCCAGCATTTCTCGTGATGTACTCTGCATATAAGCTAAATAAGCAGGGTGACAATATACAGCCTTGACGTACTCCTTGCCCGATTTGGAACCAGTCTGTTGTTCTATTTCCAGTTCTGGAAATTTTTAGTGATCAATTATTCCTATCATACAGTGTTTAAGAGCTAAGTGATTAGTATATAGTATAATAACTTTTATGAACTTCTTAGAGTTTAAAGCTCAGATTGATCAAGAGTAGGTAAAGAGAAAGATTTCAAATATATATATAATCAGGAATAAAACATACCAAAACATTTACAGTAGCTCACATAGTTAAGAATAAATATATTATTCCAACCCCTATCTAAAACTCTAGGAAGAAAGTGTACAGATATCTAATGAAAAGGAATTTTCAAATCCAAAGCAGAAATAGTGATGTGGCTTGCATCCCATTTTTACACATAATAATGATTGTGATTTTTTTAATTCACATTATCTTACAAAATCCACCTTGGGAAAACTAGAGTGTATGTATACGAAGCAGGGCACATTTAAATGTTCAATCTGAGGATACAAACAGGAAAAATTATCTTGTTTACCAAGGAACAAATTCACAGGTCTGGCCTTATCACTATGGTGTTCTAATCAAGCAGGCAATGTGTGACTTCACAGCTGAATCAATTGTCAACTATCAGCTCAGTTTCGGTCTCTATTTCTCTCTTCAACACTGCTTATATTTTGGGTAGCACATATTTTCAGAATATTTAAGGGAGAGGATAGGGTGATAATTAATGAATTTTCCATTATATCTCAAGTTTCCATTGAAAGCAACATCATACAAGCAAATGTTATTTAACTGCTTAGATTATACACAAAATGATGTTTGTTTATATGTTTTGTCTTTCTTGGCTGCTTTCTAGTTTTGCATGAAAGCAAATAGTTTTAAAGACAAAAAAAAAAGAAAAGAGAGATTCACATTATCTCTTACCAGACCCATGAGAAGGCCAAAAATCAAGGTGGCTGTGATAAAAAAAGACATAAGAATACCAAGCAAGAACTCCAAGGGTCACTGTGAAATAGTTGTTAAGATGCTGTAATCATAAGAAAAAATTTTAAATGACATTTTTATGTATAATGAGAACTAAAAATGTTTGAATCTGCCTCTTTATCACTTTACTCAAGTCTACAATTGTTTCCACTTATGAGCTCCCACAAAGATCATCCAGTAGATTATGCATCTATATTATTTTTCAAGAACAAGTCAAATTTTACAACATTGAGGATCTGAAATAATCAAGGTCATATCTAGTAAGAGTTGTACTTCCTTGAAGTTCATGAGCAAACAGAACTCAGGTAGTATTATCTAGTCCCTTCGTCCATCATGAGATTTTTTTGGTCATTATCCCCAAATAATTTATATACCTTAATTTTTAATCTTAATATGGTATCCATAAAAAATTAAACTTCTTGAACCTTTACCAATTTTTCAGTAGAACTAAATTACTGCTTAAGGAATATCAACCATTTAAATGTCTCCACACTTCCTTTTTCTAATCAGATTCTTACTGCTCTACATTCACCCATCCTTTACAACTTTCCTAATTACTATAAAACCTAAATGTAATAATAGAAGACATTCTCCAGTTAATTCATTATGAGCAAATAAGATATCGTCAGTCTTTGAAAAAAGTGCACATCCCTTTTTGTTTACTGTCCCCTGCCAAACACTAAAAAAAAAATAAGTGAGGAGTCACAATCTGAGTTAGAAATATTACATGCTAACTCATACAGGAATTACAGATATGGACCTGCTCGTGTGGAATCAAAGCCCATTTAGACATGGACTTACAGGAGCCATGCTGCCTCGTTATGTCTTTGTGATCATCTATTTTAGGCCTTTTCAGCTTCAAAAACATTCACTAAAAAACCATAGCTTTATGATTTTTTTATATTTATAGATAGTTTTATCTACAAAATTACTGGGCACAGGATGAAATGGCTTCAAGCTAAATGCCACCAGCAAACAGAAATAATGACTGAATGACTTGCATAGAACTAATGAGGTTGATGAAAACTAGTCCAAGATTCTATTTTAATATTTCTCAAAACTGAAGTTACTCAAGTATCTCCCACTGGTTTCTCAGTTTGTAACTATTAATACAATTAAATAATATATTTGATTCTGGCTTAATTTAGAATAATAACCAAAAGAGTTTGTTAACTGATCTAGAACAATCTGAGATCTCTTCTCTCTAATTGTTTACTCAGCGGTAGAGATACATTTTAAGACTCCTCAAGTTTTCAGATATTGACACATGTAATCAAAGTGTTCAATAAATATTTACTGAATAAAAAAATATACTAGAAAATCCTTAAACTATTCACAGGAAATGAACACAACTCCTGACTTATGAAACAGTTGATGGTTCTGGTCATTGTTCTGTCTTCAGCCAGGGAAACTATTTAAGAATAATCAAGCACTCTGCAGCCCAAGAAGGCATAAGAGGTATTTAGGATATAAAAGGCTGTTTTGTTCAAACTCTGTTTAGTGGAATATTTAAGTTGCATTGTATATTGGAAATTTGGTATATTGAGCGTAGTCTATTTACGCTTGTCTTTTTTTTTGAGATTTTTTTTAATTTTCTTTATTTTATTGTGTTGGTTTTGCCATACACTGACATGAAACCACCATGGGTTTACATATGCTCCCCCTCCAGAACCCCCCTCCCTCCTCCCTCCCGATTCCCTCCCCCTGGGACATCTCGGTGCACCAGCCCCGAGCATCAACCCTGGGCTGGCAACTGATTTCACATATGATAATTAACATGTTTCAATGCCATTCTCCCATATCATCTTACCCTTGCCCTCTTCCACAGAGTCCGCGAGACTGTTCTATATATCTGCGTTCCTTTTGCTGTCTCGCATGCAGGGTTCTCATTACCATCTTTCTAAATTCCATATATATGCGTTATATATACAGTATACTGTATTTTTGTTTTTCCTTCTGGCTTACTTCACTCTGTATAATAGGCTCCAGTTCCATCCACCTGAGTAGAACTGATTCAAATGAATTCTCTTTAATGGCTGAGTAATATTCCATTGTGTATATGTACCACAGCTTTCTTATCCATTCGTCAGTTGATGGGCATCTAGGTTGCTTCCACGTCCTGGCTATTGTAAACAATGTGGCGATGAACATTGGGGTACACATGTCTCTTTCAATTCTGGTTTCCTCTGTGTGTATGCCCAGCAGTGGGATTGCTGGGTCATATGGTAGTTCTATTTGCAGTTTTTTAAGGAATCTCCACACTGTTTTCCATAGTGGCTGTACTAGTTTGTTATGCTTGTCTTGATTATTCAATGTCATCATAAAAATTAAACTCTAAAATGTGCCAAAGAATTAGAAGACATGGAAAACCAGTATGCCTTGTGCTGACCCATGGACATATGAAGTCTGTAATTTGTTTTGTAAGTAGTATCACCCCATATAGTGGGAATAAATAGCACATCTGGTTCTAAGTCCTTCTGGACTGTGTCTTACGCCCTTTTGCAAAATTAATGATGTAAGAAACCCTCAAGACATTTTCTAAGTTATTTTCAAGAATTCAGTAAACTATGTGCCTTTGAATCACTGCATTCTGAGCCATATTCTTAGTGCATTCAAAAACATCCTCTTACAAGTTGTACTTCAATTTTCTTGTATTGACTTACTCCTTAAAGGATTTAGTTGAGAAATGCTGCCATCTTGTGGTCTTTTTAGGTGATTATTACTAAAGCCTCATTAATCAAGTTGTGTTTCCACAACTGCAGCCACAAACCTTTATCTGTTTACTCTGAGTCCACAATGGTTTCAGAGTACCTTTAAAACTATTAGGCATCCTGGTAACAGGCAGATGAAGTTAGCTGTATACATGTTTTCAAGTAATAACTGATTAAAATTGATCTAATTCAATTTTAGATTTCTGTGTTTCTGTTTCTTTAATTGCCAGGCAAAGTAACAATTTTCACTTGTGGAAAATACTGACCTGATTTTAATATAATGTGCTGATTACAAGGACGCATCATATTATTTCCTTAAAATGTCACTTGCTGGACCCAATACCTTATATTATACTTTTGTAAAAGTGACTGAGTTAGAGATCATTTTTAGTTTTTAACAGATTTGAGTAAGAGGACTAGATGAAGACACTATTACAGCCAAAAAAAGGAGAAGGACAGATGGATTAGAGGAATGGGAGCAGGCCAACGCATCCAAGGTTCAGAGATGGAACTTTTTATAAGACTCACTCAGAACACAATAAAAAGGTTGAAAGTTGAAGAAAAAATAATTCCAGGTATGCACTAACCAAAAAGAAAAAATTATGGTTTTAATATTAGACAAAATGACTTTGTAGAATGTAAATGTAATTCCTGTGTCAAATTCTAAAATTTCTTATAAAATTAAACTTTTGTTCTTTTTAAAAATATCTGAAAAGTCTAAACATATATATATATGTATATATATATATATATATATATACTGTACTTCTCAATCGCTAATAAGAAAATATTAATTGGTTATTCAGAGATGGATCATGTTCTATTCTTCAAATGGCCTCTTCTCTGCAGTCCAATGCATTTCACACAGAATCCATCCATGCTGCCCAAGGCTGTGCCCTGTGCCAACAGAGATAAAACATCAACTCTTGGCCTTGATGTGCTTCAAATGTCACACACTAAAATCATTTGCATGACATATGAAAAAAAATGATAACTTCTTGTTTATCAGCCAAGCTACAAAAAGTTTAAGCAATTATTCATTTTTCCTGGTACTGTCTTTGAAAATAAAACTACTTTATAACAATGTGTGAAGGCCACAGTCAACTTCCATCTAATCTTTTCTTAACCCTCTTGAGCTGCAGCTATAATAGATTCTGGGCTAAGCTCTTAAAGATTCCTGATACCTATTACAATTATCCTGTTGGTTTAGACATTATATGGCTATAAGGTTTTCAGACAGCTATCAGAATATATGACTCCATGGACCTTTAAAGTCAAAAAATATTACAACAGTACAACAGGAAGAATCCTTACTCTTAGTCCCCGATTTGCAATTCAAAATTCTCAATCTTGGGACAAACTTCTCAACAATATTAAGAAAATATCAGAAGAAAACCAGATGAAACTCAAGCTATCTGGAAAGAGGAAAAACTCTAGTTATTGTTTAGTATGATATACAAATGTCAAAAAAAGACAGTTAACAGAATTTAAACCAAAAAATGCTAAGTCCAAATCACCAATATACTTTCAGTTGTTAAAGAAAAGGAATAAAAAGTAGGTATATCTCACAAAGCAGAAAATATAGTACAACTGAAAAACTTAGACACAAAAACTTGTTCTTAAATTTCCCTAAAGATACATTAATATGCACAAAAAAAGAATTTTCATGAGATCTTTGAATAATAAGTTCTAAATATGATAAATGATCTATAATCATAACTTAGAAAAGACAAAAAGAGTGTCTTTACACAGCTCTAAAACTGCAGGGAAATGTTTTTTCTGAACGTGGGAATTTGGACCCGATAGTAAAAGCCCTATTTTCCTCCTGTGAAAGCAGGATATTTACAGCCTCAAACCTTCCAGAAAAACACACTGGTAGTATTTCTCTTCATCACAGAATTTTTGGTCAAGTATCTAAATTTTCAGAAAGAAACAGCCTGCTTGCCACTTCTTGCTGGGAAGTCATCTGACTGTACACTTTCACCTAATCAGTGTAACAACAGGTATGGGAGTCAACACTCACAGAAAACTCTTCCCCGACCTATTTTCTCAGGAATTGGTAGTGTGTCTTAGATGTGTCTCTACATAGCCGTGAAACTTCAGGAAAACATGGTTTTGTGAACCTGGGAACTGGGGCCTGATGGTAAAAATAGAATTTTCCTCCTGTGAAAGCTGAAAAGTTGCTGCCTCAAACCTGCCAGAAAAACACACTGGTTCATTTTTCTCTTCGTTTTCAACAACAGCTTTGGTCAAGTATTTGAGTTTTCTGAAAGAAAGAGGCTTACTTGTCACTCCTTGCTGGGAAGTCATCTGATATTACAATTTTACCTTATCAGGGTAACAACAAGCATGGTAGACAACAATCGTAATACATACTCCCCTGACATCTCTTCACATGGAATGGTCCAGTGTGTCCTAGAGTGTTTTACACAGCTCTGAAACTGCAGGAGAACATTTTTTTTTTTGAATCTGTGAATTGGGGCCTAATGGCAAAATTAGTATATTCCCCTGTGAAACCTGGATAGTTCTAGTCTCAAACCTACCAGAAAAACACACTGATTCATTTTTCTCTTCAATACAACAGCAGCATTGATCAAGTATTTGAGTTTTCTGAAAGAAATAGGCTGCTTGCATCTACTTTCTTGGAAGTCATCTAACAGTGCAGTTTCACCTATTCAGAGTAACAACAATTATGGCAGTCAAAATGCAGAGAATACTCTCTCCTGAACTCTTTTCTCATGGAGTCTTAATGTGTGTCCTTTGTGTGTATTTACAGAGTTACACCTGGGTTCTGGAGTCTGATGGTAACAGCAGCATTTTCCTCCTGTGAAAGCTAGATAATGTCAGCCTCAAACCTGCCAGAAAAACAGCCTGGTTCATTTTTTTTCTTCGTTACAACAACTTTGGTCACTTTTCTGAGTTTTCTGAAAGAAATAGTCTACTTGCCATTTCTTGCTGGGAAGTCTCTGCCAGTGTGTATTCACCTCATCAGGGTAACAATAGTTACGGCACTAAACACTCACTCTCCCCTGATCTTTGCTAGGAAACTGTGCAGTTTCACCTAATCAGGGTAACAACAAGCATGGCAGTCAACATTCATAAGAAAACTCACCCATGACCACTTTTCTCATGGAATGGTATATTCTGTCCTAGGAGTTTCTTTACACAGCTCTGGAACTACACGGATACATATTTTTGTGAACATAGGAAATGGGCCTAAATGGCAAAAGCAGTATTTTCCCCCCTGTGCAAAATGGATAGTTGCAGCCTCAAACCTGCCAGAAAAACAGCCTGGCATTTTTTTTCACTTCGTGACGACAATAACTTTGGTCAAATATTTGAGTTATCTGAAACACGCTGCTTGCCACCCCTAGTAGAAAGTCATCTGATAGTACAGTTTCACCTAATTGTGTATAAGAATTATGGCAGTCAACACTCACAGAACCCTCTCCCTGATCTCTTTTCTCATGGAATGGTACAGTATGTCCTAGGTGTATCTGTACACAACACTGAAATTGCAGGGAAGCAAGTTTGATGAACCTGGGAACTGGGACCTGATAGTAAAAGCTGTATTTTCCCCCTTGAAACCTGGATCATTGCAGCCTCAAAGTTGCCAGGAAAACACTCTGGTTCATTTCTCTCTTCGTTAAAACAACTCTGGTCATGTATTTGAGTTTTCTGAAAGTAGTAGGCTATTCACCACATCTTTCTGGGAAGTCATCTGACAGTACAGTTTCACCTAGTCAGGGTAACAACAGTTACGGCAATCAACACTCACAGAACACTTTCCCTTGACTTTTATCTCATGAAAGGGTACAGTGTATTCTAGGAGTGTCTTTATGCAGCTCTGATACTGCTGGGAAACATGTTTTGTGAACCTGGGAACTGGTGACTAATGGTAAAAGCAATATTTTCCTCACGTGAAATCTGGATAGTTGCTTCATCAAACCTTCCAGGAAAACACCCTGGTCCATTCTTCTCTTCATCGTAACAACTTTGGTCAAATATTTGAGCTTTCTAAAAGAAACAGGCTGCTTGCCTCTAGTTCCTGAGAAGACTTCTGAAAGCACCTTTTCACCTAATCAAGATAAAAACAGTTATGGGACTCAACACTCACAGAACATTCTTCCTTGACACTTTTCTCATGGAATGGTACAATGTGTCCTAGGTGTGTATTTATTCAGTTCTAAAGCTGTAGAGAAACGTGTTTTTGTAAACCTGAGTTTTGGAGCCTGATGTCCAAAACAGGATTTTCCCCCTGCGAAAGCCAGGTAGTTGCAGCCTCAAATCTGCCAGAAAAGCACGCTGGTTCATCTATCTCTTCCTTACAACAACTTTGGTCATGTATTTGAGTTTTATGAAAGAAACAGGCGGCTTGCCTCTTCTTGCATGGAAGTCATCTGACGGTACAGTTTTGCCTACTCAGGGTAACAACAGGTATAGCAGTAAACACTCACAGAACATTCTCCCTTGACACCTTTTCCCATGGAATGGTGTGTCCTAGGTCTGTATTTACACAGCTCTGAGACTGCAGAGACACATGTTTTGTGAACCTGACAACTGGGGCCTGATAGCAAAAACAGTATTTTGCCCCTGTGAAAACTGAAGAGATACAGCCTCAAATATGCCAGAAAAACACCCTCATTCATTTTTCTCTTTATTAAACAACAACTTCAGGAAAGCATTTGAGTTTTCTGAAACAAGCAGGCTGCTTGTGATTTCTTTGAGGAAAGTCATCTGTATAGTTTCCCCTAATCAGCGTAACAAAAATTATAGAAGTCAACACTCACAGAACACTCCCCTGATCGCTTTTCTAATGGAGTGGTACAGTATGTCCTGGGTGTGTCTTTACACAGCTTTGAAACGGCAGTTAAACATGCTTTTGTGAACCTGAGAACTGAGGCCTGATGGTAAGCGCAGTATTTTCCCCTGTGAAAGCTCAGTAGTTGCTGCCTCAAGCCCGCCAGAAAAGTACCCTGACTCATTTTCTCTTCATTCCAATCACAAATTTGATCAAGTATTTGAGTTTTCTGAAAGAAACAGTCTGCTTGCCCGTTGTTGCAGGGAAGTCATCTGACAGTACATTTTCTCCTAAACTGGGTAACAACAGGCATGGTAGCCGACAATCAAAGAACACTCTCCGTTGATCACTTTTCTAATGGAAGGGTACGGTGTTTTCTATGTGTGTATTTACACAGCTCTGAAACTGCAGGGTGATATGTTCCTGTGAACCTGGAAATTGGGGCCTGATTGCAAAAGCAGTATTTTCCCCCTGTGAACACTGGACAGTATCAGCCTCAAACTTGCCATAAAACACACTGGTTCACTTTTCTCTTCATTACAACAAAAGCTTTGTCGAGTATTTGAGTTTTCTAAAAGAAACTGGCTACCTGCCGTTTCCCTGCTGGGAAGTCATCTGCTGGACAGTGTAACCTCAAGCCTACTAGAAAAACACACTGGTTCACGTTCTCCCCATTACAACAACTGCTTTGTTCAAGTGTTTATCCTCTTTGAAAGAAACTGCCTGTTTGCCACTTCTTGCTGGGAAGTCATCTGAGAATATAGTTCCACCTAATCTGGATAACAACAGTCGGTCAGACAGCAGTCACAGAACACTCTCCTCTGACCTTTTTTCTCATGGAACGGTACGGTGTGTCCTAGGTTTGTCTTTACACAGCTCTGAAACTGCAGCAAAACATGTTTTTGTGAACCTGGGAAAACGGAATTGACAGTAAAAGGAGTATTTCCCCCTGTGAAACTGGAGAGATGCAGCCTCAAAACTGATAGAAAAATACAGTGTTCATTTTTCTCTTCATTAATGCAACAGCTTTGATCAAGTATTTGAGTTTTCACAAAGAAACAGTCTGCTTGTCACTTCAGGCTGGAAATTTCTCTGACAATACAGATTGACCTAATCAGTGTAACACCTGGTATGGCAGTCCACACTCACAGAACACTCTACCCTGATCTCTTTTCTCATGGAATGGTATAGTGTGTCCTAGGTGTGTCTTTACATAGTTCTGAAACTGCAGGGAAACATGCTTTTGTGAAACTGGGAATTGGCGTCTGATGGCAAAAGTAGTATTATCCCCCTCTGAAAGCTGGATATTTGCAGTCTCAAAATACCAGAAAAATACCCCGGTTCATTTATCTATTCATAACAATAAAAAGCTTTGGTCAATAATTTGAATATTCTGAAAGAAACCCGCTGATTGCCATTTCTTGCTGGGAAGTCTTCGGGCAGTAGTTTCAGCTAATCAGGGTAACATGTATGACAGTCAACACTCACTGAACACTCTCCCTGACCTCTTTCTCAGGGAATGATACAATGTATCCTAGGAGTTCTTTACACTGTCTAAAACTGCTGGTATACAGGTTGTTGTGAATCTGGGAACTGGGCCTTCATGGTAAAAGCAGTATTTCACCTGGGAAAGCTGGATAATTGCAGCCACAAACCAGCCAGAAAAACACATTGGTTTATTAATCTCTTCATAGAAACAACAACTTTGGCCAAGTATTTGAGTTTTTTGAAAGAAACATGTTGCTTTCCACTTTGTTGGGAAGTCACCTTTCATACCACAATTTCACCTAAACAAGGTAACGATAGGTTGGGCAGTCAACACTCACAGTGCACTTTCCCTTGACCTCTTTTTCATGGAATGAGACAGTATGCCCTAGCCATGTCTTTACAAAGCTCTGAAACAGCAGGGGAACACATATTTCTGATCCTGGGTATTGGGGCCTTGTGGCAAAATAAGTATTTTCCCCTTGAGAAAGCTGGATACTTGCAGCCACAAAACTGCCAGGAAAACAACTTGGTTTGTTTTTCTCTTCATAACATCAATAACTTTGTTCAAGTATTTCAGTTTTTTTAAATAAACTGACAGTTTCTCATATGCCAACCATGAACTTCCAGATGTTCAAGATGGTTTTACAAAAGGCAGAGGAACCAGAGA
Source organism: Antilocapra americana (assembly GCA_007570785.1). Taxonomy (NCBI): domain Eukaryota; kingdom Metazoa; phylum Chordata; class Mammalia; order Artiodactyla; family Antilocapridae; genus Antilocapra; species Antilocapra americana. The sequence continues at coordinate 11,040,891 of ML660204.1, read as the reverse complement.
TCAAATTGACAACATCTGCTGGATCATGGAAAAAGCAAGAGAATTCCAGAAAAACACCTACTTCTGCTTTATTGACCATGCCAAAGCCTTTGACTGTGTGGATCACAATAAACTGTGGGAAATTCTGAAGAAGATAGGGATACCAGACCACCTGACCTGTCTCTTAAGAAACCTATATGCAGGTCAAGAAGCAATAGTTAGAACTGGACATGAAACAACAGACTGGTTCCAAATAGGAAAAGGAGTACTTCAAGGCTGTATATTGTCACCCTGTTTATTTAACTTATGTTCAGAGTACATCATGAGAAATGCTGGACTGAATGAAGCACAAGCTGGAATCAAGATTGCCAGAAGAAATATCAATAACCTCAGGTATGCAGATAATACCACCCTTATGGCAGAAAGTGAAGAAGAACTAAAGAGCCTCTTGATGAAAGTGAAAGAGGAGAGTGAAAAAGTTGGCTTAAAACTCAACATTCAGAAAACTAAGATCATGGTATCCCGTCCCATCTCTTCATGGCAAATAGATGGAGAAACAGTGGAAACAGTGTCTGACTTTATTTTGGGGGGCTCCAAATTCACTGCAGATGGTGATTGCAGCCATGAAATTAAAAGACGCTTACTCCTTGGAAGGAAAGTTATGACCAACCTAGACAGCATATTAAAAAGCAGAGACATTACATTGTCATCAAAGGTCCATCTAGTGAAGGCTATGGTTTTTCAAGTAGTCATGCATGCATGTGAGAGTTGGACTATAAAGAAAGCTGAGCACCAAAGAGTTGATGCTTTTGAACTGTGGTGTTGGAGAAGACTCTTGAGAGTCCCTTGGACTGCAAGGAGATCCAACCAGTCCATCCTAAAGGAGATCAGTCCTCGATGTTCATTGGAAGGACTGGTGTTGAAGCTGAAACTCTAATACTTGGGCCACCTCATATGAAGTGCTGACTCATTTGAAAAGACCCTGATACTGGGAAAGATTGAGGGCAGGAGAAGGGGACGACAGAGGATGAGATGGTTGGATGGCATCACCAACTCAATGGATGTGGGTTTGGGTAGACTCCAGCAGTTGGTGATGGACAGGGAGACCTGGCATGCTGCAGTTCATGGCGTCACAAAGAGTCAGGCACGACTGAGCAACTGAACTGAACTGAACTGACCATTTCTCACTTCTAGCTGAGAAGTCACCTGACAGTTCCACCTAACCAGGGTAACAACAGGTGTGGTAGTCAACACTCACTAAACACTCTCCGCTGACTTCTTTTCTCACAAAATGGGATAGTGTGCCCTAGGTGTGTCTTTATACAGCTCTGAAGCGGCAGGGAAACATGCTTTTGTGAACCTTGAAATTTGGACCTGAAGGTAAAAGCAGTATTTTCACTTATGAAAACGTTATAGTTGCAGCTTCAAAACTGCCAGAAAAGCACACTGGTTTCCTTTTCTCCTCATTACAATGACAGCTTTGGTCAAGCATTTGTGCTCAACAAAAATGGCTGCTTGCCACTTCATCCTTGGAAGTGATCTGAGAGTACAGTTTCACCTAATCTGGGTAACAACAGATATGGCATTCAGCACTCACAAAACACCCCTCCTTGGCCTCTTTTCTCATGGAATGGTAGAGTGTGTCCTAGGTGTGTCTTTACAGAGTCTGAAAATGCTGGTAAACATGTTTTTGTGAACCTGGGAATTATGGTTTAATGGTAAAACCGTTATTTTCTCCTGTGAAAGCTGGATATTTTCAGCCTCACACTGCCAGGAAAACACACTGGTTTCATTCTTTTCTTTATTACAACAACAAATTTGTCAAGTATCTGAGTTTTCTGTCAGAAACAGGCTGCTAGCCACTTCTTGCTGGGAGGTTCTCTGACAGTACAATTTCACCTAATCGTTGCCAGTCAACACTCACAGAACACTTTCCCCCTGAACTCTTTTCTCAAGCAATGATGCAGTGTGTCCTAAGACCGTCTTTACACAGCTTTGAAACTGCAGGGAAATATATTTTTGTGAACCTGGATATTGGGGCCTAATGGCAAAAAAAGAATTTTCCTCAGGTGAAGGGTGGATAGTTACAGCCTCAAAACTGTAAGAAAAACACCCTGATTCGTTTTGTTCTTTGTAACAACAAAAATTTTGGTCAAGTATTTGAGTTTTCTGAAAGAAAAAAGTTGTTTCCCACTTCCAGCTGGGATGTCATCTGAGAGTACAGTTTCACATAATCAGGGTAACAACAGGCATGGCAGTCAACACCTGATTAATGAAACAGCACTCCCAGATGACTTCCTGGCAACAAATGGCAAGAAGTCTGTTTCTTTCAGAAAAATCAAATACTTGACCAAAGTTGTTGTTGTAATGAGGAGAAAAGTATACCAGTGTGTCTTTCTGTCAGGTTTGAGCCTGAAAATTATCAGCTTTCACAGGGGGAAAATGTTGCTTTTGCCATCAGGCCCCAGGTCCCAGGTTCTCTAAAGCATGTTTCCCTGAAGTTTCAGAGCTGTGTAAAGACACGCCTAGGAGAAACCATACTATTTGATGAGAAGAGAGGTCAAGGGAGAGTGTTTTGTGAGTGTTCCTTGCCATGCTTGTTGTTACCCTGATTTGATGAAACTGTACTGTCAGATGACTTGCCAACTAGAAGTGCCACCGGCCTGTTCATTTCAGAAAACTCAAATACTGGACCAAAGCTGTTGTTGTAATGAAGAGAAGACTGAACCAGTGTGTTTCTCTGTCAGGTTTGAGGCTGCAACTACCCAGCTTGCACAGGGGGAGAATACCGCTATCGCCATCAAGCTCCAATCCGCAGATTCACAAAAGGTATGTTTTCCTGCAGTTTCAAAGCTGTGTAAAGATACTCCTAGGACCCGCTCTACCATTTCAAGAGAAAAGAGGTCGGGGAGAGTGTTCTTTGAACACTGACTGCCGTAAATGTTGTCACCTTGCTTAGGTGAAACTGTACTGTCAGATGACTTTCCAGTAAAAAATGAAAAGCAGCCCTTTCCTTCCAGAAAACTCAAATACTTGACCAAAGTTGTTGTTTTAATGAAGAGAAAAATGAACCAGTGTGTTGTTTCTGGCAGTTTTGAGGTTAAAATTCTTCAGATTTCACACCGGGAAAACACTGCTTTTGCAATCAGGCCCCAATTCTCAGGTTCACAAAAGCACGTTCCCTGTAAGTTCAGAGAAGTGTCAAGCCACACCTCGGACACTGTACCATTCTATGAGAAAACATATCAGGGGATAGTGTTCTGTGAGTGTTTTCTGCCATACCTGCTTTTACCATGATTAGGTTGAACTGTACCCTCAGATGACTGCCCAGCAAGAAATGGCAAGCAGACTGTTTCTTTCAAAAACTCAAATACTTGACCAGAGTTGTTGAAAAATGAACCATGGTGTTTTTCTGGCTGTTTTAAGGCTATTCAGCTTTCACACGTGAAAATATTGCTTTTACCCTCAGTTCCCAATTTCCAGGTTCACAAAAACATGTTTCCCTGCTGCTTCAGAGCTGTGTAAAGAGACTCCTAGGACACACCATCCCATTCCATGAGAAAAGAGGTCAGGGGAGAGTGTTCTGTGTGTGTGAACTACCGTAACTGTTGTTACCTTGATGAAGAGAATCTGTAATGTAGAAAAATCTGTCTGTAAAAAGTGTCAAACTGACTGTTTCTTTCAGAAACCTCAAATACCTGAACAAATTTGCTATTCTAATAAAGAAAAATAAGGCAGTATATATTTTCCTAGAGAGTTTCCTAAATAGTTGAGCTGTAACTATCCAGCTTTCACAGGGGGAAAATACTGCATTTGCCATCAGGCCCCAATTCCCAGGTTCACAAAGCATGTCTCCCTGCAGTTTCAGAGCTGTGTAAAGACACTCCTAGGACACTCTGTACCATTCCATGAGAAAAGAGATCAGGGAAGAGTGTTCTGTTAGTGCTGATTGCCATACCAGTTGTTACCCAGATTAGGTGACTGTACTCTCAGATGACATTCCAGCAACAGGCAACAAGCAGCCTGGGTTTGTTTTTGGGTTTGTTTGTTTTTATCAGAAAACTCAAATATTGACCAAAGCTGCTGTGGTAATGAGGAGAGGAATGTAGCAGTGTGGGGTTTTTTGGCAGATTTCTGTCAGCAATAAAAAGCTGTCACAGGGTGAAAATACTGCTTTCTCCATCAGGTCTCAATTTCTAGATTCACAAAATTCTGTTTCTCTTCAGTTTCAGAGTTGTGTAAAGACACACCTAGGAAGCACTGTAGCTTTCTATGAGAAAAGATATTGGGGTATACTGGTCTGTGAGTGTTGACTGCAATATCTGATTTACTCTGATTAGGTGAAATTGTACGATTAGATGAATCCCAACAAGAGGTAGCACCCATCTGTTTCTTTCAGAAAATTCTAATATTTGACAAAATTTGTTGTTGTAATGAAGAGAAAAGTGAACCAGTGCGGTTTTCTGGCAGGTTTGAGGCTGCAAATATCCAGCTTTCATGGGGGGATATCCTGTTTTGCCATCAGTTCCCAGTTCCCAGGTTCACAAAATCATTTTTCCCTGCAGTTTTAGAGCCTGTAACAAGACACGTAGGACACAATATTCCATTCCATGAGAAAAGAAGTCAGGACAGACTGTTCTGTGAGTGTGAGTGCCATACCTGTTGCTGCCCTGATTAAGTGAAAGTGTACTGTCAGATGGCTTCCAAGCAAGAGACTGGCAGGCAGCGTGTTTCTTTCAGAAAACTCAAATACTTGACCAACGCTGTTGTTTATTTGAGAGATAAATGAACCAGAGAGTTTTTCTGGCAGGTTTGAGGCTGCAACTATCCAGATTTCACACTGGGAAAAAAGTCTTTGACATCAGAACCCAAGTTCCATGTCACAAAAACATGTTTCCATGTAGTTTCAGGATTTTGTAAAGACATTTCTAGAATACACCATACCATTCCATGAGAAAAGAGGTCAAGGGAGAGTATATTCTGTGACTGTTGACTGCCATAGCCATTGTTATCCAGATTTGGTGAAACAGTACTGTCAGATGACTTCCCAGCAAGAGTTGGCAAGAAGCTTGTTTCTTTCATAAAACTCAAATACTTGACCAAAGCTTTTGTTATGAAGAGAAAAATGACCAAAGTGTGTTTCTGGCAGGTTTGAGGATGCAACTATCCAGCTTTCACAGTGGGGAAATACTGCTTTTGCCATCAAGCCCCAATTCCTAGGTCCAGAAAGCATGTTTCCCTGCAGTTTAAAAGCTGTGTAAAGACGCATCAAGGACCTTCTGCGCCATTCCATGAGAAAAGCTGTCGGGGAGACTGTTATGTGAATATTGACTGCCATATCTGTTGTTGCCATAAGTTGAAACTGTACTGTCAGATGACATCTCAGCAGGGAGTAGCATGCAGACTGCTTAATTCAGAAAACCTGAATACCTCACAAAATTGTTGTAATGAAGAGTAAAATGAACGAATGTGCTTTTCTGGCAGGTTTGAGACTGCAACTATCCTGCTTTCACGGGCGGGAATACTGCTTTTACCATCAAAGCCCAATTACCAGGTTCAAAAAAGCATGTTTTCTCACAGTTTCAGAGCTGTGTAAAGACTACCTAGGACATACTGCACCATTCCATGAAAAAAGAGGTCAGGGGAAGAATGTTCTGTTGTCACCCTGATTTGGTGAAATAGTACTGTCAGATGACTTCCAAGCCAGAAGTGGAAAGCAGCCTTTATCTTTCAGAAAACTCAAATACTTGACCAAATCTGATTCTATACTGAAGAGAAAAATGAACCAGTGTGTTTTTCTGGCAGGTTTGAGGCTGCACCTACCTACATTCAAAGAGAGAAATAGAGCTTTTGCAATCAGGCTCCAAATCTCAGGTTCAGAAAAACATATTTCCATGCAGTTTTCAAGCTGTATAAAGAACTCCTAGGATACAGTGTACCATTCCATGAGAAAAGAGGTCAGAAAAGAGTGTTCTATGGATGCTGACTGTCATACCTGCTCTTATCCTGATTAGGTGAAACTGTACACTCAGATGACATCCCAGCTAGAAGTGGCAAGCAAACTGTTTCCTTCAGAAACCCAAACACTTGACAAAATTGTTGTAATGAAGAGAAAAATGATCCAGTGTGTTTTTCTGGCAGATAACATCTGCAACTCTTCAGCTATCACAGGTTAGGTAGAATACTGCTTTTATCATCAAGCCCCAATTCCCAAGTTAACAAAAAAAAAGTATACCAGCAGTTTCAGAGCTGTGTAAATACACACCGAAGACACAATATACCATTCCAGGTTAAAAGGGGTCAAGGGAGAATGTTCTGTGATTGTTGCCTGCCATAACTGTTCTTAGCCGGATTAGATGAAACTGTATTTTCAGATGACTTCCCAGCAAGAAGTGGCAAGCAATCAGTTTCTTTCAAAAAACACAATACTAGACCAAAGTTCTTGTTTTAATGTGGAGAAAAGTGAACCAGAGTGTTCTTCTGGCAGGTTTGAGGCTGCGAATATCCCATTTGCACCAGTAATTTGCAAATGACTGTTTGTGCCATTAGGCCCCAATTCCCAGGTTCAAAAAAAATGTGTATCCCTGCAGTTTCAGAGCTGTGTAAAGACAGTCCTAGAACACCGTGCATCATTGCATGAAAAAAGAGGTCAAGGAAGAGTGTTCTGTGAGTGTTGACTGCCATACGTATTGCTACCCTGATTAGGTGAAACTATCCTGTCAGATGTCATCCCAAAAAGTTGCAAGCAGCTGTTTTCTTTCCCAAAACTCAATTACTTCCCCAAAGCTGTTGTTGCAATGAAGAGGAAAATGAACCAGTGTGTTTTCTGGAAAGTTTTAGACTGTATCTCTCCAGCTTTCACAGGTGAAAGTACTATTTTTACCATCAAGCCCCAGTTCCCAGTTTCCCAAAACAAGTTTTCCTGAAGTTTCAGACCTGTGTAGAGATGACCTTAGGACACACTATACCATTCCATGAGAAAAGAGATCAGGGGATTTTGTCCTGTGACTGTTGACAGCCATGCCTGTTGTTTGTTACCCTGATTAGGTAAAACTGTACTCTCGAGTCGACTCCCCAGCAAGAAGTGACAAGCAACTTGTTCCTTTCAGAAATCTCAAATACTTGATCAAAGCTGATATTGTAATGAACAGAAAAATTAACCATTGTGGTTTGGGGGGAAGGTTTGAGACTGAAACTACCTGCTTTCACAGGGGAATAAAACTGCTTTTGCCTTCAGGTGCCAAGACCCAGGTTCAGAAAATTATGTTTCCCTGCTGTTTCAGAGCTGTGTAAAAGACATTCCTAGGATGCACTATACCATTCCATGAGAAAAGAGGTCGCAGGAGGGTGTTCTGGGAGTGCTGACTGTCAGTACTCTGAACTGGTGAAACTGTTCTTTCAGATGACTTCCCAGCAAGAAGTGGCAAGAAGCCAGTTTCTTTCAGAAAACACAAATACTTGACCAAAGTTCTTGTTGTGATGAAGAGAACAATGAAGCAGGGTGTTTTAAGGGCAGTTTTGTGGCTATATCTATCCAGCTTTCACAGGGGGAAAAACACTGCTTTTGCCACCAGGCTCCAATTCCCATGTTCACAAAAGTATGTTTCCTTCCCATTTCAGAGATATGTAAAGAAACACGAAACACACACTGTACTATTATAATAGAAAAGATGTCAGGTTAGAGTGTCAGGTAGAGTGACCTACCTGCTGTTACCCTGATTAATTGAAACTGTAATGTCAGAAGACTTCCAAGCAAAAACCAGAAAGCACCTTGTCTCAAAACTCAAATGTTTGACCAAAGCTGTTGTTGTAATGAAGAGAAAAGTGAACCATTGTGTTTTTCTGGCAGGGTTGAGGCTGAAATTATGCAGCTTTCACGGGGGAAATTCTTTTGCGATCCGTGCTCAATTACCAGGTTCACAAATACGTTTCCCTGCCATTTTAGAGCTGTGGAAGCCACTCCTGGAAAACACTGTACCATTCCATGAGAAAAGAGGTCAAGGGAGAGTGTTCTGTGAGTGTTGACTTCCATGCTTGTTGTTACCCTGATTAGTCGAAGCAGTAATGTCAGATGACTTCTCAGCAAGACTGGCAAGAGCCTGTTTCTTTATGAAAACTCAAATGTTTGACAAAATCTGTTGTTTTAATGAGAAAAATGAACCAGTGTGTATTTTTGGCAGGTTTGATGCTGCAATAATCCAGCTTTTACAGAGAGAAAATATTGATTTGCCATCAGGTCCCAATCCCCAGGTTCTCAAAAACATATTTGCCTGTCTTTCACAGCTGTGTAAAGGCATTCCTAGGACACACTGTACCATTCCATGAGAAAACGTTCAGAGGAGAGTGTTCTGTGAGTGTTGACTCCCATAACTGTCATTACCCTAACTAGGTAAATCTATTCTGTCATGTGACTTTCTAGCAAGAACTGGCAAGCAGCTGTTTCTTTCCTCAAAACTCAAAAAATTGGCCAAAGTTGTTCTTTTATGATGAGAAATATGCACCAGGGTGCTTTTCTATCCAGTTTGAGACTGCAACTATCAAGCTGTTACAGGGTGAAAATACTAGTTTTGCCATCGACCTCTAATCTCAGATTCACAAAAGTGTGTTTCCCTGCACATCAGAGTTGTGTAAAGACACTCCTAGAATGCATTGTAAGATTCCATGAGAAAATAGGTCAGGGGAGAGTGTTCTGTGAGTGCTGAGTGTTACGGGATTAATTGAAACTGTCCTCTCAGATGACTTCTCAGCAAGAAGTGGCAAGAAGACTGTTTCTTTAGTAAAACTCAAATACTTGATCAAAACTATTGTTGAAATGAAGAAAGAAGTCAACCAGTGTGTTTTTCTTGAAGGTGTGAGGCAGTAACTATCCTACTTTCACAGGTGGAAAATACTGTTTTTGAAATCATGCCCCAAATCCCAGGTTCAAAAAAAACAGGTTTCCCTGCAGTTTCAGAGCTGTGTAAACACTCATAGGACACACTGTAGTATTCCATGAAAAAAAACTCAGAGGAGAGTGTTCTGTGTTGACTGTCATGTCTATTACCCTGATTAGATGAAACAGTCTTGTCAGACGACTTCAAAGCTTTAAATGGCAAGCAGCCTGTTGCTTTCAGAAATTTCAAATACTTGACAAAGCTGTTGTAATGAAGAGAAAAATGAACCAGTGTGTTTTTCTGGCAGATCTGAGGCTGCAAATCTCCAACATTCAGTGGTGGAAAATACTGGCTTTGCCATCAGGCCCAAATTTGCAGGTTCACAATGATACATTTCCCTGCAGTTTCAGAGCTGTGTAAAGACAATCCCAGGACACGATGTACCATTCTATGAGAAAAGAGGTGAGGGGAAAGAGGTTCTGTGAGTGCTGAATGTCATGCCTGTTGTTACCCTGATTAGGTGAAGCAGTAATATCAGATGACTTCCCAGTAAGGAGTGGAAAGCAGCCTTTTCTTTCAGAAAACTCTAATGCTTGACCAAAGCTGTTGCTGAAATCAAAAGAAAATGAACTAGTGTGTCTTTCTTGAAGGTTTCAGGCTGCAACTCTCCAGCTTTCACAGGGGAAAATATTGCTTTTGCCATCAGGCCCTATATCTCAGGTTCAAAAAAACATGTTTCCCATCAGTTTCAAAGCTATGTAAACACTCTTAGGACACACTTTACCATATCATGAGAAAAGAGGTCAGGGGACAGTATCCTGTGAGTTGACCTATGCCTGTTTTTACCCTGATTAGCTGAAACTGTACTGTAAGATGACTTTGCAATAATAAGTGGGAAGCAGCCTGCTTCTTGAAGAAAACTTTAGTCCTTGATCAAATCTGATGTCATAATGAAGGGAAAAAATGAATCGTGTTTTTCTGTCAGGTTTGAGGTTGCAACTACCCAGCTTTCACTGGGGATAAATACTGGTTTTGCCATCAGGCCCCAATTTGCAGGTTCACAAAAACATGTCTCCCTGCAGTTTCAGAACTGTGTAAAGACACTCCTAGAACACACTGTACCATTCCATGAGAAGAGGTCAAGAGACAATATTTTGTGAGTGTTGACTGCCATATCTGTTGTTACTCTGGTTAGGTGAAAGTGTACTGTCAGATGACTTCCCAGAAAGAAGTGGCAAGTAGCCTGGTTTTTTTTTAAAGAAAGCTCAAATACTTGACCAAAGGTGTTATGAAGAGAAAAATGAACCAAGGCATTTTTCTATCTGTATTGAGGCTGCAATTTACCAGCTTCCACAGGAGGAAAATACTGCTTTTGCCAATGGGCCCCAAAGCCCAGGTTCAGAAAAACATGATTCTCTGCAGTTTCTGAGCTGTGTAAAGACACATCTAGGACACACTGTACCATACCATGAGAAAAGAGATCAAGGGAAAGTGTTCTAGGAATGTTGAATCTCATAGTGTTGTTACTCAGAACAAGTGAAACTGTACACTCAGATGACTTCCCAGCCAAAAGTGGCAAACAGTGAATTTCTTTCAGAAATCTCAAATATTTGACCAAAGCTTTTATTGTAATGAGAAGAAAAATGAACCAGTGTATTTTTCTAGCCAGTGTAAGGCTGCAACTACCAGCTTTCTAAGAAGGAAAATACTACATTTACTTTAAACCCCAACTCCCAGGTTCACAAAGCCATGTTTCAGTACAGTTTCAGAGGTGTGTGAAGACACTCCTAGGACACACTGTACTATTCCATGAGAAAGAGTTTCAGGGAAAGTGTTCTATCAATGTTGGCTTCCATGTCTGTTGTCATCCCTATTAAATGAAACTGTACTGTCAGATTATTTCCCAGCATGATATAGCAAGAAACCAGTTTCTTTCAGAAAATTCATATACTTGACAAAAGCTTCTGTTGTAATGAAGATAAAAATGAATCAGTGTGTTTTTCTGGCATGTTAAGGCTGATACTATCTGCTTTTACAGAGGGAAAACACTGCTTTTGCCGTCAGGCCCCTATTCCCAGGTTCACAGAAACATGTTCCCCTGCAGTTTTGGAGCTGTGTAAAGACACTCATAGGAAACACTGTACCATTCCATAAGAAAACAGGTCAGGGAAGAGTGTTCTTTGAAAAACAGCACTATCAAATGACTTCCCAGCAAGAAGTGTCAAACAGCCTGTTTCTTTTAGAAAGCTCAAAGACTTGACCAAAGCTGCTTTTGTAAATAAGATAAAAATGAACCAGTATATTTTTCTGACAGGTTTGAGGCTTCAATTATCCAGCTTTCCCAGGTGGAAAATGTTTCTTTTACTGCAAGGGCCCAATTCCCATGTTCACAAGGTATGTTTACAGGCTGTTTCAGAGTTGTGTAAAGACACACCTATGACACAAGGGGCCATTTTATGAGAAAAGATATCAGCGGAGAGTGTTCCTTAAGTGTCGAATGCTGTAACTGCTTCTTCCCTGATTAGATGAAACAGTGTTGTCAAGTGACTTCCCAGCAAGAAATGGCAAGCAGTCTGTTGCTTTCAGAAAACTCAAATCCTGACCAAGCTGTTGTTGTAATGAAGAGGAAAAATACACCAGTGGGTTTTTCTGACAGATTTTTAGGCTGCAATTTTCCACCTTCTACTGGTAGAAAATATTGGTTTTAGAAAAAGAGCCCAACTCCCAGGTTCACAAAAACACTTTACTGGTTATTTCAGAGTTGTGTAAAGACACACATAGGAAACACTGTACCATTCCTTGAGAACATTTGTCAGTAGAGAGTGTTCTGTGAGCATTGACTATCATATATGTTGTTCCCTTGATTACATGAAATCATGCTGTCAGATGACTTCCCAGCAAGAAGTCGGAAGCATCCATTTCATTTCAGAAAATTCAAAATCATGACCAAAGCTCTTGTTGCAATGAAAAGAAAAATTAACCAGTGTATTTTTCTGGAAGGTTATAGCTGCAACTATCTAGTTTTTACTAGTGAAAAATACTTCTTTTGCCATCAGTCCCCATTTCCCAGGTTCACAAAAACATTTCTCCTGCAGTTTCAGAGCTATGTAAAGACACTTTTAGCCTTCTCTTACTCCTTTCCCAGTTTTGAACCCATCTGTTGTTCCATGAAAATTTGAAATTTGCTTTTTGACCTGCATACATATTTATCAGAAGACAGGTAATGTGGTCTGGTACCCCCATCTCTTTAAGAATTTCCACATATGACCCAGCAATCCCACTGCTGGACATACACACTGAGGAAACCAGAATTGAAAGAGACATGTGTACCCCAATGTTCATCGCCACATTGTTTACAATAGCCAGGACGTGGAAGCAACCTAGATGCCCATCAACTGACGAATGGATAAGAAAGCTGTGGTACATATACACAATGGAATATTACTCAGCCATTAAAAAGAATTCATTTGAATCAGTTCTACTCAGGTGGATGGAACTGGAGCCTATTATACAGAGTGAAGTAAGCCAGAAGAAAAAACAAAAATACAGTATACTGTATATATAACGCATATATATGGAATTTAGAAAGATGGTAACGAGAACCCTGTATGCAAGACAGCAAAAGAAACGCAGATGTATAGAACAGTTTTGTGGACTCTGTGGAAGAGGGCAAGGGTGGGATAATATGGGAGAATGGCATTGAAACATGTTAATTATCATATGTGAAATCAATCGCCAGCCCAGGTTTGATGCTCAGGGCTGGTGCACCGGGATGACCCAGAGAGAGGGAATCGGGAGGGAGGAGGAAGGGGGGTTCTGGAAGGGGAACATATATATACCCATGGCAGATTCATGTAATGTATGGCAAAACCAACACAATAAAGTAAAGAAAATTTTTTAAAAATAAATTTAAAAAAAGGAAATGGAGAAAAAAGGAAGAAAAAAAAAAAGAATTTCCACACTTTGTTGTGATCCACACAAAGGCTTTAGAGTTAGTTGAGGAAACAGAAGTAGACATCTTCCTGGAATTCCCTTTTTTTTTTCTATGATCTAATGGACATTGACAATTTGATCTTTGATTACTCTTCCTTTTCTAAAACCAACTTATCCATCTGGAAGTTCTTGGTTCACATCCTGCTGAAGCTTAGCTTGTAGGATTTTGAGCATAACCTTGCAAAATGAGAACAATTGTATGTTAGTTTGAACATTCTTTGCCATTGCCTTTTGGGTGTATTGAAATAAAAATTGATCTTTTCCAGTCCTGTGGTCACTGCTGAGTTTTCCAAATTTGTTGACATATTGAATACTTCACTTTAACCCAGCATCATCTTTTAGGATTTTAAAAAGCTAAGCTGGAATCTCATCTCCACTAAGTTTGTTCATAGTAATGCTTCCAAAGGTGCCCTTGGCTTCACACTCCAGGATATCTGGTTCTAGGGGAGTGATTGTACAAATTTACATTCCCACCAACTGTGTAGGAGGATTCCCTTCTCTCCATACTCTCTCAAGCATTTATTGTTTGTGGATTTTCTGGTGGTAGCCATTCTGGCTGCTCTGAGATGATATCTCATTGTAGTTTTGATGTGCATTTCTCTAATAATGAAGTTGAACATCTTTTCATGTGCCTGTTGACGATCTGTATGTCTTCTTCAGAGAAATATTCATCTAGGTCCTCTGCCAATTTTTTATTTGGTTGTTTGCTTTGATGAAGTTAACCATCATGAGCTGTTTCTAAATTTACCCCTTGTTGGTCACATCATTTGCAAATATTTTTTTGCCAATCTCTGGGTTATATTTGCATTTATTGTTTCCTTTGCTGTGCAGAAGCTTGTTGGGTTTAGGTATGTCCCATTTGTTTATTTTTGTTTTTATTTCCATTATTCTGAGAGATGTACAGAAAGAGATATTGCTACAATTTATGACAAAGAGTGTTCTGCTAATGTATTTCTCTAGGAGTTTTATAATGTTTGGTCTCACAGTTACACCTTTAATGCATTTTGAGATTATTTTTGTGTGTAGAGTTAAAGAATGATCTGATTCCATTTTTCTACATGTAGCTGTTCAGTTTTCCAAGCATCATATGTTAAAGAGATCGTCTTTTCAACATCTTGTAGTCTTACATCCTTTGTCATAAATTAATGGGCCATAGGTGAATGGGTTCATTTTGGGGATTTTTATCCTGTTACATTGATCTATATTTCTATCTTTGTGCTAGTCCCATACTATTTTTCTGACTGTAGCTTTGTAGTATAGTTTGAAGACAGGGAGTCTGATTCTTCCAGCTCCATTTTTCTTACTCTAGGTTGCTTTGGCTATAAGGGGTTTTTTATGTCTCCTTAAAATAAATTGAGATTTTTAGTTCTAGTTCTAAGAAAAGTGCCATTGATAATTTTATAGGGATTTCACTGAATCTGTAGATTGCCTTGGGTAGCATAGTGGCTCTGACAATATTGATTCTTCCAATCCACAAATGTGGTATACCTTTCTATTAGTTTGTGTCTTCTTCAATTTCTTTCATCAACATCATAGTTTTTGGAGTAGAGGTTTGTCTCCTTAGGTAAGTTTATTCCTAGATATTTTTTTTCTTTTTGATACAATAATAGAATTGTTTCTTGAATTTCTCCTTCTGATCTTTTATTGATAGTGTGTAGAAATGCAATAGATATCTGTGTATTACTTTTGTAGCATGCAACTTTACCAAATCCATTGATAAACTCTAATAATTTTCTGGTAGCATCTTTAGAATTTTCTGTGTATACTATCAAGTCATGTGCAAATAGAATGCTGCACTAGAGTTTCTTGATTGCTCTTCCATTTCTGCATCCCATCTCTTCCCTGTTTAGCAAGTGGTTGAACCTGCCATTTGGAACTCAGGGAAGGTCCTGGAGGCTGAAAATAGCCTATTTCCCACAAATGAGAAATGGGGAACACAGAAAGGATTTGTGCCTGGGAACCCCAAAAGGTCCTTCTTGATTTCAGTCCCTCTTTTTCTTTGATACTCTTCAATCTTGAGGAGAATAGGTGTTTTACAAGAAAGGTAATAATCATTTTGGATAGGGACAATGATCATAAACTCAGCAGAGGAGCTTGATTTTAAAAGAACTCAGTTTCAAGCTGAGAGGAATATAGGCTGGACATCTTGTTTCATGCCTTATTTTTTAAAGACAATTTATTTATTTCTAACTGAAGGATAATTGTTTTACAATATTGTGTTGGTTTCTGTCATACATCAGCATGAATCAGCCATAGGCAAACATATGTCACATCCTTCTGAAGCCTGCTGCCCACCTCCCACCCCATCCTACCTCTCTAGAGGTAGGATGAGCACTAATTTGAGTTCCCTGAGTCATCAGTAAATTTCCACCAGCAATCTATTTTACATATGGTAACCAGAGATTAAATTGCCAACATTCACTGGATCATCGAAAAAGCAAGAGAGTTCCAGACAAGCATCTATTTCTACTTTATAGGCTATGCCAAAACCTTTCACTGTGTGGATCACAATAAACTGTGGGAAATTCTGAAAGAGATAGGAATACCAGATCACCTGACCTGCCTCTTGAGAAACCTGTATGCAGGTCAGGAAGCAACAGTTAGAACTGAACATGGAACAACAGACTGGTTCCAAAGAAGAAAAGGAGTACGTCAAGGCTGTATATTGTCACCCTGCTTACCTAACTTCCATGCAGAGTACATCATGAGAAATGCTGGGCTGGAAGAAGCACAAGCTGGAATCAAGATTGCCAGGAGAAATATCAATAACCTCAGATATGCAGATGATACCACCCTTATGGCAGAAAGTGAAGAGGAACTAAAAAGCCTCTTAATGAAAGTGAAAGAGGAAAGTGAAAAAGTTGGCTTAGAGCTCAAAATTTGGAAAACTAAGAACATTGCATCTGGTCCCATCAATTCATGGCCAATAGATGGCAAAACAGTAGAAACAGTGTCTGACTTTATTCTGGGGGACTCCAAAATCACTGCAGATGGTGATTGCAGCCATGAAATTAAAATATGCTTACTTCTTGGAAGGAAAGTTATGACCAACCTAGACAGCATATTGAAAAGCAGAGACATTACTTTGCCAACCAAGATCCATCTAGTCAAAGCTATGGTTTTTCTAGTAGTTGTGTATGGATGTGAGAACTGGACTGTAAAGAAAGCTGAGCACCAAAGAGTTGATGCTTTTGAACTGTGGTGTTGGAGAAGACTCTTAAGAGCTCCTTGGAATGCAAGGAGATCCAACAAGTCCAACCTAAAGGAAATCAGTTCTGAATATTCATCAGAAGGACTATGCTGAAGTTGAAGCTCCAATATTTTGGCCACCTGATGCTAAAAGCCGACTCATTTGAAAAGACCCTGACACTGGAAAAGATTGAAATCAGGAAGAGAAGGGGACGACAGAGAATGAGATGATTGAATGGCATCACTGACTCAGTGGACATGAGTTTGAGTACTCTCCATGAATTGGTGATGGACAAGGAGGCCCGGCATGCTGCAGTCCATGAGGTAGCAAAGAATTGGACACAACTGAGTGACTGAACTGAACTGAACTGAAGGAATCAAGAAAAATGAGAATGAGTTAGAGCCATTGCCTTATGAAGCAATTCTTCTGAAATTATCATTCTTATGAACATGGCTTATTATCAATGTACCCATGAAGAAACTGATAGGGAGTAGGGAGGTGAGAGTAGGGAGGGAAGAGGGTTATCTCACAAGGGTGTGTTAACAACCAAAGTTCCAGGAGGTAATTTTGGATCAGTACTGCAGGAAGCCACATCCTCATTAGGGACGGGGGAACTGAGGTATTGATATCCTCACCCCTGTGAGTTGTTAGTTAAGAGCTGCTCCCAGGGTATAAATTCTCAAGTTACTCTGTGTCCATAAAGTCATTTCTAAAACAAGGGTGCCTGGAAAATGCAGATGTCTATGATATTGAGCAGAGCAAGAGAACAAAAATATGGAATGGGTCTGTGAGCAAACCAATGACAGGTACGCCTGGTGCCTTAGGATACTCAGTCTTAGAGTCATAATGTTTGAGATGTGGTTCCCAATTTCTATCTCATGTTTTTGAAAGACAACTCAAGATTACTCAATAAGTTCTCAGAATTTCCTAAGTTTAGAACCTGATTGCATATGGTTTTAATGTTCCAAATGTGGATGCTACCCTTTGCAACAGGACAGCTGGCTCAGCCAGGTGTTATGTGCCCTGGAATTTTCATCTCTCTGAAGTTCCCAAGGTATGGCTGCTTGCCACTGGAAAGGGGAACAGGATGGGATTTTCATGCAGAGATGGAGCTAGGGGACATGGCTAGTTGTTGAGGAAAAATCAAGTTAGGCTGCCTTTCTGGTGGTAGAAAAAATGAGCCTTGAAAAAGCTTTTCTAAAATTTTTTAAAACCAAAGAAATATCTGGATTTCCTCTGAGGTTTTTGGGACATTGGTCTTCTTGGATGCAAAGCATCCTAATGTCTCCACACTAACAGGGTATGGGGAGAAGAATCAAGGGAGATGGGCAGCTGGAGGAACCTGGGCAAACCCAGGACTGGTTGGGGTTCTTACAGTGAGCAGGGATGAGAAGCTTGCTTACCTGCCATGCTGACGACTGTCCCTGGGATGTCACAGCTACCATGAATCATGAATTCATGATTTAGTTGATTTTGCCACCCCCACAGCAAAGAGTTAGCTATGGGGGTGGCAGCAAGGCACATGTAAGAGGCAGGCGCTTCAAACAAGAGCTTCTGCTGTTACTCCCTGCACAGTCCCCCAAATGATTCCTTCAGGCAAACTGTGACTCTTTTAGTTCATTTCCAAACCTTGCTCATCCCAGGGTTCTGGGCTACCTTTAAGGCTTTCCCCTACTTCTCATCACCTGCATACCTCACTTTCAGGCTTTGGAGGTTCCAAAACTACCAACTCCTATCATTCATCTTCATCCAATCATGTTTATGAGAATTAGCCTCACCCAGTTTTGTTGCTTGAGAGTTAACCCAGACTCTAAGCAGTTCTTCACTCCTTCTCACCAGTAAAATACAGTGGCCCAGGAGACAATGAGCTATTAAAATCTTATGCTCCTCCCTCCCCCCCCCCGGGAAATCTCGCTGCACCAGCCCCAAGCATCAATCCTGGGCTGGCGATTGATTAGACATATGATAATTAACTTGTTTCAATGTCCTTCTCCCATATCATCCCACCCTTACCCTCATCCCCAAAGTCCACGAGTCTATTCTATACATCTGCATTCCTTTTGCTGTCTCGCATGTTGGGTTCTCATTACCGTCTTTCTAAATTCCATATATATGTGTTAATATACTGTATTGTTGTTTTTGCTTCTGGCTTACTTCACTCTGGATAATGGGTTCCAGTTTCGTCCATCTGAGTAGAATTGCTTCAAATGAATTTTTTTTTAATGCTGAGTAATATTCCATTGTGTATATGTACCACAGCTTTCTTATCCATTCGTCAGTTGATGGGCATCTAGGTTGCTTCCATGGGAGGAGGGAGGGGAGTTCTGGAGGGGAAGCATATGTAAACCCATGGTGATATCATGACATTGTATGGCAAAAACAATAAAAAAAAAAAAAAAAAAAAAAAAAATATCACAGCTGAGTCCAAAAAAAAAAAAAATCTTATGCTGAGGTGTTTAGGAGTAATAGTGTCTTAATATGTTCCTCCTCCTCTTGCATCTGGAGATACAGTGCCTAAGTTAAGGAAATGATGTGTCATGGTAAGATTTTGAGCATGTGACAGGCCAGTGGGAGAGATATTTTGGGGTGAAGAAGCCCCTCTGGAGTTACCACTTGCATGGATCAGTGACTCTAGAACTGGAAGAGTGTAGGAAGTACAGCTTCCATTTTCATCTTCCACAAGCTTTCTGGACACAGTACACCCCTTGAATGCCGGCCCGTCAAGCTGTGGATGCTGAGTCAAGAGACTCTGAAATAGGGGGAGACAGATGGAGTTCTAATGTATAACATCTATGCCAGTTGATTATTAATTAGTGTGAAAATTCCTTTCCTCAATTCTTAGTGACTTTTTAATCATATTAAAATCATTTCTTAGGTCAGTTTCCCAAGGCAAAAGAAATAAAAGCAAAAATAAACAAATGGGGCATAATCAAACTTATTTGATTTATCAACAAAATTATCCACAAAATGAAAGATAACCTACTGAATGAGAGAAAATATTTGCAAACAATGTGACCAACAAGGGGTTAACATCCAAAATAGACAAACAGCTCATACAACCTAATATTAAAAAAAAAAAAAATCAGAAACTGGGCAGAAGACCTAAGTAGGCATTTTTTCTAAAGATGTATAGATGGCTAATAGGCACATGAAAACATATTCAACATTTTAATAATTAGAGAAATGCAAATAAAAACCACAACGAGGTATTACCACACACAAATCAGAATAGCTATCATCAAAAAAGTTTATAAATAATAAATTCTAGAAAGGGTGTGAATAAGAGGGAAGCCTCCTAAACTGTTGTTGGAAATATAAATTGGTGCAGCTCTTATGAAGTTTCCTTTAAAAACTAAAAATAGAACTACTGGATATGATCCAGCAATCCCACTCTTAAGTATATATCCAGAAAAGATGAAAATTCTATTTCAAAAAGATGTTGTTGTTTTTTTTCAGTCACTAAGTCATGTCTGACTCCTTGCAACCTCATGGACGATAATACTCCAAGTTCCTCTATCCTTCACTATCTCCCAGAATTTGCTCAGATTCATGTCCCTTGAATCAGTGATGCTATCTAACCGTCTTATCATCTGTGACTCCCTTCTCCTTTTGCATTCAATCTTTCCCATCATCAAGGTTTTTTCCAATGAAATGGCTATCACATTGGTCAGCATCTCCTTCATGGATCACAGCCTTGTTGTGGTGAAGAGGCTTGTGTAACTCAATGAAGCCATGAGCCATGCCACACAGGGCCACCCAAGATGGATGGGTCATAATGGAGAGTTCTGACAAACTGTAGTTCACTGGAGAAGGTAATGGCAACCCACCCTAGTTTCTCCCCACTAGAACCCCATGAACACTATGAAAAGGCAAAAATATATGACACTGGAAAAATGTGCCCTCTAGGTCAGAAGGTGTCCCCTATGTTACTGGGAAAGAGTGGAGGGAAATTACTAATAGCTCCAGAAAGAATGAAGTGGCTGGGCCAAAGCAGAAATGACACTTAGCTGTGGATGTGTCTGTGGTGAAAGTAAAGTCCAATGTTGTAAAGAACAATATTGCATAGGAACCTGGACTGTTAGGTCCGTGAACCAAGGTAAATTGGATGTGGTCAAGCAGTAGATGGCAAAAGGGAACACCAACATCTTAGGAATCAGTGAACTAAAATGAATGGGAATTGGTGAATTTAACTCAGATGACCATTGTATCTACTATTGTGGGCAAGAATCCCTTTGAAGAAATGGAATAGCCCTCATAGTAAACAAAAGAGTCTGAAATTAAGTACTTGTGTGCAGTCTCAAAAATGACAGAATGATCTCAGCTCCTTTCTAAGGCAAACTATTCAACATCACAGTAACCCAAGTCTATTCCCCAACCACTAATGCCAAAGAAGCTGAAGTTGAATGGCTCTATGAAGACCTACAAGGGCTTTCTAGAACTAACACCAAGAAAGAAGTCCTTTTCCTCATAAGAGACTGGAATGCAAAAGTAGAAAGTCAAGAGATATCTGGAGTAACAGACCAGTTTTCCCTTGGAGTGCAAAATGAAGCCAGGCAAAGGCTAACAGGGTTTTTTCAAGAGAATGCACTGGTCATAGCAAACACCTCTCCCAACAACCCAAGAGACAACTCAACACATGGACATCACCAAATGGTCGATGCTGAAATCAGATTGATTATATTCTTTGCAAAGCTGAAGACAAAGAAGCTCTATACAATCAGTAAAAACAAGACCTGGAGCTGACTGTGGCTCAGATCATGAGCTCCTTATTGCAAAATCCAGGCTTAAATTGAAGTAAGTAGGGAAAACCACAAGGCCATTCAGGTCTGACCTAAATCAAATCCCTTATACAGGTGAGGGGATGAATACAGCAGAGGTGACTGTACAGCAGAGGTAATGAACAGATTGAAAGGGTTAGATCTGGTAGACAGAGTGCCTAAAGAACTATGGATGAAGGTTTGTAACATTGTATGGGAGGCACTGACCAAAACCATCACAAAGAAAAAGAAGTGCAAGAATGCAAAGTGGTTGTCTCAGGAGGCTTTACAAATAGATGAGGAAAGAAGAATAGTAAAAGGCAAGGGAGAAAGGGAAAGATACATACCCAACTGAGTTCAAAAAGACACATACACCCAAATGTTCACAACAGCACTATTTATAATAGCTAAGATATGGAAACAACCCAAATGCCCATTAACAGACAAATGGATTAGGAAGGTGCAATACACATGCATGCGCATGCACACACACACACACACACACACACACACATTAGAATATTACTCAGCCACAAAAAATGAAATATGGCCATTTGAGCATCATGGATGAACCCAAAATTTATATACTTAGTGAAGTAAGTCAGACAAAGACAAATACTATATGATGTCACTTACACATAAAATCTAAAAAATAATACAAATGAATCTATATACAAAACATGCTCACAGACATAGAAAACAAATTCACAGTTATGAAAAGGAAGAGATAAGAGAGAAGGCCAAATTAAGAGCATGGTATTAACAGATATAAACTACCATACATAAAATATATAAGCAACAAGGATTTACTGTATATTACAGGGAACTACATTCAATATCTTATAATAACCTATAAAGGAATGTAGTCAGAAAAAAAATGAAATGACTATACTGTGTACCTGAAACTAACACAATATTATAAATCAAATATACTTCAATTTTCTTTAAAAAAAAAAACTTTATCTTGGCAACACACACACAAAATCAAGTCAAGGCCTGTTGCAAGAATCGCTTTTTATGATCATGGAGCAGGCAGGTCTCTCTAAGTAAATAGCCAGAAAATATCAATATACTCATGTTCTTCTCACAAGCAAAGTGAATGTTTGCATTCTGAATGCTTCTTTCAAGAAGAAAAAGGGTACACATAAGCTATATCTTGAATCATAAGTCATAACTATGAGAGGACACCTGAAATCAGACAGTGAGGCTCCCTGGATCCATTTGCAATGACTGATATTGCTGCCCAATCTATTGTATCAGAGGTACCCATGTGGAGCCTTCCTTAGCCCCTTCACTTTCACCCTCTTGCTTAAGTCTCTGTGTACATCATTATCACCTTGGTTATTTTCACCACCTTCTTCCTCTTCATAATGAGTAACTTCATAACGACTAACTTCATAACCAATGATATCAGTCATCTTCATCACACTCAACATTGAAGGTCAGCTCAGTATCTCCACCTCTGGGCAAATCCTCCCAGTCTATCTTTTCAGCTTCAGCTTGTTGCTCCTTCCTCAGTGCTCTAAAATTGCATGCTCTCTATGGATCCATTTCCTCCACCAGGCTGTGAGCTTCTCAAGCACTGAACTGGTTTTCAACCTTTGTCTCCCCAGCACCAAGCTTGTGGGTTTTCAAAATTCACTCAAAGAAGTAAAGTTTAAGAAGACATTTCAACAACATGGAGCTTAGTTCAGTCTCCAACCTCCTCTTACCCTCTACACAATTCTGTGTGAGCCCACCCCTTTTTCCCTGAACCCCTCAATACAGCTGTGGTTCTCAAATGACTGTACTCGTGTGCTTGCTTCTATACCTTCCCACCCCCAGCAAGAGGCCAGTTCATGGTATAGCCCATCTGGGATATCGAGTAATAAAGGGTAGCTGTAAGAGGCATTTGAGAATAAACATCAACAAGGGTTGATAGCAGACTGGATGTAGAAATTGGAGATGAGTGGGGAGCCAGGTAACCAGAAGGCTGCCACTGACACAGACAGTACAGTCGAAAAAGAGACTTGAGTATAGGATAGAGGAACAGGTGAGTTCAACTGAGGACAAGTTGACTTTAGTGCTCAGGGGGATATTTCCAATAGGTCAATGGAACTATAAAACAAGTACCCCAAATTCCTGAAGGCACTAGAAGCTTAGAGATAAAAGGATTCTCCTCCTAGAGCCCTGGAGAAAAATGAGGCCCTGCTGACAACTTGATTTCTTACTTTTGGCCTCCAAAAGTTTGAGAAAATAAATTTCTGTTGTTGAAAAAGTCATTTGCCCCAAGAAAAGTAGTATGCCCAGAGTTGGGCATGTAGAATTCAGTCGCCATATTAAGATGAAAACTGGGGACATACAACATTATCCATTTGAGGATTCCAAAGACAAGTGAGTAGGCAAAGCAAAGCATCAGGACCAAGACTCAGTTTTTAAAACACCATCATATATGGGGGCAGGACATGGAGATGAGGACCCAAGGAATAAGTCAATACATTGCCTGTCGCCTTAGAACCTGAAGCAAAATGAAAAATCAGTAATCCTGATCCTTTTTATTCAAAAGGTTTATATTTTATTCATCATTTTTTAAAAATATTTCTTATCTTGAGAGACAAGATAGAATACAACAGTCCAGCAAGGAAAAGAGACTTACGGCCACTGAGCCCCATGGCTGGAGCCCACACACTGGATCCTACCAGCGTGGATGCAAACCCTGGCTCTGACATCTCTTAGGTGCATGATCTTAGGTTCATGATCTCAAGTTAATCGCTTCACTCCCCTAAATTTGGTGTCCTCACCCGAAAAATAACACCCTCCTGGCAGTTGTCACAGTGCCTGCCCTAAAAATTTGTTCCCAAGGATTTCAGATTGGGAGGAGGAAAATGAAGAGGCTGGACAAAGAGGAGATGACAGTAGAAATGAAGAGCCAGGAGGGAGAAGAGAGATGGTACAGTCAGGAAATCAGGTTCTGTCCTCTCCACATATGATGGAGGAACAGACTCACACAGAATTGGGACATTCTATCCACTATTCACATTTTATGTATTGCTTTAAACTCTGTTTTTTAGTATCTGTGACTTCCTTACATTTGTATGGGAAATGAAGAATCAAAATCTTTCCTCCCATCAGGTGGGAAAGGCCCAGTGCCCAGAGTGGACTGAATCCTAGCCACTATCAAACCCAGTCCACTCTCCTATCTCTGTCTTCTGGAAGCATTCTTACAGTCCTTCTGATTAGTGCCCTCATGGTGATGACATACAGCCAGTCTAGTGTGGTTTCAGGAGTACTGGGGAGAGGCCAGGTGAAGGAGGGGGGATCTGCCATTATTTCTTTCCCTACCATCTCTTTTCAGAAGCTTGTAACTCCCCAGTATGCTTTTCCCTGGTGGAAAATGCCCATGTTTGGTGTCTGCCCAAAGGAGAATCTCTATGGAAAGTTTGAGAAAGATCCCCTCTGGCTGGGAATGTGAAAAAAGCCCATGCCTTTCCCATTTGGAGAAAAAAAAGGAAAGAACATACTTGAGATGTAGTTATTTTTGTCTCTGTTTCAGAAGGAGCTGACTTGGATAGTGCTACTTGGCCTGCATTCCCACCTCTTTGTTGGGAAAGGCAGAGGGAAAAGTGATGCAAACCCCAAAATGCTTATGTCTGTTCTCAAGAAATTTTTCTCTTTTAGTAGATACATTGTTGTTGTTTTAGTCTCTAAGTTGTGTCCCACTCTTCTGTGACCCCATGGACTGTAGCCCACCAGGGTTCTCTGTCCATGGGATTTTCCAGCCAAAAATACTGGAGTGGGTGCCATTTCCTCCTGCAGCAGATCTTCCCAACCCGGGGATAAAACCTGTGTCTCCTGCATTGCAGGCAGATTCTTTACCACTGAGCCACCAGGGAAGCCCTTTAGCAGATATAGCCTACAAATAATAGAGTATATAAATCTCAAGAATCTTATCTTTACAGCTTGATGGATTGTTACATATGTATGTAACCATGTAACTACCGCCCAGTTCAAGATACCTCAGAAGGTTCCTTGTGCCTTTCCCAGACAATTCTCATCCACGAAAGCTAACCAATTAGTTTTGCCTGCTCTTAAATTTCATATAAATAGAATCCTACACTATGTATGCATGACATCTTGTTTCATTCACTCAGTATAATGCCTATGATGTTCATTCATGTGGTCACTTTTTGTATTAGTTTGCTAGGGCTGCCAAAGTACCACAGGCTGAGTGGTTTAAAGAATAGAAATTTATTTTCTCACTGTTCTGAAGTCTTAGATCAAAATGTCAGCAGGGCTGGTTTCTTCTGAGGCCTCTCTCCTTGACTTTTGGATGACTGTGTTTTCTCTGTCTTCACGTGGTCTTTCCTCTGTGGTTGTCAGTGTCTCAATTTCCTCTTCTTATAAGAACACCAGTCATTTTGGATCAGAGACCAACCAAATGACATCATTTCGACTTAATTTCCTCTTTAAAGATTTTATCTCCAAATGCAGTCACATGAGGTACTGGGGATTAGATTTCAACATGTGAATCTGGGGAATGGTACACAACTCATACCATGATACTGGTTTGCTCTTTTCTATTGCCAAATTTTATTTCATTTTGTGATTCCACTACAATTTATGTATTCATAAATATATAACAATTAACAACTAACATCTGAATTATTTCAAAATTGAGACTATTACAAGCTATTAGCACCTCTGGTACATGTTCTTGCCTAAAAAATCCTATGGACAGAGGAGCCTGGTGGGCTACAGCCTAAAGGTGGCAAAGAGTTGGACATGGCTGAGCAACTGAGCACACACACAGGAGGCTTCTCAGGCAGACTCCTCAAAACAGAGTCATCATCCTAAAGGTTATGAATTCAAGGCAGACCCATCACTCTGCACTTTCTTCCTGCACTCTGACTGCCCTAGTGCTGGAAATTCCTGCAGAAAATTACTCCCCCGTGTTACAATCTTGTCTTTCTTAAGTCTTCAAGCTTCTGAAAACTGCCTCAACCTGAAGAGAACAAGAAGATAACCATGACTTATCCAGGCCCCCAAATACAAGTCTGGGTCCTCAGAACCAGCAGCACAGGGGCATATTTGGAAAATAAATAAATAAAGCAAATATTTACCTTATTCTTTAGACCAAAAGCAAATTTTAAGTATAAAGGAGTAACTATGAAAGTATTAGAAGGAAAAAATGATAAATATATTTATAATCTTAGAATGCAATGTCCCTTCTAAACAAGATAAAAACCCAGGCACCATAAAGGAAATGATTGATACATATGACTACATAAAAATTAAAATTGTTTGAGGAAAAGTACCATGAAAGGCAAAAGATGAACAACAAAGAGGGGTAAAATTTGCAGTACATTTGTCAAAGAGCTATTTTTCTGAATTTACCACAAAAAAAGTTATACAAATCTGAATGGTCCTAACAACTCCATAGAAAAAAATAGAGAAAAGGGTAAAGACAGGAGGCTACAAAAGAAGAAATGCAGATGTCCAATATACACGAGGAAAAGTGCTCTGCCTTAATCATAAGTAAGTAAATGCAAATTAAAACATTTGCATTCAATATGTCAACAAATCTGGAAGACCCAGCAGTGATCACAGGACTGGAAAAGGTTAATCCTCATCCCAAATCCCAGGAAGGGTGGTACTAAAGAATCAGATAACCATCAGACAATTGCATTCATCTCCCATGCTAGTAAGGTCATGTTTAAAATTTTGCGTGCTAGGCCTCAGCATTATGCAAAATAAGAACTTCTAGTTGTCCAAGCTGGGTTTAGAAATGGAAGAGAAGCCCAGAGATCAAATTGCCAATATTCTCTGAATCATAGAGAACGCAATAGATTCCAGAAAAACATCTACCTCTGTTTTATTGACTACGCAAAAGCCTTTGTGGATCATAATAAACTGTTCAAAGCTCTTAAAGAGATGGGAATGCCAGACAATCTTATCTGTCTCCTGAGAAACCTGTATGCAGTGGTGTGGTCAGCCACTGACCACACTTTGAACCTGTATGGAACAACTGATTGGTTCAAGATTGAGAAAAGAGCGCAACAGGGCTGTCTGCTGTCACTCTGATTGTTTAAGCTATATGCTGACCACATCATGAGAAATGCTTGTCTGGATGAGTTACAAGCTGGAATCAAGATAGAGAGAAACATCAACACCTTGGATATGCAGATGTAATGGGATACCAATTAATGAACACCAATTGATACCAATTGGTAATGGGAGAAAATTAAGAGGAATTAAATAGCCTCTTGATGAGGGTGAAGGAAGAGCATGAAAGAGCTGTCTTAAAACTAAATATTAAAAAACTAAGATTACAGCATCCTGCCCCATTACCTCATGGCAAAAAGAGGGCGGAAAGTTGGAAGTAGTGACAAATTTCCTCTTCTTGGGCTCTAAAATCACTGTGGATGATGACTGCAGCCATGAAACCAGAAGACATTTGCTTCTTGGCAGGAAAGTTATGATAAACCGAGACAGTTCAGTGTGTTGAAAAGCAGGGGCTTTACTCTGCTGACAAAGGTCCATATAGTCTTCCCAGAGGTCAAATATGGTTGTGAGAGCTGGACTGCAAAGAAGGCAAATCACCAAATAATTGATGCCTTCAAACTGTGGTGCTGGAGAAGGCTCCTGAGAGTCCCTTGGAGAGCAAGGAGATCAAACCAGTCAATCTTAAGGCAAATCAACCCTGAATAATAAATATTTGGAAGGACTGATGCTGAAACTAAAACTCCAGTATTTTGGTCATCTGATGATTTTGTCAGCTGATATTTGATCATTAGCCACCTCACTGGAAAAGTCCCTGATACTGGGAAAGATTGAGGGCAAAAGGAGAAGAGGGTGTGAGAGGATGAGATGGCTGGATAGCATCACTGATACAGTGGACATGAACTTGGGCAAACTGGAAGACAGTGAGGGACAGGGAGGCCTGGCTTGCTGTAGTCCATGGGGTCACAATGAGCTGGACTCAACTGGGCAACTGAACAACAACAAACCAATGTCAGCATTTGTCTACCATAGATTTCTCATGACATGAAAAAAAAAATTTTTATATTATTTAAATCACTTTGTGCTTCCCACATGGTTCAGATGGTAAAGAATTTACTGCAATGCAGGAAACCCAAGCTCAATCCTGGGTCAAGAAGATTCCCTGGAGAAGGGACTGGCTAAGTTTCTCTTACATTCAACCAAAATTAATCCTAAATTTTATTTGTATTAACAAGGCTATTTAGGCAGTATTGCTCATATAGCAAAAGTCTGGAAACATACTGAATTCCCATTTGTAAGGAACTGGTTAATTAAATTATGGTATATGCATATGATGGAATATTATACAATTTTTTAAAAGAATGAGGTAGATTTTTGATGTGAAGAACTGACTCATTAGAAAAGACCCCAGTGCTGGGAAAGATTGAAAGCAAGAGGGAAAGGAGATGATAGAGGTTGATGGTTGGATGGCATCACCATCACAATGGACACGAGTTTGAGCAAGCTCCAGGAGCTGGTGATGGACAGGGAAGCCTGGTGTGCTGCAGCCCATGGGGTTATAAAGAATTGGACACCACTGAGAGACTGAACTGAGCAATGATCTCCAAGATAGTTCAGTTCAGTTCAGTCGCTCAGTTGTGTCCAACTCTGCAACCCCGTGGACTGCAGCATGCCAGGCCTCCCTGTCCATCAGCAATTCCCAGAGCTTACTCAAACTCATGTCCATAGAGTCAGTGATGCCATCCAA
This sequence comes from Antilocapra americana, assembly GCA_007570785.1. Taxonomy (NCBI): domain Eukaryota; kingdom Metazoa; phylum Chordata; class Mammalia; order Artiodactyla; family Antilocapridae; genus Antilocapra; species Antilocapra americana. The sequence goes on along the minus strand of ML660204.1, from coordinate 11,012,373 downwards.
CCATCTCATCCTCTCATCCATTTCATGTCATCCTCTGTCATCGCCTCTCCTCCAGCCTTCAATCTTTCCCAGCATCAGGGTCTTTTCAAATGAGTCAGTTCTTCACATCAGGTGGCCAAAGTATTGGAGTTTCAGCTTCAACATCAGTCCTTCCAATGAACACTCAGGACCGATTTCCTTTAGCATGGATGGGCTGGATCTCCTTTCAAGAGTCCAAGGGACTCTCAAGAGTCTTCTCCAACACAACAGTTCAAAAGATATTTTTGGTATTTAGTTAAGGCTATACAATGGTATTAGAGTTACAAAATCACATAGTAAAAGATGTTTATCAGTTCTTGCAATCAATAGCCAGACAAAAAATAGAATATAATTACAATTGCAAATGCTAATCGGAACATAGTTAACCTAACAATGTAAAATAATTACATATAACTTAGGGTGTCATGCAGAGTGACGTGGTAAGTAGAAGTGCATACATGCACGTGTTTTCATCCACCCAGCTAGTCTATGTCTTTTAGTTGGTGCATTTAATCCATTAACATTTATGGTAATTGTCAATATGGATAATTCTGTTACCATTTCCCTAATGGTTTGGGGTTTGTTTTCTGTAGGTCTTTTCTTTCTCTGGTGTTTTCTGCCAACAGAAGTTCCTTTAGCATGTGCTCTAAAGCTGGTTTGGTGGTACTGAATTCTCTTAACTTGCTTGCCTGGAAAGCTTTTGATTTCTCTATCAAATCTGAATGAGAGTCTTGCTGGGTAGAGTATTCTTGGTTGTAGTTTCTTCCTTTTCATTCCTTTAAATATATCATGCCATTCCCTTTTGTTTTGTGAGTTTCTGTTGAGAAATCAGCTGGCAGCCTGATGGGAGTATCCTTGTATGTTATTTGTCATTTTTCCCTTGTTGCTTTTAGTATTTTATCTTTGTTTTTAATTTTTGTGAGTTCTATTATTATGTGTCTTGGTGTGTCCCTCCTTGGGTTTATCCTGCCTGAACTCTCTGTGCTTCCTGGACTTGGTTGACTATTTCCTTTTCCACATTAGGGAATTTTTCAGCCATTATTAACTCTTCAGATATTTTCTCAGGTCCTTTCTCTCTCTCTTCTCCTTCTGGTACCCCTATAATGCAAATGTTGGTGAATTTAATGTTGTCCCGGGGGTCTAAAAGAAGGTTGTCTTCATTTTTTTCATTCTTTTTTCTGTATTATGTTCTGCAGCACTGATTTCCACCATTCTGTCCTCAAGATCATTTATCCATTCTTCTACCTCAGTTATTCAGCTATTGGTTCCTTCCAGTATTATTCATCTCTGTTTGTCCTCTAGTTCTCATAGGTCTTTTATAAACATTTCTTGCATCTTCTCCATTGTCTTCCCGAGATCCTGGATCACCTTCACTATAATTATTCTGAATTCTTTTCATGGAAGGTTGCCTATCTCTACTTCATAGACTTGTTTTTCTGGGGCTTTATATATTCCCTTCATCTGGGACATAACTCTCTACTTTTGCATCCTGATTAACTTTCTATAATGTGGTTTTTTTCCAGCCATGGGATTGTGGTTCTTCTTGTTTCTTCTTGTCTGATGGATGATGCTAAGAGGTTTCTGTAAGCTTCTTGATGGGAGGGACAGAGTGGTTGAAAAAAAATCTTCAATAAAATTCTAGCAAACAGAATTCTACAACACATTAAAAAGTTCATACACCATGATCAAGCCAGGTTTATTTCAGGAATACAAAGATTCTTCAATATACACAAATCAATCAATGTGATACACCATATTAACAAACTGAAAGATAAAAACCGTATGATAATCTCAACAGATGCAGAAGAAAACCTTTGACAAAATTCAGCACCCATTTATGATTAAAGCTCTTCAAAAAATGGGCATAGAAGGAACCTCCTTCAACATAATAAAGGCCATATATGATAAGCCCACAGCAAATATAATAAGACCATTATTCTCAATTGTGAAAAATTGAAAGCATTCCTCCTAAGATCAGGAACAAGACAAGGGTGTCCACTCTCATTGCTGCTGCTGCTGCTAAGTCGCTTCAGTCGTGTCCAACTCTGTGCAACCCCATAGATGGCAGCCCACCAGGCTCCACCATCCCTGGGATTCTCCAGGCAAGAACACTGGAGTGGGCTGCCATTTCCTTCTCCAGTGCATGAAAGTGAAAAGTGAAAGTGAACTATTATTTAATATAGTTTTGGAAGTCCTAGCTGTGGCAATCAAGGAAGAAAAAGAAATAAAAGGAATCCAGATGGGAAAAGAAGAAGTAAAACCCCCACTATTTGCAGATGACATGATACTATACATAAAAACCCAAAAGAAACATTTAGAAAATTACTAGAGCTGATCACTGAATTTAGCGAAGTCGTGGGATACAAAATCAATACACAGAAATCACTTGCATTTCTATACACTAACAACAAAAAATCAGAAAGAGAAATTAAGGAGTCAATCCCATTCACCACTGCAACTAAAATAGTAAAATACCTAGGAATAAAACTACCTAAGGAGGCAAAAGGCCTGTATACAGAAAATTATAAGACACTGATGAAAGAAATCAAAGACAACATAAACAGGTGAAGAGATATTCCATGTTCCTGAGTAGGAAGAGTCAATATTGTGAAAATGATTATACTACCAAATGCAATCTACAGATTCAATGCAATCCCTATCAAATTACCAATAGCATTTTTCATGGTACTAGAACAAAAAATTTCACAGTTCATGGGAAACACAGAAGACCTCGAATAGCCGAAGCAGTCTTGATAAGAAGAATGGATCTGAAAGAATCAACCTTTCCTTACTTCAGATGATACAACAAAACTACATTCATCAAGACAGTATGATACTGGCACAAAATCAGAAATATAGACAAATGGAACAAGATAGAAAGCCCAGAAATAAACCCACACACCTATGGAGAGTTTATTTTTGACAAAGGAGGCAAGAGTACACAATGGGACAAAGATAGCTTCTTCATTAAGCCATGCTGGGAAAACTGGACAGTTACATGTAAGAGAATTGAATTAGAACACTTCCTAACACCATACTCAAAGATAAACTCAAAATAGATGAAAGAGTTAAATGTAAGACCAGAAACTACAAAACTCTTAGAGGAAAACATAAGCAGAACACTCAATGACATAAATCAAAGCAAGATCCTCTGTGACCTACCTCCTAGAGTAATGGAAATAAAAACAAAAATAAACAAGTGGGGCCTAATTAAACTTAAAATCTTTTGCACAGCAAATGAAACTATAAACAAGGTAAAAAGACAACTTAATTTCCAAAATATACAAGCAGCTCATACAAGTCAATACCAGAAAAAAACAAACAACCCAATCAAAAAGTGGGGAAAAGGTGTAAGCAGACATTTCTCCAAAGAAGACATATAAATGGCTAACAAATATGAAAAGATGCTCAACATCACTCATTATTAGAGAAATGCAAATCAAAACTGCAATGAGATACCACCTCACACCTCTCAGAATGACCATCAACAAAGTCTACAAACAATAAATGCTGTAGAGGGTGTGGAGAAAAGGGAACACTCTTTCACTGTTGGTGGGAGTGTAAAGTGATACAGACACTATGGAAGATGGTATGGAGATTCCTTGAAAAAATAAGAATAAACCCACCATATGATACAGCAATCCCACTCCTAGGCATATACCCTAAGGAACCCAAGGTTGAAAAAAAGACACATGTATCCCAGTGTTCATTGCAGGACTATTTATGATAGCCAGAACATGGAAGCAACCTAGATGTTCATTGACAGATGAATGGATAAAGAAGCTGTGGTACATGTATACAATGGAATATTACTTGGCCATAAAAGAGAACACATTTGAGTCAGTTCTAATGAGGTGAACGAACCTAGAGCCTATTATACAGAATGAAGTAAGTCAGAAAGAGAAAAATAAATATTGTATACTGACATATATATATATGGAATCTAGAAAGATGGTACTGATGAATTAATTTGCAGGGCAGCAATAGAGAGATAGACAGAACAGACTTATGGACACAGGGAGAGGTGAGGAGAGGGTGAGATGTATGGAGAGTGACATGGAAACTTACGTAACCATATGTAAAATAGATAGCCAATGGAAATTTGCTGTTTGTCTCAAGGAACTCAAACAGGGGCTCTGTATAAATCTAGTGGGGTGGGATGGGAAGGGAGATGTGAAGGAGGTTCAAGAGGGAGGAGACATATATACACTCATGGCTGATTCATGTTGATGTTTGACAGAAAACAACAAAAATCTATAAAGCAATTATCTGTTAATTTAAAAATACATTAATTTTTTTAAAGGCCCCATGACCATCCAGTTTGAGGGGACTTTCCCTTTAGTGTCTCCACATCAAGACTCTCAGAGTGAACTCTTAGAGGACTGGGCCATGTTTCATTGACTTATCCCTCCTGCCTAGAAAATTACCTAATATATAGAAGGTGCTCAGCAAATACTTGAATGAACAAATGAGTGAGTACTTGCTGAATTAAAATGAGTCATGTATAAAGTACCTTATACCATGCCAGGTATATAGCTGCCCCTCAAATTTACTTTCATTCTTTCTTTTTTTTTCCAGCCAATTTTATTTATTTTTTAAATATTTTTTTAAATTTTTACTTTACAATATTATATTGGTTTTGCCATACATTGACACAAATCCACCCTGGATGTACATGTGTTCCCCATCTTGAACCCCCCTCCCACCTCCTTCCCCACCTCATCGCTCTGGGTCATCCCAGTGCACCAGCCCTGAGCACCCTATATCATGCATTGAACCTGGACTGGCGATACATTTCACATATGATAATATACATGTTTCAATGCATTCTCCCAAATCATCCCACCCTCGCCCTCTCCCACAGAGTCCAAAAGACTGTTCTATACATCTGTGTCCCTTTTGCTGTCTCACATACAGAGTTATCATTACCATCCTTCTAAATCCCATATATGTGCGTTAGTATACTGTATTGGTGGTTTCCTTTCTGGCTTACTTCACTCTGTATAATGGGCTCCAGTTTCATCCACCTCATTAGAATTGATCCAAATGTGCTCTTTTTAATGGCTGAGTAATAGTTCATGGTGTATATGTACCACAGCTTTCTTATCCATTCATCTGCTGATGGGCATCTAGGTTGCTTCCAGGTCCTGGCTATTGTAAACAGTGTCCAGCCGACTTTAAAGGGCACACAGCGAGGACAGGTAGGGATGTGAAGGACTCTTCTGGTTCTCATTTGGCACTAGATGTTGTTTTTGGTATCCTCCTTCATTCCCAGATAAACCTTTAAGTTTGTTCCCCTGTTTGACCTGGGTCCTGAAAACAGTAGAATATCAGCTTTGGAATCAGAAGAATTGCAAACTTTTGTCTCTCCAGGTGATAGTAGTCTCTCTTTAGAAACAAGCTCTGGGGAAGTGACTTTGCCAGCAGTCCCTAGGCACCTCTTCTTCCCCAAGTTCTAAAAGTCTAATTTGCATTAAGTGGGCAAGTCCCATCAACCTGGCACTGCCTTCAGAGGGAGGCAACCCTTTCTAAGGCCCTGGTCATTGTGGGGAAGGGAGTGGTGGAGGAAAGGAGGATTTCTTTTCCATTACTTGATACAGCGAATAGGTCTTTTGTCACCTTGTGACTTAAGGCGTGGTCCTTGGACCAGAGCAGAGGCATCCTTGGTGCTTCTTAGAAACAAGAAACAACCTCACGCAGGGTCCAGTGAACCATGATCTGCAGCTTAACAGACCCAGGCAATTCATACG
>ML660204.1:10968730-10990571 GCA_007570785.1 Antilocapra americana | reverse complement strand
CTGTTTTTACTCCCGGTTATTTTGCCCTCTGAGATTCGCCACAGATCAGCCAGGAAGAATGTTTCCTGGTGTTCGGAAACCTCTCTCTTTTTTGAGACTCCCTTCCCTGGGCGGATCTCCGTCCCTAACTCTTTGCCTCTCTTTTTACTTATTTTTTTTTTGTCCTACCTCCTTTTGTCGGCAATGGACTGCCTTTCCAGATGCCTGATGTCCTCTGCCAGCATTCAGATGTTGTTTTATGGAGTTTGCTTGGTTTTTAAATGTTCTTTTGGTGTATTTATTGGGGAGAGAGTAGTCTCCCCGTCCTATTCCTCTGCCATCTTAGTTCTCCCCTCTCATTCTTTCTTCTACTCTCCTTGAATCAATTTCCCCTGCTTTTTTTCTAGCCCATGGGTACAAGTGGGATCCTTCTGACAGGAAGAATGCATACACTGCCTGGGCTTGGTTCACCTGTTCTTGAAGGACATTCTCTCTCACTTTACTTGCTAAGTGATTCTGAGAGGCCCCAGAGGGTCTTACAAACTGACCCACTGGCTACTTTCACCACATTACCTCTGCCATGTATTTCCTGTTTTGCTCTAGCCTCTCCTCCAAGACCCACTATGCAATCAGGACCCTCCAGTACCACTTCTTGTGAACCCTGGTATTCTCCAGGGCTCACAGACTAATATTAGTGACCCTGGTCAGGCTGCTGTCTCAGTGTTCCTTAGCTTATACTCACAGCCCCTCACGCACCAGGTTCCAGAAGTGAGATCACACTGCCATCTCTATCCTGCCTTCCCTGTTCCCCCAAGCAAATGGCTTCCTCACACACCTACTGTGGGGCTCCCTGATAGTCCCTGGCCCTTCCCAGACCCTAGGCTCCAGGCAGTCCCTTTCCCTCCTTCCTTTCTCAGACTTGGGAACCCACCTAAACTTCTCTGAGTGCTTGTCTGCCTCTGAGTGCAGGTCTGGCTTGGCCTTGGCTCTGGGGTCCTGATTGCATAGCTGGGAGCTGGATCCCTACAGCTACCAAGATACCATAACAGATATGATTTATTCCCATCATGCTTCCCTCTAAATCTGAACTATGACCAAAAAGGCAGGGTTGTGAGGGAAGAGGGCCACGGGGAGGGGCAGGAAAGCAGAAGAAAGACATGAGAAAACACAGGAACAAGATGCCTTTCTCAGTTGCTTCTCCCATTCTGTCAGGGGCTTATTCCAAAAGATGCTTTAATTGGTCAAACTATGTGTTTTTCACTGAAATACAAATGCAAATTATTGACATATAATTTGCATCTGGCACAGCAAGGCAAGGGGAGGAGGATTTCGCCTTTGTCGGGCCCTTCAAAACAGATTAAGGTGGGATAAGGAGGGTCCGGAACCCCCATGACCCTCAGGGGACAAGGACACATCCCTGGGAGAGCCATGGAGTCTGTGTCCTGCATCAGGCCAAAGTGGTCAATACCGTGTGCCCTCACTTCCCAGGGCTCACACAATGGCAGCACTCTAAGCATGTGAGAGTGGCTAGGTGGGCTTATCTGCAACCCGGGAGCACTGGGCCCATGATCAGGGGAGGCCAGGAGGACTTTCCATTCCCTAAGCAAAGGAGGCATCCAGAGGCCTAAACAGGTGGCACAGACAGGGGCAGCAACCTTGCTCCTGCCCACATTTGCCCCTTCTTCTATTTCACTACACACTCAACAGCACTTCCTTTAGACAGTGCTGTGAAGTACTTCCAAACAGGGAAGAGGCTTCCTGTCTGCTAGGAGATAAAAGTTAGAGACAAAAGATGTCAAAGTGACAAAAAAGGTAGTCAATTCAGTGTGTGTCACAAACTCGGGACCAAGCCCTCAATGGCAAATTTCAGAAGCTCACAGATAAACTTACCCCCTCAGGCAAACATGCCCCTACACCATGAGAGTTCCATCCCACCAACTCAAGATCTGGAAAACCTGTTATAAGGGCTTATCAGTTCCCTAGAAGAGGAGTAGGGAATGATCATGAGGACACTGGACATTGATGACAGGAATAGCAGGAAGGGGAGAAGGGGAACAAGAAGATGGGTGGGTAAAAGGTGGGGGAAAGAAAGCCCCAAAGTAGAAAGGAGAAGTTGGGCCACACACACCCCCAATCAATCAAGCTTCTCAAAAGGTCACAGAAGCCCAGTGCAGTCAAGAAGGCCTTCCTGGATGAGGAAGGATTTGAGGAGTCCTGAAATGAAAGGGACAGCTTAGGCCAAGGTGAGAGGGAGCACTGTTCTGAGAAGGTTCATGTAAAAGCAAATGCATTTTACCTAAGAAGATAGCAATGTGGTGAGGTGTCTTCTGGCAAGCAGTTTTTTACATCCGTGAGCAAAGAAAACTGGATCCCAGGAAGGGGGAGGTGAGGCAAGGGTGGACCAGGGAAAGGAGAGACCAGAGAGATGAAATCAGGGCAAGTGAGCCTGGGCCAAAGGAGCAGAAATGTGCCCAGAAGCCAATGTGAGCTGTTAAAAATGTTGACAGGAGATAGCAGGGAGCCCTGAAGGGATCCTAAAGACCAAGTGTGCCACATGGCACCAGCCCTTGGATATAAGCCAAGTGCCCTGCAGGCTTGTTAATGTGCCCTGGTGCCTTCAGTCCCTTGCAAGTCCTAGGACTCGTTCAGATCTCATCAGGATTTCAGTCTCAGGCTGGCATTCAATACCATGATGTTTATTTCCCTCTTCAGAACCTGACTCCCTGAACCCTATCTGGGCCTACCCAAGAAAATGTTCAAAAGTCTCCATCCCAGCTTCTTCGGATGGAGGCCCCAGCATGCACTTTTTCTCCTTGTCTCTCTAAGCCCAGGACAAGGAGTCCAGGTCTGATCAGGGCTGGAGACAAGCCAGCTCTCATTTCTGGGCCTCTACGTCCTTCATCAGGAAAATGGGAGCCCTGTCACCAGCCTGCCTATGTCACAGGGCACTTTAGGATAGAACAAAGTAAATACAGACAAGAAAACTCTCTGGAGACTTTCAAATGGTGGGGAGGTTTATTATGATTATTATTCACATCTGATTCTGCCGCCTCTGTGGAGCCCAGCTCAGGTTCGTGCCTGTGCAGTGCCAAAAGAACCAGTCAAACCTCATCAAAAAGTCACTCGGTTGAGTGGGGGGGAATGCAGGCACCTCTGTCACATGCTTTCAAAAAAAGAAAAATAAAGCCACTAGAAAATCACTGGTGGTTTTGAAAATGTTCAGTGGATTGTTCTGGGCACTATTTTTTAGTTTTTCTAGAGCTTTACCTCCTGTGAACAAAAAAAAAAAGGAAAAAATTAAGCCCCTCGATTGTTTCCCAAGGATGAGTACAGCTTCAAAATGTCAGGCTTAGGGAAGGAAAGACAGACAGAAATCCATGCATGAGAGAGTCTGTGTGTCACTCTGATCCCTTCATTTATGACAGGTCTTGGGCCAATGGGTTACCTTCTGTTGGTAAAATCACCTTCTCCCGTTGAGAAGGGACTTTGGAAGGTATCCAGATAGGTTAGGGAGAAAGAAGGAGTTATCCGGACAATGAGCCAAACCCACAAAGGCTGACAGAACCCTGGCTCTGACTCAAGAGGCTGGCACCCAGAAATGGAGACCAGGGTAGAAAGGGTTGGCATCTGAGAGAAGAGAAGATTCTGAGATAAGATGTTTTTAAAACATAATTGTCCCAAGAGGATGGCTTCAGAGGAACAAGTAACTCAAGCCAGTTGGTTTTGCTCCATATAAGCAGTTCTCCTAAGTGTTTTCTGGGGGAAAAGATGGAATCCAATTTTTTAAGAAGAGCATTGGCAGTCATCCATAAGTTTTATTTATGCAGGTCTCCCCAGCACAGCCTTCTCCTCAGGAGGTAGTCACCTCTAAGAAAATGTTTCTGGATGAAAATGGGGAGATATATGAGTGAAAAAATGTCATATCTTGAATTTAATTCTATCAGCTAACAAGTCCTTCCTGGGCATCCATACATTCCCAATTCCTTGTTAGAGGTAGGTGGAAGGTAGAGGAGGAAAAAGAGAGGAGGAGTGTCCAGGAGACTAAGACCAGAAGGCATGAAAAAGGATAAATAAAGACTATGCCATAGGATGGTAGAAGTTGAGTCAAGTATGGGCTAAAGCTACCCACAGGGACAGAGTAGGTCTTGAGATAAGATTTGAAAAAGAGATTTTTGTGAAACATTAACTATCTGTATACAAATATAGACAGATGATAGATACACAGATGGTAGGTAGACAGATTAAATGATAGATAGATGTTTATTAGCATACTGTTTGAAGTGGAACTTAAAGGATGATCAACATAGTAGATGCTGGCAGTGTTCTACCTATATTCCCTTCAAAACACCCATTTCCATTACTACCACTAACTAGCACCTACAGCTCCAGGGACTCCCTGGGGCTGCTGGACTCTCCCTACATGAATCGAGGGCAGGTTACAAGCAACAGGGAACTAACACTCATCTCCAGCAGTCACACCATTGACTGATGTGAACAGATATATAGACACCCATTTCCCTTACCTAACTAATGGGATAACAATGAGGTTCCTGTTCTTCATAGCCACCCAAAGCTGCCCAAGGGAATTAAGCCCCAAATGCCAGTGGTAACTAGTTTGATAACTCACATTTACTGGTTTCCCTTCCCATCTATGTCTCACTTCTCCATCCAACCTAGAAAACACTCCTAAATAAACTACTTGTACTCAGGTCTACTTCTTGGGGAACTAAAACTGAAATTCTACATGTATTTTTATCATCCTTTTAAGTTTAATTTCATTTTTATCCTATTTAATCCTAAAGCAGCCTAAGGAAGTAGAATTATTCTCATTTTTCAGACGATGGAACTGAGACAATGGAAGTTGATAATGATCTGAAGCTCATATAAGTAACTGACAATTTACTGGGTTGTGTTTAATGTCCAACTGACTAACTCTTGGTCTGATACCCTCTCCACCAACCCCACTGCTTCTGGTCATTCTCATCTCTAAATATACTCTGCACAATAATGTAGCCCTAGAGTTCATGATGGCAATGTCCTTGCAGGAATGGAGTATGGAATAATATATTTCCTAAGACTTTGCATAACTACACTATAAATAATACATTCCTGTTACCTTTTTATATGAACAGCAACAGTGGAGCCAAGAATTCTTGGGTCACAATCCTGGAACTCTGTTCCTAAGTAATTTTCAAAGTAGTGGGAATTATCTACGGGTAATAATAGAGACATAACATTTGTTAACAGGAAATATGGATGGATAAACAAGAGATAAACCATTTATTTTTCACTAAATTACTGGGCTTCATAAATTTCAAAAAGAAGTATGCAGTTTCTAGCATTTCTCAAGCATCTATCCTTCTTTCAGAACATACCCATCACAGCCTCCCAAGACAAAAATAGATTTAACATTCTCTTAAGAAATGATACTGTAGCATTTACCTCACTTTCTTTATCAGGAAGAAATCTGAGCCCAGATTGAACTTCTTTTCTCAATATGTAAGATAAATGAAATCTTCACCAGGATGCATTAAAATATTTAGCCCTTTATTGTTATTTTTTACTGAAGCAAAATTCAATTTTTTTAATTTTCATCATTTCTCGCCTCAGAAAAATATTATTTATATCTTTGATTATTGATTCCATTTCACTTTTGTGGTTGGCTTCATGCTGTTTCTTCAGAATTGTCATTCTCTCTCTCATCAATTTCATCCCTTTGAGCTCTTGCCTGGCATTCTAGAAGATTTTCTTAAATTGCCCTCTCCATCACTGTTTTATTTTCTACAGTGTCATTTGGGTTCTTTAGTATTTTCAATGTATACTTCAACTCTGCTATTGAGCTTTTGTCTTGCTTGAATAGGTAATACACAAATAGGATGAAAAATTGAAAAGGGGAAAAGGAAAACAGTGAAAAGTAGGTCTTCCTTCCAATCCTGTCCCTGACACATTTCTCTCTTTAGAGGTAAACACTGTTACCAGTTTTTTAAATCCTTCTAGAGATAATCTACATATAAGCTATACACACACACATTTATCTATATATCTATTTCTTTACGTTTAGTGGTAAATCCCTGTACTATTGGGGGTGGTAATAGGTATGACAAATAAGTGTATTTTCTAACCTTTTCCAGCCTCATGTATCAGTTATTACAATTGTGGGTGCAAAAAAAAAAAAAAACTAGATAATTCAAAATAGCAAATAACTATTAACTATTTTCCACAATAGAATGTCAGCTTCAGGGCCTGTTGACTCAGCAGCCCACACAAGTCATCAAGAACCAGATTCCTTCCATCTTTTTGTTCTTCCAGGTTAAAAAAAAATAGTTTTGTTAATATAAGTCTTTGTGGTCCCATGGTGACTGCAGGAATTCCAAGCATTATACCAGAAACAATAATTTCTAGAAGTGAAAAAGTGGCTATTATGTATTTTTTATTAAGAATTAGAAAGTAATTTCCAGAAGATATCCTTTTGCTTTCCATTAGACAGAATTTCATCTCATCCTTATACCTAAACCAAACACTAGGTACAAAAATAAGATTTTTGTGATGGCTTTAACCAGTTATGACCCACTTCTCCGAGCTATGGAAGGAACAAACACAAGGCTTGAAGATAGAGAATTAAACCATCTCAAGGCTCTTTCAGAAAGGTAGAATGGGATGGGGGAAAGTACAATGAGGAATGGATGTTGAATAGGCAGTCAACCATGTCTTACCACCACACATTCTTTTTTTTCATTCTTAATAAAATTATTTTAATTTTTTATATACTTTCTTCATACTCAGGTTAATAAATCATTTGCTGTTTATATAAGGCATATGCACATTTGTTGGTAATTACATAAAAAAATCTATTAGGTTTTCTCTCATTTTATTTAGCTTTTTAAGATTTATTTATTTTTAATTGAAGGATAATTGCTTTACAGTGTTGTGTTGGTGTCTGCCATACATCAATACAAATCAGCCATACGTGTAGATATGTCCTTTCCCTCTTGAGCCTCCCTCCCACCCCATTCCACCCCTCTAGGTTGTCACAGAGTACCGCACTCAGCTCCCTGTGTTATACAGCAACTTCCCATTAGCTATCTATTTTACATGTGGTAATGTATATGTTTCACTGCTACTCTCTCAATTCTTCCCACCCTCTCTTTCCCCCGCTGTGTCCACAAGTCTATTCTCTATGTCTGTATCTTTATTCCTGTCCTGCCAATAGTTTCATCAGTACCATTTTTCCAGATTCCATATATATGTGTTAATATGCAATATTTGCTTTTTTCTTTCTGACTTACTTCACTCTGTAAAACAGGCTCTAGATTCATCCACCTCACTGCTGCTGCTGCTAAGTCACTTCAGTCATGTCCGACTTTGTGTGACCCCATAGATGGCAGCCCATCAGGCTTCCCTGTCGCTGGGATTCTCCAGGCAAGAACACCGGAGCATCCACCTCACTAGAACTGACTTAAATCCATTTCTTTTATGGCTGAGTAATATTCCATTTTATATATGTGCCGCACTTCTTTATCCATTTATCTGTCGATGAACATTTAGGTTGCTTCCATGTTCTATTGTAAATAATGCTGCAATGAATATTGGAGTACATGTGTCTTTTAGAATTGTGATTTTCTCAAGGTTTATTTCCAGTAGCGAGATTGCTGGGTTATATAGTAGTTTTATTCCTAGTTTGTAAAGAAATCTCTATACTGTTCTCCATAGTGGCTGCATCAATTTACATCCCCAAGTGCAAGAGGGTTCTCTTTTCTCCACACCCTCTCCAGCATTTATTGTTTGTAGAGTTTTTGATGATAGCCATTCTTAATCATATCAATTACCAACATAAAAACTCCCAAATCCTCAGCTAATACCTTTCTGCACTTACTTTTGTCTCTCTGCCCTCCTAAACACATTGACTATGTCCTCCCATCCTATGACAAGCACTCCTGTACCACAAAACTCCTTTCAGGACATTCCACTCATGACTCTTGCTTTAACCTAGCTGCCCCCTAGGACACTGCTTCTCTGAGGCTTTCCCTAGGGTTTGGTTATCTGTTTCATTTTTCACATCCCCATAATCTTAAACTTGGATAATTCCTATGGACTGTTTTTGTCCTTTACCTCTAAATTTCAATGTTAAGTTTTAATTCCCAATGTGATATTATTAGAACGTGAGACTTTGGAGATAATTAGGTCATGAGAAAAGAGCTCTCTTGAATGGGATTAGTGCCTTTATAAGAAGAGACATAAAACAACTTGCTTGCTTTCTTCCTTTCTTTTCCCCACAATGTGAATATATGAGAAGACGGTCATCTGCCAACCAGAAAGAGGACATTTACCAGTTCAGTTCAGCTCAGTTTAGTCACTCAGTCATGTCTGACTCTTCACTACCCCATGGACCACAACACACCAGACCTCCCTGTCCAACACCAACTCCTGGAGTTTACCCAAACTCATGTCCATGGAGTGGTGATGCCATCCAACCACCTCATCCTCTGTCGTCCCCTTCTCCTCCTGCCTGCAATCTTTCCCAGCATCAGAGTCTTTTCAAAAAAGTCAGCTCTTTGCATCAGGTGGCCAAAGTATTGAAGTTTCAGCTTCAACATCAGTCCTTCCAATGAACATCTAGGACTGATCTCCTTTAGGATGGACTGGTTGGATCTCCTTGCAGTCAGGACTCTCAAGAGTCTTCTCCAACACCACAGTTCAAAAGCATCCATTCTTAGGTGCTCAGCTTTCTTTAAAGTCCAACTCTCACATCCATACATGACTACCGGAAAAACATTTACCAGACACCAGATCCGTTGGCACCTTGATCTTGGACTAGAACTATAGGAAATAAATGTTTGTTGTAACCAGTCTTTGGTAATTTGTTATATATAGCAGCCCAAAATAACTGACAGTAGTCCTCTTGCTTCTGGAACCTGGTCTCCCCACTGGCTTATTGAAACCCCATTTGCTTACAATTATAGCACCTAATGACAGTCTTTTTCTCATTTCCAGTTCTGTGATTTCAACATCCACAACTGTGACTCCACTCAAAACCCTAGTCTTAACTGTAACACTTCCTTTTCCACTCATCAACTATTTCTAAGTCACATTCTAGACTGAAGTGACTGAGCGACTGCTCAGTCACTTTAGCCATGTCCAACTCATTGTGACCCCAAGAAACATAGCCCAGCAGGCTCCTCTGTCCATGGGATTTTCCCAGCAAGAATACTGGAGATGATTACCATGCCCTCCTCCAGGGTATCTTCCTGACCCAGGGATTGAGCCCACATCTCCTGTATCTCCTGCATTGCAGGCAGATTCTTTACTGTTGAGGCATGGGGAAGCTCCCAACTCTAGACTTTGGCATCACACAAATAATTTCTGATAACTACTTATCTTTTAAAAGCTCTCTTTTTGACAATACCTCAGAAAATTCACATATGTGAACTTTTTGATGCAGCAAACTCAGTTCTAGAAATCTATCCCAATGCTGAACTAGCAAAAATATAAAACTGTGTATGAATAAAGCTGGTTTTGGTAGCATTCTTTTATACAGTGAAAGACTAGAAAAAAATCTTCTGCTGCTGTTAAGTTCCTTCAGTCATGTTTGACTCTGTGTGACCGCATAGATGGCAGCCCACCAGGCTCCTCTGTCCCTAGGATTCTCCAAGCAAGAATACTGAAGTGGGTTACCATTCCTTCTTCAAAGCATGCATGCATGCTAAATCGCTTCAGTCGTGTCCGACTCTGTGCAACCCTATGGACAGCAGCCCACCAGGCTCCTCTGTCCACAGGATTCTCTAGACAAGAATACTGGAGTGGGTTGCCATTTCCTTCCCCAAGAAACAATCTAAATATAGAAAAATATGGAAGTGATTAAATTAGTTACAGCTCATCTATACAATAATTTAAAATGCCACTATAAAAAGCAACAAGCAAAACTTTATATACAATTGCAAAGTGATTTCCAAATACTTTACATCCAAAAAAGAATCAAGATACAAGACAATGTGCACAGTTGGCTGTACATAAGAAAGGGAAGAGAAAGAAAGAGTGCGCATGTATGTATATGCACTTAAAGGTAGGTTCTTAGTCAGTTTGAGCTGTTGTAATACCAAAACCATAGAATCAGTGGCTTAAGGTACAAACATGTATTTTCTCATAGCTTTGGAGGCTGGAACATCTAAGATCAAGACACTGGCAAAGCTAGGGCTGGTGTGAGCCCACTTCCTGATTTGTAGACAGCTGCTTTCTTGCTATATTCTCACATGACTGAATGAGAGAGAAGAAGCAAGCTCTTTCATTCTCTTCTTATAAGAACAGTAATCCAAATGACCTTCTAAAGCTCTACCACCCACTATCACCACACTGGGGATTAGGGTTTTTCAACATACAGATTTTGGGGTAACAACGCAAGAAAATAAGCCAAAAACTAATTTTAATGGTTAATAATATGGTAAAAGAGAGAACTTGGGAAATGAAATTTTGAAATCATATAAATATTTTATTTTTAAATAAGTTATTAATTAAAAAACGCCACTTAAGTAGAAAATATGCATTTCTAAGTCAACAGTAAATAAGCAAATGTGAATGTTCACAGTGGCTTTATTTATTTTTTAAAATTATAGGATTGTAATTTTATTTTTTTATTTTAACTTTTATTTTGTGTTGGGGTATAGCCGATTAACAATGTCATGCTAATTTCAGGTGAACAGTGAAGGTATTCAATCATACATGTACATGTATCCATCCCCCACCCCCAGCCCCGCCACATAACACTGAGCAGTTTCTTGTGCTATACAGTAGGTCTTTGTTGGTTAAGAAACAGTATTTTGGTGATACAACCCTAGTAAGTTACATTCTAAAGACAAAATAAACCACAAAGAAATCTTAAACTATACACAGTGGTCTTTTTGTTGGCAATGAAGTTGGTGTCTTCATTTCTTATTGCTGCTCTAACAAATAACCACAGATTTAATTTTTAAAACAACACAAGTGTATAATCTTCTACTTTTGGAGGTCAGAAATATGAAATGAGTCTCACTGGATTAAACTCAAGGTGTCAGCAGGTTTGCATTCACTTCTAAAGGCTGTAAAAGAGAATCTGTTTTCTTATCTTTTCCAGTTCCCAGGGGCTGCCCATACTCCTTGGCCTTGTGGGCCCCTCCCATCTTCAAAGCCAGCAATATCCAGTCTAATTTTTCCTGCCCTCTCTCTGATTCCAACTCTTCTGCCTTCTTCATCTCCACTTAAATACTCTTGTGACTCCATTGGGCTCGCTTGAATAATCCAAGATATTTTTTTTGTTTTCAGTTTTGTTGATTACCGAAGTTAATTCTCTGCAGATTTAATTTTCTCTTGCCATGTGATAAAACATGTTTACAGATTCTAGGGATTAGAAGTAGATATTTTTGCAGGGTCAATATTTGCCCACTAGCCCCCAAACATTCACAACTATTCCACATGAGAAATGTATTCATTCCATTGCAAGGTCCCCAAAGTCCCAATTCATTACAGCATCAAATCTAAAATCTCAACTGAGTATCATTAGTGCAAAAATCTGAAATCTCACCATCCAAATCAAGTAGGTAAGACTCTGGCTATCACCCATCTTAGACACCTTTCTTCTCCATCTGTGAGCCTATGAAACTCAAGTAACAAGTTATCTGTTCCCAAACAACAGTGGTGGGACAGGCTATTTGATTCAAAACAGAATAAGATGGAAGGAAAAAAGGAGTCATGGGTCTCAAGCAATTTCAATATCCAACCAAGCAAATACCATTTAGAACTGTGGTCAGGGAAGAACCCTCTCTATCTCAAGCCTCAATCCTTGGAGTCATGCTCACTTTCTTCTATGAAAGGTCTGAGATTTGCAGTTCAACAATTTTATCAGCTTGTTTCTTTGTGATAGAATTTTAGGAGTCCAGCAGCCTTTTTTCATTTTCTTTTCTCTTTGTTCCATTTGAGCCAGTCTGATCGTGTTTCTGCTGGCATAACCTCTCAAGAGCCTTGTGAATTTCCTGTGCATCTCTCAAAGATTCACTCCATTAGACAAGAGGCTCCCCTACAGAAATTTCCTGAATTATCCCACCTCTATTCCTGGCTTCTGTTGAGACAGCTGAGGGATCCACGAGTCATGCACCTTCAAGAGCCCTCTGGAAGATCAGAAAGTCTGAACTTTGAGCTCTTCAAGGCACTAACAAAAGTTGCTAATCTATAGTCTTCAATTTCTCTCTAGACTGTGATTTCCTGTCATTGAATCTCCTAGTTTTAGCTTCTTTTGCCATCTGGATAAGCTACAACTTCCCAAATCACTAAGTTCTGGTTCCTTTTCACTTAATTATTTCCTCAACCTATATCTTTCTTTAGTATTTTGCTATAAGGACCAAAAAGAAATCAGACCACACATTTAGCACCTGGCTTGAAAACTTCAGCTAAATATCTAAATTCATCACTTTCAAGTTTTGCTTTCCATGTAACTGCACAAGACAATTCAGTAAGCTTTTAGCTAATCCCCTTTCCACTGGTTTCCAATAATATGTTTCTGATTTCCATCTGAGCCCTCACCAGCAGTACTTTTAATATCCGTGTTTCTATCAACATTCTGTTCCTGGAGACACTATACTGGGAAAGATCCTCAGTGTTCTTCTTACTGGCTGCAAGTAATAAATCCTTCCTTAACAGAAAACAAACAAACAAACAAACAAACTTCTGCTCATGATGATTTATATAAGGCTTCTGCTCATGATGATTTATATAAGGCTTCCCTGGTGGCTCAGTAGTAAAGAATCCACCTGCCAGTGCAGTTGACACAGGTTCAATCCCTGAGTCAGAAAGATTCCCTGGAGAAGGAAGTGGCAGACTACTCTAGTATTCTTGCCTGGAAAATCGCATGGACAAGAGGAGCTTGGTGGGCTACTGTCCATGGGGTTACAAAAGAGTCGGATACAACGTAGCAAGTACGCAACAACAAAGACAGCTGAGGTTTCCTCTATGGTGCTTCTCCCTTTCTTCTGAGTTATCACTAACAAAGCTATTAACATCCATATTTCTACTAAAATCTATTCATCAATCTAGGTTTTCTCCTAGATTAATGCTCCTAAAAATTCCTCCAACCTCCAGTTACTGCCTAAATTCAAAAAACATTTTTCGGTATTTGCTTCAGTAGCACCTTGCTTCAGGCACAAATATATAAATATATATATTTGCTTCCTATTGCTATTATAAAAATCATCACAGATTTAGTGGCTTAAAACAATGCAAATTTGTGTCTTCAGAAAATGCTATATCATCAGTGTAGCTGGAGTACAGGGAGTGATGTGGGGAATGAGAGACAATAAGAAAAACTGGAGCAAAATTGTGACGGTTTTGTATGGCATGTTAGAGAACTAGACTTTCTCCGGGCAATTTGTCCTCAATTTCTCTGCCACACTACAATATGCCTGTGAGATACAATGTAAGTAATTTATTATGAATAATAAAATGCCGAAATTTTCTTAAAAAAAAACAATGCAAATTTATAATCTTACAATATTGGAGGCCATATGTCAAAAATTAAGCTAGGCTTCAACAGTATGTGAACTGAGAATTTCCAGATATTCAAGCTGGATTTAGAAAAGTAAGAGGAACCTGAGAACAAATTTCTGGTATCGACTGGATCACAGAAAAAGCAAAAGAATTACAGAAAAACATCTACTTCTGCTTCATTGACTATGCTAAAGCCTTTGATTGTGTGGATCAAAACAAACTGTGGAAAATTCTTAAAGAGATGGGGATATATGGCAAAAACTACCACAACATTGTAAAGCAATTAGCTTCCAATTAAAATAAATAAATAAAATTTTTAAAAAGAGATGAGAATACCAGACCACCTTACCTGCCTCCTGCATAACCTGTATTCATATTAAGAAGCAACTGTTAGGACTGGACATGGAACAATGGACTGGTTCTAAATTGGGAAAGGAGTACTTCAAGGCTGTATATCATCACCCTGCTTATTTAACTTCTATACAGAGTATATCATGAGAAATGTTCACTGGATGAAACACAACTTGGAATCAAGATTGCTAGGAGAAATGTCAGTAACCTCAGATACCCAGATACCATCACCATTATAGCAGAAAGTGAAGAGGAACTATAGAGCCTCTGGCTAAAAGTGAAAGAGGAGAGTGGAAAAGCTGATTTAAAACTCAAAATTCAAAAAAACAAAGATCATGGTATCCAGTTCCATTACTTCATGGCAAATAGATATGAAAACAGTGACAGACTTTATTTTCTTGGGTTCCAGAACCACTGCAAATGGTGAGTGTAGTCATGAGATTAAAAGATGCTTACTCCTCAGAAGAAAAGCTATAACAAACCTAGGTAGCCTATTAAAAAGCAGAGACATCACTTTGCCAACCAAGATCACCAAGGTCTGTATGTATAGTCAAAGCTATGTTTTTTCCAGTAGTCATGTATGGATGTGAGCTCAGTTCAGTTCAGTTCAGTCACTCAGTCGTGTCTGACTCTTTGTGACCCCCTGAACCTCAGTATGTCAGGCATCCCTGTCCATCACCAACTCCTGGAGTTCACTCAAACCCATGTCCATTGAGTCGGTGATGCCATCCAACTGTCATCCTCTGTCATCCCCTTCCCCTCTTTCCCTCAATCTTTCCCAGCATCAGGGCCTTTTCAAATGATTCAGCTCTTCTCATCAAGTGGCCAAAGTGAGAGCTGGATTTTTTTTTGCATATTAAATACCTTATTTATGTATGATTCTAGCAAGCAGAGTATATTAAGCAACAACCCATTGGTCAATGACTGTCAGAATTTGGTATTTTGAAAACAGTATATTAAACGTTTAATTTTTAAAAGAAAGCAGTTAGTCTCCTGATAACACTGTGACCACTTCTGAATGCTCAAGTTTCATCAAATATCTTATCATTTCATGAATGCCTATCATGGCTCTATATCATTGCTTATGTATTTCTCTCTGCCTGGAATGTCCTTCCACTTTTCTTTTCTTTCTTTTTTTAAATTTTATTTATTTATTTATTTATTTTCTTTACATTATCGTGTTGGTTTTGCCATACACTGACATGAATCTGCCATGGGTATACATGTGTTCCCCTTCCAGAACCCCCTTCCCACCTCCCTCCCAATTCCATCTCTCTGGGTCATCCCAGTGCACCAGCCCTGACAACCCTGTATCAAGCATCAAACCTGGGCTGGCGATTGATTTCACATATGATAATTTACATGTTTCAATGCCGTTCTCCCATATCATCCCACCCTTGCCCTCTCCCATAGAGTCCAAAAGACTGTTCTATACATCTGCGTCTCTTTTGCTGTCTTGCATACAGGGTTATTGTTACCATCTTTCTAAATTCCATATATATGTGTTAGTATACTGTATTGTTGTTTTTCCCTCTGGCTTACTTCACTCTGTATAATAGGCTCCAGTTTCAGCCACCTCAGTAGAACTGATTCAAATGTATTCTTTTTAATGACTGAGTAGTATTCCATTGTGTATATGTACCACAGCTTTCTAATCCATTCGTCTGTTGATGGACATCTAGGTTGCTTCCATGTCCTGGCTATTGTAAACAATGCAGCGATGAACATTGGGGTACACGTGTCTCTTTCGATTCCCTAAAGACTCTACCAGAAAATTACTAGAGCTAATCAGTGAATATAGTAAAGTTGCAGGATATAAAATCAACACACAGAAATCCCTTGCATTCCTATAGACTAACAATGAGAAAACAGAAAGAGAAATTAAGGAAACAATTCCATTCACCACCGAAACAAAAAAATACTTAGGAGTATATATACCTAAAGAAACAAAAGACCTATATATAGAAAACTATAAAACAATGATGAAAGAAATCAAAGAGGACACAAATAGAAGGAGAGCTGGATCTTAAACAAAGCTGATCACTGAAGAATTGATGCTTTTGAACTGTGATTTTGGAGAAGACTCTTGAGAGTTCCTTGGATTGCAAGTAAATTAAACCAGTCAGTCTTAAAGGAAATCAATCCTGAATATTCATCGGAAGGACTGATGCTGAAGCTGAAGCTCCAATACTTTGGCCACCTAATGCAAAGAGCTGACTCACTGGGAAAGACCCTGATGCTGGGAAAGATTGAAGGCAGGAGGAGAAGGGGATGACAGATGATAAGATGGTTGGATGGCACCACCGATTCAATAGACCTTAGTTTGAGCAAGCTTTGGGAGATGGTGAAGGACAGGGAAGTCTGAAGTGCTGCAATATATGGGGTCACAAAGAGTCGGACACGATTGAAGACTGAATAACAACAACGAATGTCCAAAATGGACCTCACTGGAAATTAATCAGAGTTTATTATTAAGAATATTTATTCAAAGAGAACAAGTGAATCCCATTAAGAACAGTGAGCCCTGATACAATTTAACCTACGCTTAATCCATTCCCCACTCTCCAGCTCCACAATAGTCTTAAAAAATAACAACCCACATTCTCAGTGTAAAGTAGCTGCCTGACTGCCGCCAGGAGCACAACAAAGCTAGAGCTCTGTCAAAACTACAGTTCTAAAGAATTGTCATAATTTTATTGGTTTGATGATTTCTTGGAAGATCTGCAGACTCACAAGGCTGTCTGTATTTGATCTGACTTGGTGCTTTCCAAATAAGAAAAACAATTAAAGGCAAAATGCTTATTCATGCTATCTACGGTGGTGGATAGCAGTTGGAGCAAACATTAGACTAGCCAACAATTTTAAAAGGAAAACCTTAAGAGTGAGATATCCATGAGGACCTGGAAATTTTCTGACATATTCCTGGGAATCTAGAAAACGATTTGCATGCAGATGGCTGTGCACATGCTCAGAAAAGGCTTGAGAAGGCCCTCATCTCTCATCTCCAGCTGACTTGGGGGAACTACACAAACTAGTGAAGGCAAAAGAAGGAAGGAGGAGTACTGGCTGGCTTTGTGTTAAGTTTGTGATCTAACATGAACACATATCGCTTTGGCAAAGACTAGCAGGGTTATCTAAGAAATTCTCCATTCATTAACTGACAACTAAGCTACCAAGCGGAGATTTCAGTAGCCGCACATGACAAACAACACAGACTTTACAGAACTAGTTCAGAAAAGTCATTAAACAAACAACATCTTCAACAAACAGCAACCACAGCAAACTCTGATGGGCAAGAGAGGGGAGAATCTAATTTCCAAACTTGGCATATTGTATTTTTAAATGTACCTACGGAGATAGAAAGTAGATTAGTGATTGCTTAGGACTAGAGAGGGTAAGTGTGAGGGAATGGCTCACACTATGAGAGTAAGTATAAGGGAGTGACTGCTTATGGGTAGGAATTTTGTTTTTGGTAGACGTG
The DNA here is from genome assembly GCA_007570785.1 of Antilocapra americana. Taxonomy (NCBI): domain Eukaryota; kingdom Metazoa; phylum Chordata; class Mammalia; order Artiodactyla; family Antilocapridae; genus Antilocapra; species Antilocapra americana. Next base: position 10,973,254 of record ML660204.1, on the reverse strand, counting down.
GGAGAGTAAGTAATGAAAATGTTCTAAAAATGACTTTGGTAATAATTGTTCACATCTATGAAGCCCTGAATTATATTCTTTAAATGGGTGAATTGTATGGCATATGAACTACATCGATAAAGCTGTAATTAAAAAAATAATAATAAAACTAGGCCCAAGCAAGAAGTGCTGCCAAAATGTGACCACACAAGGGAAAACCATCCCTTTGCCAAATGCTGCTTACCCAGCTTCTTCATACTCAAAGACTCTTGGGAAAAAAAAAAGGTACTTATGTATCATATCTACTTTAATTTTGCTTTGGAATAAGTTGATTAAAGGTGCCCACAATAACTGCTTGCTTCCATTCAGTTCAGCTGGCTTAAATTGTTACTTGGAATTAAAATTGAGAGCAGCTAATATTCATTTATTCATTACCTCAGTAAGTATTTGCTGGACACCTAGAAATCTCATGTAACCAGGAAGCATGTGGATTGGTCAAGTTCATAGTCAAAAGAGTGGCTTCTACCTTGGATGGTCAGTGAGTCAGTCATGATGAGTGGCTCAAGCCCAGAGTGTAATCCAAGGACGAGCTGAACCACCATGCTCTTGTCCTCAGGGAGCCTAGAGTCTAGTGAGAGAGACAACCATGAACTGTGTTACCAACCCAGGTGAGGACTCAAAGGAAAGATGGCCATCCTGCAGGAAACCATAACCAAGGGGCCTCACTAGGACTGACAATGAGAAGGGCCAGTTGGCCACCACAGGATGAGAATGTGTTAACACTGCATTTCTTGAGCTAGGCAATCGCTACACAGGTGTGTTTACTTTATGAAAGTTCAGCAAGTTATTTACCTATCAGCTGTTCCTTTTTCTCTTTGTATGTTATACTGTAATTAAAAGTTTACTCGACAAAATTTCATTATGTGGAGCTTTGAAGTTAAATACAGATACACAGATATCTACATCCCTGTGTGGCTCCCAGCTTCCTCTCTAGATTCAACTCATGCCCTCAGTCCTCATACTCTGCTCTAAGTTCAGAATTCCAAGATTTTCCTGAGCTGAGACTTTTCTACATGCTTTTTCTTATATCTGAAGTACATTTGTCTGCTCTTCACAAACTTGATATTTCTGAAAATCCAATCTCAGTTGAAATGCCAGTCTCTCACCTGTTTCCCAATGCCCTCCATGATCCTGCACGGTGCATTGTGAGTGTCCATTGACTATACAGACCTTGGACAACAAAGTGATGCCTCTGCTTTTTAATATGCTATCTAGGTTTGTCATAACTTTTCTTCTGAGGAGCTATCTTTTAAGGAGAAGGACATGCATTAAACAACACAATGACAGGAACAAGGTCCCTATCATTCCTACCATCTCCTCACTCCTACCAACCTGGGAGGTTTGCGGCATCATAGCATCTGGATTCTTTACACAGCGGCACAAGGGCAGCTCTGGTTTACCAGAAGATATGATTATCAAAACATCTTTGTGTGAAGATGTGATGATGCTTTACTCACACAGTAGAGAAAGACTACATGGTATAATTTTGCCCAGCCACTATGTTATCAAAGTCATGCCACTTCCTCCTCAACACTCAACTATACCTAAAATAATCCCTCAAATATACCAGGTGCAACTGGGGCTGTTGTTGTTTTTCAGTCACTCAATCTGGACATTTGTTCATGCTGTTCAGTCTTCAGTCGTGTCCAACTTTTTGTGACCCCATCGACTGCAGCATTTCAGACTTCCCTGTCCTTCAACATCTCCCAAAGCTTGCTCAAATTCATGTCTACTGAGTCAGTGGTGCCATCCCACCATCTCATCCTCTGTCATCCCCTTCTCCTCCTGCCTTCAATTTTTCCCAGCATCAGGGTATTTTCTAATGAGTCAGCTCTTCGCATCAGGTGGCCAAAGTATTGGAGCTTCAGCTTCAGCATCAGCCCTTCCAATGAATATTCAGGATTGATTTCCTTTAAGACTGACTGATTTGATTTGTTTGCAATCCAAGGGGCCCTCAAGAGTCTTCTTCAACACCACAGTTCAAAAGCATTAATTCTTGGGTGCTCAGCCTTCTTTATGATCCAACTATCACATCCATACATGACTACTGGAAAAACCATAGCTTTGATTGTACATACGGATCTTGGTCGGCAAAGTGATGTCTCTGCTTTTTAATAGGCTGTCTAGGTTGTCATAGCTTTTCTTCTGAGGATCAAGTGTCTTAATCTCATGGCTACAGTCACCATCTTCAGTGGTTCTTTGAGAAGACAAACAAAATTGACAAAACATTGGCCAGATGCGTCAAGAAAAAGAGGGAAAACACTCAAACCAATAAAATTAGAAATGAAAAAGAAGTTACAACAGACAACACAGAAATACAAAAGATCATAGGAGATTACTACAAGCAATATATGCCAATAAAATGGGCAATCTGAAAGAAATGGACAAATTCTTGGAAGAGTATAACTTTCCAAAACTGAACCAGGAAGAAATAAAAAAAAATATTAACAGATAAATCACAAGCATAGAAATGGAAACTATAATCAAAAATCTTCCAAGAAACAAAAGCCTGGGGCCAGATGACTTCACAGGTGAGTTGTTCCAAACTTGTCCAGAAAATTGCAATATAGGAAACTCCAAAACTCATTCTACAAGGCCACCATCACCCTGACACCAAAACTAGACAAAGATGCCACATAAAAAGGGAAATTACAGGTTAATATCATGGATGAATATAGATGCAAAAATCCTTAACAAAATGCTAACAACCAGAATCCAACAACAGAATTTAAAAGATCAAGTGGGCTTTGCCCCAGAGATGCAAGGATTCTTCAACATACACAAATGAATCGATGTGATTGAAAGATAAAAATCATGTGATCACCTCCAGCTATGACCAACCTAGACAGCATATTAAAAAGCAGAGAGGAGGAGGGACTAAGATGGCGGAGGAATAGGACGCGGAGTCCACACTCTCCCCAACAAATACACCAAAGGAACATTTAAATACCGAACAAACTCCATAAATCAACATCTGAATGCTGGCAGAGGTCTTCAGGCATCTGGAAAGACAGCCCATTGCCAACGAAAGAAGGTAGGACCAAAGGAAAGAAAAAAAAAAAAGTAAAAAGAGGCAAAGAGACAGGGACTGAGATTCATCTCAGAAGGGGAGCCTCAAAAGAGATAAAGGTTTACGAACGTCAGGAAACATTCTCACTGGCGGAACTGAGAGATCTGAGGCGAATCTCAAAGAGCATAAAAGTCGGGACTTAGAAGCCGATAGTTAAGCCCCTTGGAGAACGGAGCAGCGGCCGGTCGCCCCATCCCCCACAAGCCAGCGGACTGCCCAGGGAGGGGCGGGCCACGCGCTTAGCGGGAGGACTGAGATTGAACGCCTGGGGCAGACTGAGGGTCCTAACTGAGGGTGCTAACAGGAGATAGACTGCTGGGTAGCCTTCCCGAGGAAGACCCCCACCAGGCTCGCTCATAGCCTTCCCGAGGAAGACCCCTGCCAGGCTTGGGAACAGAACAAAGGGGAGCGGGGACTCCGACCACGGCGCGAGACAGCCGGGTGGAACAGGGAGGCTGTGGGCTACGGAGAGCGCCCCTGTGAGGCTTCTGCCCCCAAACCGCAGGCAGAATTGGGTGCTAGCCAAGACCTCTGGGGACTCTGGACAGTCGCCACCAGAATTCCGCGCTTCTCATATCTGAGAAAATGCCCCCAGCCGCACATTGAAAAAACCGAGCAGCTGGGCCGGGGGAGGGGAGAAGCCGCAGCCCCCCAGATGCGTCACCAGAGTGCGCCGTCAGAGTCTGCCGCTGCACATCTGAGAAGACACGCCCAGCTGCAAGCAGAAAGAGCCGAGCGGCTGGGCCTGGGGAGGGGAGAAGCCACAGCCTCCAATTGCGTCATCAGAGTGCGCTGCCAGCCGAGAGCCTGAGCAGAGGGGGCGGGAAAAGCGCAGGCACCGAGAGCGGGGCAAACCCCAGAGCACTGAATAGACACTGAAAGGGCCAGCAGAGGTGCCAAATCAAGCAGGACAGACCGCTTAAGATTCCAACCAGGAAACTCTGACCAAACACTCATCCAACCCCTCCCATAGTGAGGAAACCCCACAATAAAGGGACAACACACCAAGATAAACAAGATGAAAAGGCAGAGAAATACCCAACAAGTAAAGGACCAGGATAAATATCCCCTAGACCAAACAAAAGACGAAGAGATAGCTTGTCTACCTGACAAAGAATTCCAAATAATGATAGTGAAAATGATCCAAAACCTGGAAAATAAGTTGGAGTTGCAACTCAATAACCTGCAGGCAAGGATTGAGAAGATGCAGGTAAGCTTTAACAAGGACTTAGAAGAAATGAAAAAGAGTCAAAATACAATAAATAATGCAATAAATGAGATCAAAAACACCCTGGAGGGAACCAACAGTAGAATAACAGAAATAGAAGACAGGATAAGTGAAATAGAAGATAGAATGGCAGAAATAAATGAAACAGAAAGGAAAAATGAAAAAAGAATTAAAAGAAATGAGGACA
>ML660204.1:10758711-10963730 GCA_007570785.1 Antilocapra americana | reverse complement strand
AAATAAATAAAAAGCAGAGACATCACTTTGCCAACCAAGGTCCATATAGTCAAAGCTATGGTTTTTCCAATAGGCATGTATGGATGTGAGAGTTGGACCATATAGAAGGCTGACCACCAAAGAATAGATGCTTTTGAACTGTGGTATTGGAAAAGACTCTTGACAGTCCCTTGGACAGCAAGGAGATCAAACCAGACAATCCTGAAGTAAATCAATCCTGAATATTCATTGGAGGGACTAATGTTGAGGCTGAAATTCCAATAATTTAGCCACCTGATACAAAGAGCCAATTCACTGGAAATAACCCTAATGCTAGAAAAGATTGAAGGCAGGAGGAGAAAGAGATGACAGAGGATGAGATGGTTGGATGGCATCACTGACTCAATGGACATGAGTTTGATCAAGCTCTGGGAGATAATGAAGAACAGCAAAGCCTGGCATGCTGTGGTCCATGGGGTCTCAAAGAGTCAGACATGACTGAGCAACTGAACAGGAATAAATAGATGCAGAGAAAGCTTTTGACAAAATTCATCATCCATTTATGACAAAAACAAAAAACTCTCCAGAAAGAAGGCATAGAAGGAACGTACCTCAACATAATAAAGCTCACATATGACAAACAGCAAACATTATTCTCAAGGAAGAAAAACTGAAAGCATTTCCTCTAAGAACAGGAACAAGACAAGGCTGCCCACTCTCTTCACTATTATTCAACATAGTTTTGACAGTCCTAGTCACAGCAATCAGAGAAGGAAAAGAAATAAAAGGAATCCAGATTGGACAAGAAGTAAAACTCTCACTGTTTGCATATGACATGATACTATACATAGAAAACTCTAAAGATGTCATTAAAAAATTACTAGAACTAATCAATGAATATAGTAAAGTCACAGGATATAAAATTAATACACAGAAATTCCTTGAATTCCTGTACACTAACAATGAAAAATTGGAGCGATAAATTAAGGAATAAATCCCATTTGCCATTGCAACAAAAATAATAAAATACCTAGGAATAAGCCAATCTAAAAAGACAAAAGACCTGTATGCAGAAAACTATAAGATACTGATGAAAGAAATCAAAGATGACACAAACAGAAAGATATACTATGCTCTTAGACTGGAAGAATCAATATTGTGGAAATGACTATTCTTCCCAAAGCAATCTACAGATTCAATATAATCTCTATCAAACTACCAAGGTAGTTTTCACAGAACTAGAACCAAAAAATGTCATAATCTGTATGCAAACACAAAAGACTCCAAAGCCAAAGCAATCTCGAGAAAGAATAGAACTGGAGGAATCAATCTTCCTGGTTACAGACTATACTACATAGCTACTGTCATCAAGACAATATGGTACTGGCGCAAAAACTGAAACACAGCCCAAAGGAAAAAGATAGTAAGCCATGAGATAAGCCCACGCGCCTATGGTTAGCTTATCTTTAACAAAGAAGGCAAGACTATACAATGGAACAACTAGTCTCTTCAATCAGTGGTGCAGAGAAAATTGGATATGTAAAAGAATGAAATTAGAAAACTTCCTAACACCATACACAAAGATAAACTCAAAATGGATTAAAGATCTAAATGTAAGAACAGAAACTACAAAACTCTTAGAGGAAAATATAGGAAGAACACTCTTTGATGTAAGTTACAGCAAGATCCTCTATAATCCACCTTCTATAGTAATGGAAATGAATACAAAAATAAACAAATGGCACTAATTAAACTTAAAAGCTTTTGCACAGCAAAGGAAACTACAAACGAGGTGAAAAGACAACACTCTTTGAAGTGGGAAAATAATAACAATGGGAGGAAGTTTATAGCAATATAAACTATAAATAAGAAAAAGAAATCAGAAAGAATGGGAGAAAATAATAGCAAAGGAAACAACTGACAAAGGATTCATTTCCTTCTGTACAAGCAACTTATGCAGCTCAATACCAGAAAAGCAAACAATCCAATCAAAATGTGGGCAGAAGATCTAAACAGGCATCTCTCCAAAGACATCTCTCATACAGATGGCTAATAAACGCATGAAAAGATGTTCAACATCACTCATTGTTTAAAAAATTGCAAATCAAAACTACAATGATATATCACCTCACATAGGCCAGAATGGCCATCATAAAAAAAAATCCGCAAACAATAAATGCTGGAGAGGGTGTGGAGAAATGGGAACCCTCTTGCACTGTCAGTGGGAATGTAAATTGATACAGACACTATGGAAGACAGTATGGAGATTCCTTTAAAAACTAGGAATAAAACTACCATATGAACCAGCAGTCTCACTATTGGGCATATATCCTGAAGAAACCAAATTTGAAAAAGTCACACGTACCCCAGTGTTTACTGTAGCACTGTTTATAATAAGTAGGACATGGAAGCAACCTAGATGTCCACTGACAGATGAATGGATAAAGAAGCCATGGTATATATATGTGCAATGGAATATTACTCAGCCATATAAAGGAATGCATTTGAATCAGCTCTCATGAGGTGTATGGACCTAGAGCCTATTATACAAAGCATAGTAATCAGAAAGAGAAATACAAATATTGTACATTAACATATGTATATGGAATTTTCGAGGATGGTACTGATGAATCTATTTGCAGAGCAGCAATGGAGATGCAGACATAGAGAACAGACTTGTAGACACTTTTGGGGAAGGAGAGGTTGGGATGAATTGGGAAAGTAGTATTGAAACATATACTTTAACATATGTAAAATGGATAGCCTGTGGGAATTTGCTGTATGACACAGGGAGCTCAAACTTGGTGTTCTGTGACAACCTAGAAGGGTGGGATGGGGTGGGAGGTGGGAGGGAGGTTTCAGAGGGAGGGGACATATGTATACCTATGGCTGATTTGTGCTGACGTATGGCAGAAACCAACAAAATATTATAAAGCAATTATCCCTAATTAAGAAGTAAAATAAAAAGAAATTCAAGGCAACTAGAATAGTTTAAGCAATTTTCAAAAAGAAGAATAAAATGGGAAAATCAAAAAAAAGAGAGAGAGAGAGAGGGAGACTAGTTTGGTCTCATGATTTGCTTGAATGCAGCTGAAACTACATTCTTGGCCCCAGTGTTAAAAGGACTGACATCTGTTTTCTGCCTCTTGGGTACAGTCATTAAACTAAAGATATGTAGAAACACTCTGGTGGATAAGAAGAAAATTTTGGTCTTTTCAGCCCCAACTTACTTCCCAGTTGAAGATGACCTCATTTGGCCTGTACGATGTAGGAGAAAATGCCAAGTCTATCTCAATCAATGCATAGAACTAAGAGAAATAATAAACTTTTTATATCATTAAATAATTAAATAAAAAGAAAACACAAGCCTTAAATAATACATTAGATTGAAAGGGCTTAATTGATATCTATAAAGAATATTTCATATGAATGCAACAAAATATACATTCTTTTCAAGTGCACATGGAACAGTCTCCTCCAGGTTAGATTCCATGCTAGGCCAAAAACTATCCTTAGTATATTCAGGAAATTAAAATCATATCAAACATCTTTTCCAACCACAACACTATGAGACTAGAAATCAACTATAAGAAAAAAGCTGCAAAAAGCACAAACACGTAGAGACCAAACAATATGATACTAAACATCCAACAGATCACTGAAGAAATTAAAAAGGAAATAAAATATACCTAGAAACAAATGAAAACAAAACTATGATAATCCAAAACTTATGGGATGCAGCAAAAGCAGGTCCAAGAGTGAAGTTTATAGCAATATAAACTATAAGTAAGAAAAATAAATCAAAAGAAAAAAGAAAAATTTCAGATAAGCAATCTAAATTTATACCTATACCAACTAGAGAAAGAGAACAAATAAAACCCAAAGTTAATAGAAAGAAATAAATACTAAAAATCAGACCAGAAATAAATGAAATAGAGACTTTACAAAAACAGTAGAAAAGAGCAATGAAACTAAAAGCTGGTTTTTGTACAGATAGACAAAAATTAATAAAATTTCAGCCATACTTATCAAGAAAAGAAGTGAAAGGGATCAGATTAATACAAATCATTATAGAAACGAAAATGGAGAAGTTACAACTGACACTACAGAAGTACAAAGGATCATAAGAAACTACTGCAAACAGCTATACACCAATAAAATGGATGACCTAGAAGAAATGGACAAATTCTTACAAAGGTACAATCGCTCAAGACTGAACCAGGAAAAACATAATATGAACAAACTGATTGCCAGGAATGAAACTGAATCAAATTTTTAAAACAACCAACAAACAAAAGACCAAATCAGATATGGCTTCACAAGTGAAGTCTACCAAACATTTAGAGAAAAGTTAACACTTTCTCTAGTTATCCTTCTGAAACTATTTCCAAAAAATGCAGAGGAAGGAATACTTCTGAACTTACTCTCTGAGACTGGCATCACCCTGACACCAAAAGCATACCCCCAAAAATAGAAAATTCGGGGCCAGTATCACTGATGATACTCATTGGAAAAGACCCTGATGCTGGGAAAGATTGAAGATGGGAGGAGAAGGGGACGACAGAGGATGAGATGGCTGGATGGCATCACTGATGCAATGGACATGAGTTTGAGTAGGCTCCAGTAGTCAGTGATGGACAAGGAAGCCTGGCGTGCTGCAGTCCTTCCATGCGGTCGCAAAAAGTTGGACATGACTGAGGGACTGAACTGAACTGATGAACATAGATGCAAATATCCTCAACAAAATACTAGCAAACCAAATCCAACAGTATACTAAGAGGATTGTACACCATGATCAAGTGGGATTTAATCCAAGGATTCAAGAAGTTTTGAAATCTACAAATCAATCAACATGATATACCACATTAACAAACTGAAGAGTAAAAACCATATAATCATGTCATCAGATGCATAAAAATGTTTCGATTAAATGCAATATCCATTTATAATCAAAACTCTCCAGAAAACAGGTAAAAACAAACATACTTCAACATAATAAAAGCCATATAAGTAATTCCCTGGTGGGCCAGTGGCTAAGACTGCACTCCCAAAGCAGCGGGCTCAGGTTCAATCCCTGGTCATGGAACTAGATCCAACATGCCCACCTAAGACCTAGGGCAGTGAAATAAATAAAAAATTTTAAACTGTATATGTGACAAGGGGCTTCCCTCGTGGCCCAGTGGTATCAAATCTGCCTGCCAGTGCAGGAGATGCAGGTTCAATCTCTGGGTTGGGAAGATGCCCTGGAGAAGAAAATGGCAGCCCACTCCAGTATTTCTGCCTGGGAAATCCCATGGACAGAGGAGCTTGGCAGGCTATAGTCCATAGGGTTGCAAGAGACACAACTTAGTGACTAAACAACTACAACAACAATATATGACAAACCCATAGTAAACATATGCAATGATGAAAAGCTTAAAGCATTTCCCCTAATACCAGGTACAAAGCAAGGATGTTCATTCTTGCCACTTTTATTCAATATAGTTTTGGAAATCTTAGCCACAGCAATCAGAGAAGAAAAAAATAATAATAAAAGGAACCAATATTGGAAAAGATAAAGTAAAGCTATCACTGTTTGCATATGACATGATACTGTACGTAGAAAATCCTAAAGATCCCACCAGAAAACTAGTAGAACTCATCAATAAATTCAGTAAAGTTACAGGATGTAAAATTAGTATTCAGAAATATGCTGCAGTATTATATACTAACAATGTAGTGTCATAAAGAGAAATTAAGGAAACAATCCCATTTACCATCACATCAAAAAGAATAAAGTACCTAGGAATAAATCCAGGTTCCCTGGAATGTGTGAAAACCCTCCCCAGTAAATTACTGCAAAAGGTTGGAACTCTGGGATAGACACATATACTCTAACCATCAGTGATACTTAGTGGTGCACAGTTCTTCATGTTTTTGTGCATTTATTCATTTCTTCATCTGTTGGTTCATACTTTCACTATCTCCAGCTACCACTGGTAAACAATGAAATTACAAAACACTACTCAAAGAGGAATAAATCAAAAGATACTGGGGACACAGAGGAGGACATAAATGGGATTTTTGCAAACACTTAATCCTCATGCAGGACAGAGTTATTACCATTATTTTACACTTATAGGGAAATGAAGGATTAGAGAGATTAAGTGAATAACTCACAGAGGACAGAGGAAGGGAGAACTGCTAGAAGTCCATGGGATAAGGCATAGAGAACACTGAAGTGGGGAGAGCCAGCCTCACCTCCTAATTTTTTTTCCTGGGACACTTGGGATTTTTTAATTTTTTTTTTTTTTTTTTTTTTTGCTTCCTCCATTCTTCCTTTCCTCCAATGAATCATTATCAAGGGAAATCCTCCTTTCTTCACTGTTTTCTCCAGAGACTGAATGTTGGCCAGAAGAAAGGAAATGGAAAATGGCTTTGTGCCATCTTATTTGTGAGTTAGAAGGTTGACATCCCAGCAGGAATGGTCTCAGCCTCCTTAATTGGGATTGGAGTCATGCAATCTTGCCAGGCCTCTTGAGTTGATAATAGGTCACTTCCTCAAAATTGAGTGCCTAATATTGACTGTTTTAGGAATTCTCCCTTATTAGCATTTGTGGCTCCACTTGGGGATCAGGTTAGCCAAGTTTACATGTAGAATTTTCTCACATTTCTTTTTATTACCACAGAATATCCCTATGAACTTCTTCCCCACTATTTCCAGTTCCACATCCCACCATGGGTAATCAGATCTCAGGAATGGAGGAGACAGTAACCTTATAACCTCTATTCTTTGGCTGCAAATGGAGGGACAAAGAATGTAAAGAAATGAGAAACACTTGTTTCTGGAGTTAGAGGATCTAGGTTGTATAAGTGCCTGTATTCAGGCACTAATACAGGAAACGAAAGGGGAATTCCCCTTGGTACTGCGTGGACTCTACTAGAGAGGGGTTGCTTCTTCTCCAGGGAGGCTAAAGCAATACTACCTGAGTTTCCATTGCCTACTTTAATTCTCATTTTGCATTCCCAGAGCTGAATGAATTGGAATTATCATTGTCACCAGCATATTCCTAAATGGCATTCTCAACTTTAATGCTTTTTTGGTAAGCCATAATGGAAATGTTCACCTTGGGACTGATCGAGAAGAAATAGCCACATGAAAAGTGTCCAGTGGACCTAGGTAGAGTATTAGCCAGGGGTTCAAATCAGTCAGTCCACTTACTCTTTTCACAGTCCACCTATCGGGCATTGCCTAGTTAGTGCTCAAATGGAGTCTTCCTGGGACCCCTGCCTTCCTGCAGCATAATATCCTACAGGCTGAATGTTCATCAAATCCATTCCCTATTCTTGGGTACTTAGCTGATCCACATTTCTCCCTTGCATCCAAGTTGGGTATGAGCTTAGACAAGACTGCTGTACTTGATTCCTAAAATGTCTATATAATCCTTCACAAAAGGAATCCCTTTTTTCTTTGGGCAGGTAGATATAGACAATCTAGAAGAGGTCTCCAGGGCCTTGGAGAATTCCAGGATTCTAGGAAATAGTGGAGTCACACATTGGAAGAAACCTGGATTCCATGGAGATCTGTCCAGGAGAGCTGTTGCCAACCAGGTACATTCATATTGGATGCTGAGTAAATGACAAAGCTTTACTGTGCTAAGCTACTGAAGTTCAGGGGTTATCTATTACAACTTTTAACCTACCATAACTAATCTCTGCCCCACCCCAAGAGTTTTCCACCTTAGTGGGCCTTCCAACTATCTTCAATATCCTGCTTCCCAGTGTACATCCTCTCCTAAAGAAAATAAAAAGAAACAAAAGAATAGCTCTTACACAAAAAACAACAACAAAAATAAATCAAATAATTACAAGAAAAAAACAAAAGAATATCTCTTAGGAGCAGAATCAAACATAGCTGCAAAGCAAACAGCCACACCAAGAGTTCCCAAAGCAGTAGGCTGCTTGCCAGTCTTCAGTGAGGAATATCATTCCATTGGTGCCCATTCCCAGAGTCTGCCATTTCTACTACGATGAGAGATATAATCACTAACTTCATTGATTTTAGGTAAATATTAGTATAAACAGTCAAACAACAGGCCTCTAATCTCCTGAAACTGCTCAATTCCAGTTGAACTATTTCAAATCCTGAAAGATGATGCTGTGAAAGTGCTGCACTCAATATGCCAGCAAGTTTGGAAAACTCAGCAATGGCCACAGGACTGGAAAAAGTCAGTTTTCATTCCAATCCCAAAGAAAGGCAATGCCAAAGAATGCTCAAACTACCACACAATTGCACTCATCTCACACGCTAGTAAAGTAATGCTCAAAATTCTCCAAGCCAGGCTTCAGCAATACATGAACTGTGAACTTCCAGATGTTCAAGCTGGTTTTAGGAAAGGCAGAAGAATCAGAGATCAAATTGCCAACATCCGTTGGATCATCGAAAAAGCAAGAGAGTTCCAGAAAAACATCTATTTCTGCTTTATTGACTATGCCAAAGCCTTTGACTGTGTAGATCACAATAAACTGTAGTAAATGCTGAAAGAGATGGGAATACCAGACCATCTGACCTGTCTCTTGAGAAACCTGTATGCAGGTCAGGAAGCAACAGTCAGAACCAGACATGGAACAACAGACTGGTTCCAAATTGGAAAAGGAGTACGTCAAGGCTGTATGTTGTCACCCTGCTTATTTAACTTATATGCAGAGCACATCATGAGAAACGCTGGGCTGGAAGAAGCACAAGCTGGAATCAAGATTGCCAGGAGAACTATCAATAACCTGAGATATGCAGATGACACCACCTTTATGGCAGAAAGTGAAGAGGAACTCAAGAGCCTCTTGATGAAAGTGAAAGAGAGGAGTGAAAAAGTTGGCTCAAAGCCAAAATTCGGAAAACTAAGATCATGGGAAATAGATGGGGAAACTGTGGAAACAGTTTCAGACTTTATTTTTGGAGGCTCCAAAATCACAGCAGATGATAATTGTAGCCATGGAATTAAAAGACACTTACTCCTTGGAAGGAAAATTATGACCAACATAGATAGCATATTGAAAAGTACAGACATTACTTTGCAAAAAAATGTCCGTCTAGTCAAGGCTATGGTTTTTCCAGTAGTCATGTATGGATGTGAGAGTTGGACATTGAAGAAAGCTGAGCACCGAGGAATTAATGCTTTTGAACTGTGGTGTTGGAGAAGACTCTTGAGAGTCCCTTGGACTGCAAGGAGATCCAAAAAGTCCATCCTAAAGGATATCAGTCCTGGGTGTTCATTGGAAGGACTGATGTTGAAGCTGACAATCCAATACTTTGGGCACCTCTTGCGAAGAGTTGAGTCATTGGAAATGACCTTGATGCTGGGAAGGATTAGGGGCAAGAGGAGAAGGGGACGACAGAGAATGAGATGCCTGGATGGCATCACCAACTCGATGGACGTGGGTTTGGGTAGACTCCGGGAGTTGGTGATGAACAGGGAGGCCTGTCATGCTGCAATTCATGGGGTTGCAAAGAGTCGGACACGACTGAGTGACTGAACTGACCTGAGTCTCCTGTAGCCTCTACTGACATATAAATGAAGATGGGAAGATGAATTACAAAGTATGAATCTCCTTTCTACATAAATAATGTCTTTTCCCCACATACTCTGTAACCCACAAGCACTGAGAGATAGCCAGCACCAAACTCTACAGTCCTCATGGTGAAACAGTGTAGCACTACCCCCTTCCCTTCACTCAGTACCCCTATTGACCATACATAGGATGTATTTGAGGTGAATGGCACTATTAGGTGGGTCAGGAAGGCTTAGGTTTCGGGTCAGCCAGGGTTGTAGGTCAGCTTGTAACCAGAGGTAGGGTCAGGCCATTGTAAGTTTAAAGGTCAGGCCAGAGCTAGAGATCCATTTGCAGCTGAAGAATAAAAAGGATGTCCATGTTGTTCATAGTAACTGATCCCAGGAAGTGGCAACATTAGCCAAGTTTTCCAATAACATATGTGAATTTGCATGCTTTCAGCCTCCACTGCTACTCTGAGACAGGGAAGAACTGGAAAACAGTTCCTTTGGGTTTTGAGGACATAATTGAAAAGAGTCTCAGGAGCCAGATACAAAACCCAAAGAAAAATTTTTGTCCATGGGAAAGCTCTCCTCTTAACTCTTTTGGATAACACTTTCTACAATTTGAGTACAAACTCCAGGAGGCCAGGAATTTTACTTTTGTTATTGCTGTTGTTGTTTGTCGCTAAGTCACCTCTGACTATTTGCGACCCCATTGACTATAGCAAGAGTGAACATCCTTGTTTTGTCCCTGGTATTAGAAGAAATGCTTTCAGCTTTTCATCATCGCGTATGGGTTTGTCATATATTGTTGTTGTAGTTGTTTAGCCACTAAGTTGTGTTTGACTCTTTTGCAACCCTATGGACTGTAGCCCGCCAGGCTCCTCTGTCCATGGGATTTCCCAAGCAAGAATACTTGAGTGGATTGCCATTTCCTCCTCCAGGGGATCTTTCCAACCCAAGGATCAAACCTAGGACTCCTGCATTGGCAGGTAGATTTTTTACCACGGAGCCACAATGAAGTCCCCTTTTATTTACTCTCACTCAAAGAGGTCTCTTAAGGGAGAAGAGACAAACACAGGTGCTTAGTTTTCCTTTTTAAACTAGAAGTCACACTGCTGGGTCACAAAGGGCCAACCAGGTCTCCAGGGCTTACTGGTCCAGCAATTTGACCTCTTTCCAGATTTGAGCATAATAAGCTAGTAGAAGAAAGTAACAATTTCATAGCTCCTGCCTTTCCCTGTTTCTTCCTCTAGAGCTCTAGAACCTCAAAAGCTCTCTTGCAGACCAAGATCTAAGAAGTGGCAAAGCTGGCCTATCTCCTTCCAGGCAACCAATTCCACACTTCCTCCTCAACCTACTGGCAAGTATACCTCCAGCCAGTCTTATGCTGTTACTCTAAACCAAAATTAGGCAAAGATCTCTATGTGACACCTGTCAAGTAGCCCCCTATCACCAGGCCCACCTTAGGTTTAACTATGTCTCCTATTCCCAATCATCCTTGAAAACTGACCAGAATCAGATATACGCCACCAGTGTTACCCCTGTCCTTCACTGTGAGATGGCAGTCAGTTACAGACACACAGCCTGCCATCCGATATTCCCATGTGAGAAGCTCCTGGCCCCTCTTTCCAGAGTCCTCTGCCTTTCCCTTCATAAAGGAAACCCAAATTCACAATTGTGCTTTTGGTCAGCTGCCAAGTAATCCTTATAAGGCACCTTGCTTTCATTTCAACTCTCCACTGTAAGTTCCCAAAGACGCAAGTAAAAGATGAAAGATGTAATGGGAAGCTAATGACCTTGGAAAAGCTGTTTCTAACCCAAAACTATAGCAGCTTTGGCTTCCTAGGCTGGGGAGGGGGGGTTATCCATCTCATTTCTCCCATTTTTCTGCTTCTTCTCCAAAGTACCTTCTCATCTGAGACTCTCAGACAACACAGTCAGTGGGCACTGAGACCTCTCCAAACACGTCCTCATCTCCCTGGCATGGCTCAAGCCTTCTTCATCCTGCACTTATTCAGTGGCATTATTCTCCCTACAATTCCCTACTCCGCTGCCACCCAGAATGTCCAATCGGGCTTGACACATGACAGCAGCCTGGTTAGTATTTTTATGTCGGCCAAAGGAATGGTCCCTTTTTGTTTCTCCCTACCCAGTCTAGTCAACAAGAGTTTCCTCAAGCCCACCCCTCCACCTGTGTCCCGGGTTCATATCATCTCCACATCCCCTCTGCCCTCTGTCCTCTGGTTCAAATCCTGCCCTGCCTAGTCCCACTCAGCTAAGGAAGCAAGCACTGCTCTGAAGCGTGTGCCTGCATGCTAAGTTGCTTCAGTCATGTCCAACCCTTTGCGACCCCATAGACTATAGCCCACCAGGCTTCTCTACCCATGGGATTCTCCAGGCAAGAACACTGGACTGGGTTGCCATTTCCTTCTCCAGGGGATCTTCCAAACCCAGGGATCTTATGTCTCTTGCATTGGCAGGCAGGTTCTTTACCACTAGTGCCACCTGGGAAGCCCATAACTCTGGAGCCCTAACACGTATTAATTCATTAAGCCTTCAGGCCAGTAGGTAGACACTACACATCTCCATTTTACAGATGAGAAACTGAGACATAAAGAGGTCAAACAGCTAACATGGGGTGGAGCTTAGATTTGGAGCCAGACTGTCTGCCCCACCTCCTTTAACCACCCAGCCAAGTGGCCTTTCCCACCCTCCAGCCCTTAAACTCTCCCTCCCTAGGAGAAAACCACTTATTTAGTGTAACAATGGGAAGTTTTATTTTGACATCAGATATGGAACAAAGTAACAATGCAGAAGTTGGTGTATGCAGACTGATGTGTCCTGGGCAGTGTCTGAAGGCTGTAACCATATAAGTAGTCTCTTGTTCCTTCCCCCATCACAGACCCCTCAAAGCTTCCGACCTCCTCCCTGGTTCTCCACACCAAGACATTGGACAGAGGTGGCTGAGATCGTCCCTTATCCAATACCCTGAGAGAAGAAAGGAGGAGCAGCAGATTCATTCAAGCTGTCCCTGGAGGTGACCCGCCGCAGCCCGACGAGGTCCAGGCCGCAGTCTGCAGATCGATCTCGGGCGCTTGCTGCTCTCTGACGGCCACCGGGCACCCCAGAATCGCATCTTCTACTCTCAGCGCACCTAAGGGCACCAACAGTGACTGCGACGCTGGGGAAAAGGCGGGAGGAAGACGCAGCTGAGAGAAAAGGGTGAGGAGGCTCTGGAGGGACGCAAGAGAGGGCCGGGAGCGGATCGCGAAGAGAGAAGGCCGGCGAGGGCATCTGAGGCGCAGCAGGGGTGGCTGCCGCGGGGTCGGAGCGTGAGCCAGCGCTGCTGCCCCTAGGGACCCCGGAACGCCAGCTGGCTCGGAGCACAGATCGCCTTCATCCGGCAAGTGTGGCGCCGGGTCCCTCGGCTATCCCCTCCTCCTTCCTCGAGCTGCCCTGGCTCGGTCCCGCCCCCGGCGCTCAGGAGCGAGCGCCACAGCGGTCGCCGCCCTCAGCGCCCGGCCGCCGCTTTACCAGCTCGCCTGGGCACCCTGCGGGAGCGGCGCGCGTCGCCGGCCCTGGCTCTTCGGTTCCACTACACGGCCAGCCCACTCGGCTCGCGAGCAGCCGGGCTCCAAGTCACAGAAACTGGAGTAGGACGCTGGCAAGACCAGCGCGTAGGGCTGGAGACGGAGCCCCGAAGCTATGCCCGGTACCCCACGCTCTACCAGTCGCTCGTCGTGTGCCCAGGCCGGGCCCCCGACGGCCGCGCGTTGAGATGACTTTCCGCCATCTCCTGAGCTTCAGTTTCGAGGGACCAGCCGCGGACAGCAGCGCCAGTGGGAGTGGTAGAAGGGGAGGCGCGGGCGGCGCTGCCGCCTCGGAGGGCCAGGCGGTGGACGGCGTGCCTGGGGCCGCAGGCTGCGGCGGCGGCGTGGTGGGCGCGGGCAGCAGCGAGGACAACCGGAGCTCCGCTGGAGAGCCGGGGAGCCCAGGCGCCGGCGGCGAGGTGAATGGCACAGCGGCCGTCGAGGGGCTGGTGGTGAGTGCTCAGGGAGTGGGCGTGGGCGTCTTCCTGGCAGTCTTTATCCTCACAGCTGTGGCGGGCAACCTGCTGGTCATCCTCTCGGTGGCCTGCAACCGCCATCTGCAAACGGTCACGAACTATTTCATTGTGAACTTGGCTGTGGCCGACCTGCTGCTGAGTGCCACAGTGCTCCCCTTTTCGGCCACCATGGAGGTTCTGGGCTTCTGGGCCTTTGGCCGGGCCTTCTGCGACGTCTGGGCCGCTGTGGACGTGCTCTGCTGCACGGCCTCCATCCTCAGCCTCTGCACCATCTCAGTGGACCGGTATGTGGGTGTACGCCATTCGCTGAAGTACCCCTCCATCATGACCGAGCGCAAGGCAGCAGCCATCCTGGCGCTGCTCTGGGCCGTAGCTCTCGTCGTGTCCGTGGGGCCACTGCTGGGATGGAAGGAGCCGGTGCCCCCTGACGAGAGCTTCTGCGGCATCACAGAGGAGGCAGGCTACGCTGTCTTCTCCTCCCTGTGCTCTTTCTACCTGCCTATGGCTGTCATCGTGGTCATGTACTGCCGCGTGTACGTGGTGGCGCGAAGCACCACGCGCAGTTTGGAGGCGGGCGTCAAGCGCGAGCGCAGCAAGGCCTCAGAGGTGGTGCTGCGCATCCACTGTCGCGGCGCCAGCCCTGGCTCAGCCGAGGCCCACTGGGGGATGCGCAGCACCAAGGGTCGCACGTTCCGCAGCTCACTGTCTGTGCGTCTGCTCAAGTTCTCCCGCGAGAAGAAGGCTGCCAAGACGCTGGCCATTGTCGTGGGCGTCTTCGTGCTCTGCTGGTTCCCCTTTTTCTTCGTCCTGCCACTGGGTGAGTGACCCCTCTCCCACTAACCTCTAACCTCCCTCCCTGAGCCTGTGGCCGTCCCTTCCTGGCATCCAGACTTGGATGGCTCTTCCAAGTGGAGAGTGACTGTCCACCTGAACATGGAAGGTTTACTTAATAACCTGCCTGGTCTCTTAGGTGCTTGTGCTACTTTGTGGGAGAATAACAGGCTCTTCATGCTTCAGGATTTTGTTATGAACTCACTTTTCTGACCCGCCTTCTTCACTGCTATTAGAAGCCCTGGACTTGTTTCAAATTCCCCACTGTTCTAAATATAAAAGATCAATGGAAATCTGTGTGGGTGTCTTCCCATAGTAAGTGGTGAGCAATGTGTATGCTTGCTTATATATCCCCCTCCCTCTACCCCCAGCTTTAAATGCCAACACCCAGAAGTGGCGCCCAGGGTGGGTTGGCCTGTGTTCATTCATAGGCACCAATCCCTGGCCAGTCTACAGTGAACATCAGCCACCTGCCTTCTCTCAGTCGGGAAGCTGGCCCCCTGTGAGAGACCTTCCCCAGCTGGTATTTGTGAATGCCCTGGCCTCTCACTTCTGAAATAGGCGTGAGAAGGAAAAGTAAAGGACATATTATCATACAGAAAGTTAATATTATTCATTGTAGTTTCTTAAATTTACTGAGTCCTTCAGCACTTCCAGAGAACTTTACCATTTCTTTCACAGGCTCTCTTGTAGTCCTGGGAGGTGGGCAGCTGTTCTCAGGAACTTCCTCCCATTCCTTGAGGCCCCTCCTGGAGGCCCCAGGGCTGGGTCAATACAGGGTGGGAAAAGGGAACAGCATCTCTGGGGACACATTCATTACACCCATGTCTGTAACTTCAGCCAGCCCAAGCCAGAACCTCCCCTTTCTCAGGCCTTGCTCCTTCCACACTCTGCAGCTGAGTCAGGAAAGGGACAGTAGCCCCCTCCTGCTCCCTTGCAGGTCCTCTCTTCATATCAGTTAGAGTGATCTTTATGCATTATAGAGTATCATTCTCTACTAAAATCCCTCAATGCTTTTCTACTGTCCTGGAAACAAAATCCAAACTGTCCATCATAGCCTATGATAGAGTGACCTTCAAGTTTATTACTGTCCAGACCAAAATGAGCTATTATGTATATTTACACTGAGACCACAGGCACATACCAGGACTATGATGGGTAAACCCAGACATGTGGTCCCCCTTCTGCAAGGAAGGATCTGAGTGATGAGTTACCTCCCCCCTGACCTCATGGCTTTGTTGCCCTGAGCTTTGCTCACTGTGCACGCAGGCCCTTCTGACCCTCTTCTGGGTCCTTGATCATGCCAAGCTCATACCCTTACACTTGCTCTTCCCTTTGGCTTGCTTTCCCCAAATCCTCCTGGCTATCTCCCCATCTTTGGGGTCTCAGAATAAATTTTCCCACTTTATTAAGGCCTTTCGTCTTCATTTTTCTCAATTTTGCTGCGTCTTTCTCTGTATCTTCTCCCTTGGGCACGAGTTTCTCTTCTTTTATTAGTTCCTTGACTGTAATCACATTTCTGTGTTGCTTGACTTGGGGTATGATTACCCCTGCCACCACTGACCCAGAAGCTCTGTGAAGACAGACTATGTCAGCTATGTAATAGCCAGTGCCCAGGACAGTGCCTGACATATGGGGAACAATGGAGGAGAATGGACTGGACAACAGGCTCTGGTGCCAGAGCCTGGTCTCAAACCCCAGCTCTTCTCCTTATGAGCTGTGAACCTCTATGCCTCTGTTTTCTCATCTATAAACTAGGGATGGCAGTGATGGTAATAATACCCACTTGTACTACTCTGCTGATACTTGAGTGAGATATTATCTGTGAATATAACTGGCACATGGTGAGTGCAATGTGTTGCTTTTGTAGTAGAGGCTCAGTAAATACAAGATAAGGAATGAATAAATCATCAGCTTGAAAATCATCTTGCCAGAGGCTGCTGTCAGGGAAGAGAGGAGGATGGATGGAGCAGGAGGTGGCAAATAGGCAAGAGAAAGTTAGTGTGCCCCCCGCCTTAGAAACCCACTTACCCAGGATTTAGAATCCTCCCAAGCCTACTGCCCAGGTTTCTTTGCTACCAACCAAACTCCAGCTGTGACCTGTTCCAGGTGCCCTCAGCCTCCTCCCTACCCCTTGGTTCATACTGGCCCCCTGTCAGGAATGATCAGGGTACATACAGAATGCCACCTCCCTTTATGATCCTTTAACTTCTTTTAAAAATTTTAGTTACAGAATAATGTACAGATAAGGAGAAAATAATATAAGTGCCCAGGTACCTGTAATCACCCATATTGAACAGATGATAACATTTCATAATATTTGCCTCAAATCACTTCCTCTCTCTCTTTTCAAAGAAACAGAACAGCCACAGCTAAGTTCCCTCCTCCTGTCCCTTCCTCTCTCGCCAGAGGTAAATCTAGTGTTTGTCACTCCCACACACATGTTTATACACTTACCAAAAACACCTGAATCCATAATAATAAACAGTATTGTTCTGTGTCCTGCAGACTTATATAAGTTGTACCAGCTGTGTGTTCATCTTCAGTTCGCCTCTTTTACCCAGTGTTTTGTCATTGAGATTTATCCATTCTGGTTATTTTAGCAACAATATAGTATTCTGTTTGAGTGTATTCCATGGTGTGTTGACAGAGTCTCCTGCTGAGTGTTCAGTTTTTCTAATTTTCCACTGTTACAATCAACACTGCAAAAGGCTACTATTTCTTGAGGTTGAGATCACACCTGCCTCTTCTAGGAAGTTATCCCTATATCTCCCTTGTTGGCATGCACTGCTCTTCCTCAGTCCCTCATCTCTGCTGCTCCTCACACCTAGCATGGGAACCCAGGGACTATCCTTGCCTCTCCCTTCGTGCTAGTCTGCACTGGGTACCTCACCAAGTTTTGGAACAAAGCCCCGGGCCACTGATGGAGCCAAACTGAGTGGAATCTGGCAATAATGAGCAAGCAGGACTGAGGCCAAGCAAGGAAACAGAATATTCTGATCTGCCATGATGTGGCTTGTAGGGCAGGACAACAGAAAGAACAGGACAGAGCCTGCAGACAAGCAGGAGTCGTCTGAGGGCTCTGCAGGAAGGAGAGGGCAAGCCTCCCCCTCCAGGAGCTCTGAGGCAGGCCTGGAAGAAGGGAGGCACTTTTTGGAGAAACAGGGAATATTCTGAGCAACAGCTTTTGGGGGTGAATGTGGAATCCAAGGGTCTGCCACATTTTGGTAGGAAATGGCAGTATGGGCTTGGGGAAGAAGGTGTTGGGAACTTAGATAAGGGGACCAAGGATGGATATGTTTGCAAAAGTGGGGTGTGAGGGTAGTCTCCGAGGAAGAGAATGGAGGGACAAAGGGATGAGAGGGGCTGGGGAAGGAGCCTTAGGGAGCACTAACTTTGAAAGAACCAGAGGAGGCAGAAAAGGGGGCAGCCAAGAGAAATGGTACCTCCCCTCTTACTGGCTATGTTTCCCACACCAGGTGTGAGGAGCCGCAAAGATGGGAGGATTGAAAAAGAGTACTGTATGCCAGCAAGGGCCACAGGCCAAGAAATGAAGGCACCCAGTAGGGCCACAACCTGGGAGTTGTCAAGCAGACCCAGGGTGTTCTTTACCCACATCACCACACACAAAGCCAAGTGGAAGCTGGAGCCCCAGGCACAACAGTGACTTGGCCAGGGAGCAGCCCCAGAGGGTATCAAAAGCCTTAGGAGGTGGGCCCAGGTTCCAGGTTGGCACAGAGGCCATTTCTCACCTAAAATGTTTTAGTCAAGCTAGAGCTGAAGCAGAGAGACATGCAGCCAAGGTATGCTAAGCTGTGGGGCCACTGGGACCTAAGTGACTGGGACACAGATGCAGGGTACCTAAAGTCCTAAGGGGCTCAGAGAGGGACTAGGGGCCATTCCCCCCACCTCCATTGCCCTGTCTGTGACTACACTGGTGAATATACATGTAAAGTCATCAGTCTGTATTCATAAAATGTACACACTTTATAAATTTGACTGTCAGTATCTTATGCCTTAATGAGAGAGAAAGTGAGAGGAAGAGAGGTGGGAAGAAGCAGGAGAAGGCTGTGAGTTATCTGAGGAATTGGTGTCCAGGCTGAAAAGCACACTTTAGCATCCAGGCATGGAGGGTAGAATGAGTGTTTGCATCTCAGAGTTTGGTCAAGTGCAGAGGGACCCATCTCCACAGGCTCCCTGAGGTGGCACAAGGTCCAGAGACACACGGAGAGTGGCAGGAGGGGATACCGTGGCAAGTGTTTAGGAATAACATTACTGTGCCTTGGCCCAAAAGCCTGAAGAAGAGCCTGACATTACATCTCCTATCTATGCCTTTATGGCATCTGGCACATAGTAGGTCCTCAGTCAGTGAGTGTAGAGGGAAGAAGTGGCAGAATCCAGGGCCTCTTCACTTCCTTCCATGCCAAGGATCTGGGTGACAAAGCATAGCCCTTTATCTTTATTATTATCATATTACTGTGGCAAGAACACTTAACATCAGAACTACCCTTTTAACATTTCTAAACATGAATATTGCTAACTCTAGGCACAAGTTCATATAGCAGATCTATAGCATTCATCTTGCTTAACTAAAACTTTATGCCTATGGATTGGCAATTCCCCTTTTCCCCCTCTCTCCAGCCCTTGGCTCCCACCATTCCTCTCTTTGATTCTTTGAATTTTAACTGTTTTAGATACTTCATAAAAGTGGAATCATGCAGTCCTGCTATGACTGGCTTATTTCATGTAGTAAGACAGCCTCTATATAAAGTAGACCCCCCTCTTACTAGCAATGCATTGGGGGTGACCCCCCTGTTTATGTGACCCCCAAATTTTTAAATATAATAGCTAAAATTTATTGTGTGATTATTATTAACAAGTAATGAGCTAGAGGTTTTATTTTCCATTTTTAAAAATCATGGATAGTTTCAAATACATGAGTAGACAGTGTGATGGCCCCAATACCTATGACCCAGCTTCAGCAAGTATCAACCCAAGCCTGATCTTGGTTCATTCCAACCCCCACCCCCTTTCCACCACTGCTTATTATTTTGAAGAAAATCCAAGATACCATATCAGTTTATCTGTAAATTCCTCAATATTTTTAGAAGAACTTAAAAAAAAAACTACAATCCATTATAATACATAAAAATACTTATTTAATGAATACCAAATGCCTTTGTGTTCATATGTAACTGATTACCTCATAAATTTTTAGTTTGTTTGAATTAGGGTCTCAAAAAAAGTATATATATTACATGCAGTTGATTTGCCTCCACAATTACTTTAATTGATAAGATTACTCTTTCCCCATCTTTCCCCTTTTAGCTTATTTGGTGAAGAAATCAGATTGTTCATCCCAAAGGAGTTGCCCACAGTTTGGAGCTTACATCCCTGTGTGCTCAGATGCTCAGTCATGTCCAACTCTTTGCAATGGCTCCTTTGTCCATGGAATTTTCCAGGCAAGAATACTGGAGTGGGTAGCCATTCCCTTCTCCAGGGGATCTTCCCAACACAGGAATCAAACTCAGGTCTCTTGCATTGCAGGCAGATTCTTTACTGTCTGAGGCACTAGGGAAGCCCTAAATCCCTATAGTGCCATTTAATGTGTCCTACATGCTGGGAAGGATTGGGGGCAGGAGAAGAAGGGGACGACAGAGGATGAGATGGCTGGATGGCATCACCGACTCAATGGACATGGGTTTGGGTAGACTCCGGGAGTTGGTGATGGACAAGGAGGCCTGGTGTGCTGCGATTCATGGGGTCACAAAGAGTCGGACATGACTGAGGGACTGAACTGAACTGTTCCCGGTACATCATATAAATTGGCTTAAGCAGATTCAAGCTCAGTGTCTGGGACAAAAATTCTTCTTTTGTAATATTAAAATTGACCAGGCATTCAGATGCAGCCATCTTGATTCATTTACTATAAAATGTCCCATCAACCTTTTACCTGCTAGTTTTAGCAACCATGGACCATGGCCAGGAGCCATTGTATCACTAGGACTTACAGTGGTAATATCCAAATTCTGTCATTCCTTCTGCATTTGTAGACTAAAATTCTAAAAAGAACTCACCACTAGCTGTTTGGTCACTTGAAATAGAGTCTATACAAGAAAAG
The DNA here is from genome assembly GCA_007570785.1 of Antilocapra americana. Lineage (NCBI taxonomy): Eukaryota > Metazoa > Chordata > Mammalia > Artiodactyla > Antilocapridae > Antilocapra > Antilocapra americana. Next base: position 10,943,200 of record ML660204.1, on the reverse strand, counting down.
TAGGAGAGCTGTCCAAAGCTCTCCATTATCAAAAAAGTCAATTTCCTAGCATCGTTTCCAAAGGGGCCAACAAATTTTCTAGTACCGTGATAAAATGACTTTTAAATCTGTCACACATTATATATGTCACTATTTGGGGGCTAGCCAGTAGGTGCCCTTTCAAGCTGACTCATGAAACCTATGGCATAACCCAGAAAGTCTTGAACTTTCTGATCTGATGAAATGTTTCAGGCTCAGCTTGTACTTTTTTTGACCTGTCCCATTTCTCTAAAGAGGCCTGGTCTCTTTTAGTGTAAAATGATCATTTAAAGACCACAATCTGAGCTCTCAGATGTTCATTGATATTAAGTTGACCACTGACTCAGTGGACAGAGCTATGAGATACTTTTTTTTGGGAGGGTGGAAATATACCACTGATGGAGGGTAGTCTCCTGTTCTTGGGTGAATACAGATCCTTCCTCCGCTTACGGTCTTGTCCTCTGCCCAACTCCTGCTAATATGTTTGTCCCAAACATCTGATGAGCTGTTAATCACTCCACCTCATTCTTTAAAACTAGGATACAGGGATCATTTACTTTCTCCCCCATGCTGATCTCTACCCTGGTTATCATTGTGACTCCACTGTACTGAGGCTGACCCATGCTGACACCCTGTGACTCTCCCTCCACTCTTTCTCCCAGGGTCATGCCCTGGCCTATGTGCCCACCTTGATCTACGAGCCCCTAAATCCTCAGTAAATCTCTTCCACGTGAGTCCACCTGCTCATTCTGCTTACTGACTCCAGCCTTGACCAAGCCTTCACCTCCCTGCCCTTCACCTTGTCTCTGGTCAGTTAGGCCTCCGTTCCCAGCTGGCACCGTAATCCATCACTTCACCCTCTCTTGCCATCTTTAACTCCCTTGCCTCCACCTACTTCTGTGAGCCCAACCCTGAATCAGGTCATTCCTACATGTGATACACAGAGGTGTGCTGGCAAGTGTTTAAGAGTGGCTCTGAAGTGGGGGCTAATTTGTAACATCTGTCCATTTCCATGATGGAAATATTCCCACTATGGTCAATTTCAAACTACCAAAGAGACAGCCAGCTTTCAAAGTTCCTGAAAATTTATCAATCAGCTCTTGTGAACCACAAAAAACCAGTGTCTAAATAAGAACATGTTAAAAAAAAAAAAAAGAAAGAAAAGAAAAATTCTACTTTCCATTGGCAGGTCTCCTCCTGAGGGCAGTCTTCAGGGTATTCTTAAAGTCCTGACAGCTGTCAGCTCTGAATCTCTCTCAACCCTCTTTCTTTCTTTTCTTTTTTTTTTTTTAAATATTCTTTACTTTATTGTGTTGGTTTTGCCATACAATGACATGAAACCACCATGAGTTTACATATGCTCCCCCTCCAGAACCCCCCTCCCTCCTCCCTCCCTCTTTCTTTCCCAAGGGATTTCCCTCTGTCAATTATTGCTCATCCCTCCTTAACTTCCACCTCTCCTTTGCCTGCTCATACAGCATGTATATGTGTCCACACTTCTTAAAAAATGATTCACCCTCAACCTTGTGGCCCCTTCACCCTCACTCTCGCCCACTTTCTCACTGTAATCTTTCCTCCTTTTCACCTTCTTGAAATTTTCATCTTCTTGAATATTCCTTGCTACTTACTTCTTAAAAAAAAATTCTGATATTAATCTTAATCCTAAATATCAGAGCTGAGTTTAGAACCCAAGCACTCTGGCCCTTAGAGTCCTTGTTACTTCTTCCCTAGGTCAGAGAGCAGAGGTCAGACTGAAGCTAGGGTTAAGGGTCAGTTGGGATCAGCCATGTTTTAAGCTGTAAATATCACCAAATGCCTCAGTGCCTGTTTACTCCCCTCAGGTTCGGTTCCAGGCTCCCTTCTGCCCCAGATCCCAGCCAAGAGAGCCCTGAGCATTGCCACAGGACATGACCACTTCCTGTCTGTCTTGATCCTCCCAAACCCCCAGAGCCCTTGAGCCTACTCCTCATGAGAAAACCTCTGAGTTCCTGAGCCCACCTCTGACCCCACTTGAACTCTGCCCCATCCTGAGCTATATGCCCACAAAAGGGTCTTCTTGAATACTAGTGGATTTGTCTGCCCTCCTTTGCAGATAATGACCCAGCAGAACATTGGCCTGGGCCCCTGAAAGCCAGCATTGGGACCTAAGGGCAATGCGCCAGCTACTCAGCACTGGGACTCCTGGACAGAGTGACCACTATCTGGAAACATTCTCTCCTCTGGCACAAGCACTGATCTGCTCCAGCTTATGAACCATTTGTCAGTATGACCCAAGAACTGAAAGGTTCATGCTCAGATTACAGTCATGTTCAGCTTAGCACAGGGCCATTTGGCAGGGACTTTGACCTTGGGCATATGGAGCTTGGAGTGTGACTCCTCCAAGGCCTCAGATCAGGAAATGAGTTAAAAAGTGACAAGAGTGAAATGAGGGGGAGAGAGAGAAATTGGAGAGGTGAGAAGGGAAGGGAGAAGAACTGAAGGGAAATGGATGGGGTCCAGTGTCGGACACTGAATAGGTCTATGACTCATCTTCCTGCCTTTGGCCCTACCAGGCATCCTCTGTGGCTCTAAGAACTGGACGTCCCTGTCAGTCCCTACAGCTGCAGAAGGGTATCCAAGGTTAGGCCAGTAGTTCTAGGCCAACCCCACAGAGTTCAAGGATCCTGAGACAGACATGGGAAAACAGAAGAACCTCTGATCTGTTCGTTTCCTATCTCAAACCAGATACCCACTAGTTACCTGTCACCATGGAAAACTGTCAACACAATGAATTCAAGAGATTTGGCTTGACACAGCTAGCCCCAAAGTACCCTCAACTCCCTGTCTTCATCATCCATCTGAGATCTGGACCCTGTTCAGGTTACCTCTTTCTGATAGCCTTCCATGATTGTTTCTGCTTCAAAATGGCCTTATCTCCCACCATCTATGTCTCCGCTTCTCTGTTCCAGCAGTCCTAACTTCTTGGTTGTCCTCCAACTTGTCAGGTACCCTACTGCCTCAGGACCTTTGCACATCCCCTTTCCTCTGACTGTAATTTTCTTCCCTCAGGAAGGTGCATTACTCACTCCCTCAGAGGGTCTTCAGGTCTCAGCTCAAGTGTGCCTTATGAGAGAGGCTGACCCTTTAAAACGTAGCAAAGAGGCCCACTGCTTCAAGCCTCTCTTAGGGAAGGTGAAATTGAATTCTGAAAAGTAGAAGCATTGAGTGAGCAGCTGAAAGAACTGAAAGATCAAAAAGGAGTCTAGGACTGGGGATTCCTTTTCTCCTAGGCAGTGTGTGTGTGTGTGTGTGTGTGTGTGCTCAGTCGTGTCTGGCTCTTTGTGACCCCATGGTCTGTAGCCTGCCAGGTTCCTCTGTCCACAGAATTTTCCAGGCAAGAATGGGATGCTATTTCCTACTCCAGGGGATATTTATGAGCCAAGGATTGAACCCACATTACTTACATCTCCTGCATTGTTAGGTGGATTCTTTACCACTGCACCACCTGGCAAGTCCCTCCTGGGAAGCAGGAGAAGACCTGAATATCTGAGAGAACATGGTATTTTAACCCTTATATTTCTGGTTAGAGAAGATGGCTGCCTGGGATAGAAAAGTCACTAGTCGGGGAGGGAGTGGGAAAGGGGAAAAGCTGGGGTGCAGCCTCATAGTTTGTTGTTGGCTGCAAGCTATGAACAAGGCTGGTGGCTGAGAATTCTGACATTCTTCCAAGAACAAGTTCGCTTCTGGTGATGCCAAAAGAATGCTGTTAATCACACATTCCCCTCTTGCCTTCAGCAACTGTCACTCCTCAGCAAGGCTTGGCCAGATTGGCCAACTCTAGCATCTCCTGGGCCTGGACATTTCTCTTACTTAAGAGAGGGGATTGACCTGTGATAAGGCTGCAGACTTTCCCACAAAGCTCACAGGCTGTCCTAGTTTCCCCAGTAATGTGCAGGCCAGGCTGGCCCAACCAAGCATGCCAGAGAGTGGGGTAACCTGCCCTCATAGGCAAGGCCCTACCTCTTCTGATCAGTGGATGTTCAGCATCATGGACATTTGGTTAGATTCCTGATAGAGGCACCCCAATACAGAGAATAGAGGAAGGCAGATGGGAGCAAGCTTGATGGACACATGTGAGAACAAGGTCAAGGAGCAGAGAGAAGCAGCAAGAGCTGTGGTTGCAGTCATCTCCTACTACATCCTGACCACCTCTCTTCATAGGCAGGCCAATATGTCCACTCCCATGCTCCAGCCTGCCTGTTAAGTGGAGAGAAATGCTCATCTATGCCCTATCTTTCCCAGCAGTGGGCAGAAGAGTTGAAACAGTGACCAAGAGCTAATCCCTGGATTATAGATTTGGGACCAATCAAGAGAGCTTTGAAGACACATCCATGCAGAGTGTCTTGGGTCATGTCCCTGTACTCAGAGCCTGAGGCATGGGTTCTTATGCAAGTGATGAACTGAAGGAAGCTCTCCGGTGGTATCTTGGAGGGAGGGAGCGAAGCAGGATAAGTCAGAAAAAACCTAACCCCAGGATGTGGTCTCAAGGTCTGACCTCAGCCTGACCCCTTGGGGAGCCCTAGAGCAAGACTGACAGCAGAGAATTGCACCACCTGGAGAAAAGAAGGCTGGCCTTTTCCATCCCACCCAGTCTGTCACTGGCTGTGGACTGCCACCTTGGTGGGAAAGTATCATCTCCCAGTTGAAGCAGCTTGCATTGGTCAAGGGTAATTCTCCAAAGAAGGGGGACAATTATAAGCCATTAGTAGCCAACATTCACAGCAGCTGGGAACTGGGGGTTCCTGGGCAGGGCACTAATAACATCAACTTCAAACCTTTAAGGTGACTTTTGAGCAGAGACTTGAAGGACAGGAAGGAGATAGCCAAGTGGCTTTCTGGGGCTCTTCCCAGGAGGCTGGGGTCTGTTTGACACTCCCTCCTGAGATGCAGCAAGCAGGCAACAGCCCAGACTTTCTGAATGTTCTGGATGGTTATGGGTGCGCAGGAGCTGAACTCAATGTGCTAGGCCCCACAGGCCACCCCAAAGGTCATAAGGAAGGCCAACAAATGCCACTTATGTGGAGGCAGAATCAAAGTGCTCAAGGCACACACGTTCCAGAAACCACTGTCACCTCAACAGACCCTAGGAGTGGAAATAATCACAGAAATGCTCCTAGAGAGGCAATTCTATGCCCAAGTCTGAAGAACTGGAGGGTCCCACTGCGGAGAAAAGAGGAAGGCCATCCTCCAGGCCAGGCCAGCTGTACAAAAGACCAGAGGTAGGGATGGGCTTGCTGTTTGTGAAGTAGCTGCTGGAAGGTATTAAGTGATCCTTTGTGGATCCTGACCTCCAGGACCCCTGGAGGACCAGGGGAAGTTTTTTTTCCTATCTTTACATGATGTCATGAGAAGACCAAGCACTTTAGGGCTAGATTGACTCAGGTTCAAATCCTGACCCTTCCACTTGTCCTCTGGAGGTAATTAGAATCTCTGCAAAGTAAGATGCTAATGTCATGAGAATTAAATGAGAAGTGCTGCATACAGAGCCCAGCATGCAGCCTGGTAGGTACTAAACACTCAGAAAGCAAGCATGAGCTCCCATTTCCTTCTTTGTCACCTTAGAGGCTACCTATATCTACCCAAACAGCACTTACTCACTCACTTTACAACCCCTGCTCTGGATCAGGCACTTGTCTTAGAGGCTGGGATAAAAAGAATCCTATAGCTGCCATCAAGAAACCTAGAGCCTAGGAGAATAGACAGAGCAGTAACTAATTTTATTTGTTAAAATGCAAGCGTGCATAAAGGGGCACCTAACTCAGGTTTGGTAGGGGAGGACACCTGACCTGGGCTGGAGGGATGGGTGGGAGGAAGCAGAAAAGCACCTTGGGAGAAGTCTGAGTCATGCAGGAATGCAGAAGGAGTCCAGCCCCTGTGGGAAGGCATGCTTGTGGCTTTGTGTGGCCAATTGGGGAAGGAGGTAAAATGAATTCAGCATGGGAGTCTAAATAGACTTGAATGAAACACAAGAAATTTGGGGTTTATTCCTCCGAGCCATAGGAAGCTGTTAACGGCTTTCAGAAGGGAAAGGAGAGAAACTTTTTTCTTTTTTACAATAAGTCTCCAGCAGCTATGTGCAGAGTAAGGGGAGACAAGGGACCACTGGGGGCTGTCACAGCCAAGTAAATACAATGAGATGCCAGAGTAAGCAAAGGCTGCAGGAACGAGGTAAAGGAAGGGACCCCACTAGAGAGAAAAATGAATGTACCAGACATGGTGGCATAAAGGGTAGAAAAGAGGGCATCATTCAGTAAACTCAGCAAGTGTTGAGCACCTACTGTGTGTTCATTGTACTCATGAGGTCTTCTAGACAATGGGAATGCATTGCCAAGCAAAACAGACACTAGTCCTGCCCCACAGACTCCTACTGCAGGGAGAAAGATGGTAGACAAAATGAAGAATAACTCAAATAGTACAAGAGAAGGCGATAAGGGCCACAGATATAATTGAGGGAGATGAGGAGTATGAGGTGGGGGACACTGCCATGTTTTATTGAGGCTGATTTACAATATCATGTTATTTTTAGGTGTACAGCAAAGATTTTTGTCAGATAATTTTCCTTTATAGATTATTACCTTATACTGAATATAGTCCACTGTGCTATACAGTAAAGTGCTTATCTATTTTATGTATAGTAGTTTGTATCTGTTAGTGTCACACTCCTAATTTGTCCCTCTCTTCTTCTCCCCTTTGGTAACTATAAGTTTGCTTTTCTATGTCTGTGAGTCCATTTCTGTTTTATACATAGATCCATTCATATCATTTTTTAGATTCCACATGTAAGTCATATCATATATTTTCTCTGCCTGAAACTTCACTTAGTATGAAGTGAAGTTTCATCCATGTAGCTGCAGGTGGCAGTATTTCATTCTTTTTAATGGCTGAGTAATATTCCATTGTTTATACATACCATATTTTCTTAAACCAGTCATCTGGTGATGGACCCTTGGGTTGTTTCTAAGCACACTGCAATTTTAAATGGGAGATCAGACATACCTCACTGCAAAGATGAAGGCAGGAGCCATGTGAATTTCTGGGGGCAAAGATTCTGGGGGAAAGCAAATTCAAAAGCCCAAGGTGGGAGCGTGTCTTCCAAGAAGCAAAAGGAGGGCAGTGAGGCTGGGAGAAGGAGTAGGAGAGGATGTCAGGGGGCTCGGAGGACTACATGTTGAGCTAGGTAGTCATAGATTTTTATGTGAGGGAGAATGGAAGCCCTTAGAGGGTTTTGAGCCTAAGGAGTGACGTATCTATTTATATTTTTAAAGGATTGTTCCAGCTGCCAGGTTGAGGATCGATTTCAGGCTGCAAGAGTACAGATGAGACAGTGGAGAGGCTGCTGAGTTATTCAAGGAGTGAGATGATGGTGTCTCAGACAGGGTGGGAGGGCACAGGGTGGAAGGTAGTGGTTGAGTTTCAACCTCATCTCCTTCCGTTCTGCTCTCAATCACTTCCTTTTATCCACACTAGCCTTGTCATTGTTCTGCAGACATACCAGGGCCACCTCAGTACCTTTGCACTTGCTGTTTCCTCTATCTGGAATGCTCTCCCCGAGATGTCTACCTGGCTTATTTATCTCTTACTCAAATGTCACATCCTTAGTAGGACACAGAGCTGAGGTCAGAGACCCTAAGCATGTTCAGAGAGTGGATGAATCTCTCCAGAGTTAGGATCTGGCTGAATAAATACAACCTAATCCAGAAGGACATGGGCATAGAAGGACAGAGGAAAGAACATCTGGGGTGCAAGAGAACGGAAGTCTCAGTTAAGCACAGATAATAGGAGAAATCCAAGGGGCTGGCAGGTCAAGTATAGATAACAAAGAGGGAGAGAGAGGGTAGAAAGCTGCAGTCAGCAGTGGAATGTAAGTTGAAGGGAAGAAATGAAATGCTCAGCCTTATGTCTTAAAAGGATCTCCCCAGCTGCTGTGTGAAGAACAGGGTACTATGGGGGGCACAGGGACAGGATCAGGGAGCCCACTTGGAGGGCATTGTAAGTATATGGTAGTATATTGTAAGTATATGTAAGTATATGATAGTACCAGGGTGATAACAGGGGATGGTGCACAGTGGGGGATTCAGGACCAGCAGGAATTTCTGATGGATGGGATTCACAGTGTGAGAGAACGAGAGGGATCAGAATGTGTGGAGCACCTGTGATGTGCCAAGCATGGTATTGGGAGCTCACCATTTAAGAATCAAATAGGTAGGAAATCAGGAGTTACCTGTAGTGTTCTTGGCACTTAGAAGTGAATAGATATGCTAGAGGAGGAGGGAATACAACTAACTCTGCTGGGTTGGGAGGGGGTGGTATGAGGAAGGCTTCCAGGAGGTGATGCCACTGGAGCCAGCACTACAGGTGGAAGAAAGAGGAAGCACATTCCAGGATGACTGTGTGCAAAAGTGCAGAGATAAGACTGGGGAGCCCGCTGTGGCCAGAAAGCAGCAAGCAGTCAGTGTGGCTGCTTAGCTGATACACAGGAAGGTGGAAGAGAAATAGGAATCACAAGAGAAAGAATAAGGGAGTTGTGCTAGGTACCTGGATGGCAGGATGCTGAGGGAGGGAGTCCCATGAGCACCTGTTTCCAGTGACAAGTGCCAAGATAAGTTAGCACAGCTGGGTTTTATGCCTGCAAGAAAGGCCGTGGACAGTGTGGGGAGTGGGAGAGGGAGAGGGAATCAGCTCAGGGCAGAGAAGGGGGCTGCCAGGTACTGAGAGACAGAGGCCTTGCCTTAGAACCCCTGTGGACCCACTGAGACTTTCCTGTCACTAAGCTTCCAGGACTGGCAAAGGCTTGTGCTGGGCAGCTGGAGATGAATGACAAGGCAAGAGAGTCAAAATAAATGGTCGGCCTAAGAAGCCATAACTCGGAGTGGCTGGAGAAGGAGAAAGTTGGGAGTGGCTGAGAAGGGGCTTGTCGACTGATGCCCCCACACCCAGGCAGCACTGTAGGGATAATGCGAGTGAGCACCCTTGGGAATCTCAGGATAGTTACCTACCTTGTCCATGGCAAAGGGGAGGGAAGTGTCCCAGGAATCCTTGAAAGGGGCTGTGGGCAAATGAGAGAAGGTTGGGGCAGGCAGGCAGCAAAGAGTAAGGCAGGGTGTAAGAAGGCATTGGGGGTGGACGGCAGCACTCTGAAGAGGTAGGTGTGAAGCTCAGTGCTGCCATAGGTGAAGGGGACAGAGTAAATTAATCTCTTGGGAGCTTCTGCTTGTGGAAGCCGGAGCCCAAGACATAGATGCCTATATTTTTAGACCGCAAATGAAACTGAATTGTGGAGGCTGCCATCGGGGCCCTACCCTGCCCCCCTATATATGGATCACTTTCCACCCCAGCAGCTGCCTCCATCTCCTTGCCCTCGACTTTCTCTGACCAGCAAAATCCTCATTGTCCACCCACACAGAAGACAGGACTATGGAAAATTAACACCCTGCGGGAGCAGCCCAAAAGCTGACTGATGAGAATGGGAGTATAGATACCTCACCTCCCTCACCCCATTGGTGTGACAGCGACAGTCCCCCAGAGCTCCCAGTGAGACTGCACCCCAGTGGCCCATAGCAGTGACGAACTTGTTAACTCTCCTTTCATTGGCTTGCAAGGACCAAAATGAGACAGAAACTTCAGCAAGACACAGTAGGAAAAATGTGGGGCTGAAAGGCTGAGTTTGAATCCCAGCCCGTTGGTGTGTAAGGAATTCTGCTCTGGCAGCAAGCTTCCACATAGGTTGGTTGAGCATAAATTAGAATTCTAATTCTTAAAAACAAGGCCCAGGCCACACTACAGATATGCCATATTCCCCACAAAATTCAAATCAAAACCACATTGATAACAAAGCCCCTTGGCTGGTTTTTGGCTCACTGCTGAAAGCATAGTCCCCTGATTTGTCATCCTGGGCTAAATAGAAAAGAATTCTAGCCTGAGTCAGAGAGTTATTTTCAGCACTCAGTCTTACTTTGTAGCCGTTGAAGGGTGCTGTTCGGAAGGCTGTCTTTCTGGAGGCTGAGGTCAACCCTGGTGGCCCCTGGATTCCAGGGACAACTGCCCAATACTTCTCCCAGGGGAAATTATCTCCTAAACACATTCTGACTGATGCCCCAGCCTCCCCCAAACCCACCAAATCACAGCTTCTGTTTCTGGCCGCTATCCAGAGCTGAGAATGGAGTCCCTTCAGGGCTGAGGTCTCCTCTCTCAAAAAGCCACAGAAATAGGGAAAAGGGAAGTGAATAGACTCCAGTGTTTAGTACAAACCTGCTAAGTCTTACACCCTGAAATTTATGATTCATCAAAAAAAATCCCTTCCAGAGAAATATTGTTATGTATATTTCACAGAAAAAGAAAGTGAGACTTAGATGGCCAAATAACTTGCTGAAGTCTGCATGACCAGAGTTTGAAAATCCTGTGCCACGCAATACTACCTGACATTCCTCTTTCCTCACTGTCTCTTAGCACCAGGAATCTCACCAAGTGGGAGGTGGGTGATATACAAGAGCCCACAGGTCAAAGAGGGACGCATGGTGCCTCTGCTCCCTCGGTATGGGACCTTGCTCTTATTTCTTTGAGGGCAAGAAAAGAAAGCATGTTTCATGATTTGTCAAGGACCACTACCCCTGCTCTGCGCACCCTGGCAGACACTTGAGGCTTTTGCCTGGGATGGGACACTCTTGCCACCTATCCTTGACCCCTGCTGCTGTTGCTGCGGAGGATGGTGAGGGTGACAAAGTGGCCTCTGCTTCCTGGACGATGTCTTTGCACTTTGTTAGTTGCTCTTGGAGATATGACTCCTTAAGGTCCATGGTGGAAAGGCAAGGAAAAGGTTTGTGAGGAAGAGGGTCTTTCTGGCACAATCCAAACCTCCAAAGCCCCCACTCCCTCCTGCCAGGCACTCTGCTCCCTTTTATTTATTTTTTTTATTTTTATTTTTTTTAATTTATTTATTTTAATTTTCTTTACTTTATTGTGTTGGTTTTGCCATACAATGACATGAAACTGCCATGGGTTTACATATGCTCCCCCTCCAGAACCCCCCTCCCTCCTCCCTCCCAATTCCCTCCCCCTGGGTCATCTCGGTGCACCAGCCCCAAGCATCAACCCTGGGCTGGCGATTGATTTCACATATGATAATTAATATGTTTCAATGCCATTCTCCCATATCATCCCCCCCTTGCCCTCTTCCACAGAGTCCACAAGACTGTTCTATACATCTGCGTTTCTTTTAAAGCCATCCCAGAAGCCTTCCCTAACCGCTTTCCACTTCCACTGGGACATTATCCTGCATTATCCCATTATCCTGCATTCTGGCAGTCCATAGGCATTGCATTTGTTCAGTGGCTAAGTCGTTTCTGACTCTTGGCAACCTCATGGATGGCAGCACACCAGATGTTTGCTCAAATTCATGTCCCTTAAGTGGCTGATGCTATCTAATCATCTCATTCTCTGCCACCTCCTTCTCCTTTTGTGTGCAATCTTTCCCAGCATCAGGTCTTCTCCAGTGATGTTCTTTGCACTGGGTGGCCAAAGTATTGGAGCTTCGGCTTCAGCATCAGCCTTTCCAATGAATATTTAGGACTGATTTCCTTTAGGATTGACTACTTTGATCTCCTTACAGTCCAAGGGACTCTCAAGAGTCTTCTCCAGCACCACAGTTGGAAAGCTTCTTTTGAAGCTTCTTCAGCACTCAGTCTTCTTTATGGTCCAACTCTCACATCCATACATGACTACTGAAAAAATATAGCTTTGACTATACTGACCTTTGTCAACAAAAGTGATGTCTCTGCTTTTTAATATGCTGTCTAGGTTTGTCATAGCTTTCCTTCCAAGGAGTGTCTTTTAATCTCATGGCTTCAGTCACTGTCCACAGAGATTTGGGCTTTGTGTTTATTGAGGCTTAATTCTAGGTTCTATCTTTTGTCTGTTCAAAAATATCCATGTCTCCTAACTATCCACAAAATAAAAGCCGAACTTTCCAGCATTTAAGGCCCTTCACCATCTGTCACAAATGAAGTTTTCTGAGCATATCCTACAGGACATTCCCCTGCCCCAAACTTGTTATCCTCTTGCCTACCTCTCCCTTCCATTCCTGATACCCTCTTCCCTTCCTCATCCTGCCTGGCTCCTGTCTATCCTGAGACTTTGGAAGCCCCCCACCCCAATATACTGGGCACCACCATCATCCCATCTTCTTTCTCATGATACTTGATCCACATTGCTACTGAGAGAGCAGAACCTCAGGTATTTGAGGAGAGTCCAGGACAGTGCCTGGCATGGAGCAAGCCTTGGTCAACATTTAATTCAGGAGTTCTTACCCTTCTTATAAAGCTAGGGACTACTTGGGCATCTGACAAAGTATATGGAGCCTTTATCAGAATTACTCTTTCAAATGCATAAAATAAAATACAAAGGATTACAGATGAAATCAATTTCATTTATTTTTAATTGAAATTTGTGATTTAGTATTAAATGTACTTCCACATGAAGGCTTTAAATAACAGGATCCACTGGTATGTTCTAGTAACCAACATTTCTAAATAGGGAGGGGCATAGGCAATATTTCAAAACATCTCCACCAACTGCTAATATTAGGTAGAAAACTGACAATATTGCACTGTATTGTAGCTGCAGTTTGGAGCTACAAAACAGTGATTTCAGTATCATTTTGTCTAATTCTACTCAGGTTTGTTGCTTACACTTGCAGGAAATGCTTGATTTCAGGTAAATGTGAGTAAAACTCAAGGTGGTGGTTTTTCTTCATCAAAGTTCATGGACACTCTTGAATTATATCAAGGACTCATTGAGGAGAGATATCTTGATAGCCTCTAGTTGAGGAATGGTCAGAGCCCAGGAAAGGTGCTGTGGGAGGGGGAGTAGTGTGGAGAGGGGCTGCACCAGGGGCAGCCTGGGGCTCCCTCTTCCTGAGCATCTAACCAGCCTGGGTCTCTGCTCCCCACAGGCTCCCTGTTCCCACAGCTGAAGCCCTCAGAGGGCGTCTTCAAGGTTATCTTCTGGCTGGGCTACTTCAACAGTTGTGTGAATCCACTCATCTACCCCTGCTCCAGCAGGGAGTTCAAGCGTGCCTTCCTCCGCCTCCTGCGCTGCCAGTGCCATCATAGTCACCAGCGCCGCCACCCCCTCTGGAGTATCTACAGTCCTAACTGGCAAGCTTCAAATGGCAGCCCACACCGAGACGGCACTCCTGGCCCAGGTGCCATACCCACCAGGGCCCCACAGGCCCCCACTGTGCCCTCAGCCCCTGGCTCCCTGGGCGCACCCAAAGCACAGGCTCCAGCTGTCACCTGTCAAAAGATGCCCTGCACCTTCCATGAGCGGAGGCTTCTCCGGCCATTCCAGAGACCTGCTACCCAGCTGCATGCCAAAGTCTCCAGCCCGTCGCAAAAGATCCACACCAGAGAGGCCACGTGCGCCCTGCACTCAGAGGTGGAAGTGGTGTTCTTAGGTGTCCCCCATGATGCAGCTGAGGGCACTACCTGCCAGGCTTATAAACTGGAGGATTACAGCCATCTGCAAGAGACTGATATTTAAGGACCTTGAGTTAGGCCAAGGAGCATTTTGGGGTGGCGGGAAGGGTATGGAGAAGGAAGCTGTCTTTGTTCAAGAGGCTGGTGAGAATCAGAAACCCAGAAACTAATCAGCATCAGTTTTGACAACTGCTCTCCAGCATCCCTGAGGAACTGAGATGGGGGGTGCTTTGAAAGGTACAGGCTCCACCTCCTGGACACAGATGCCCCCAGCTCCTCCCTTCAAGAGAGGGGCTACAGGTTCCTTGAGGCCACTTGCTTCCAATCCCTGCTTGAGAAACACTGCCCCATCTATGCTGTGAACCCTGGGTAGGTGGCCCCAAGAATAGCTGGGCAGCCCTGTCCCTCCTCTTGGGGAGGAAAGGGCACAGAGGCCCTGCCTGGCTGTCCCCAATGCCTCCCCTCCAGGAAAGGTCTCTGGGGCCAAGGATTTTCAATGGACACAATTTCTCCTTACTGCAGACTGGAGAAATCCAGGGAGCCTGCCATGGCCACCAGCATGCTTTGGTGGCAGAATGAATGACTGTCCTACAAGCTTATTGTATAACCTGCAGGCCACTCTGCCCTACAGAAGCTCTGCCCTGCCCCTCATTTTGTCTCCCAAAGGGCCTTACTGTTTACACTCTGTATATAACTCCTTATGCCTGTGCCCATCACTTCTTGCTGGGATCTAGAACCATCAAATGGGGAGAGCTTTGTCATTTTTAAACATATTTATTGGTCAGGGTACTTCTATTTTCTCCAAACTGTGCAAACTGTTCCTTTTTAGCTTACAACCCATAAAGAACTCCTTTTTGTACTAAAGGCCCACAACAGGATAAACTGAGTTATCCTGTGATCTGTGTTCACTTTCTAGTTTCAGCCTAACTGTCTCTTTAACTGATGGTTACTGTCCTTTGGGACTTTCAGCATAACTAAAAGATTTGGGGATTTTGCTGGCTCTTAAAACTCACATAATTAGTCCTTGAAAGCAAACAAAGCTTAACTTTTTCAGTCTCACCAGATGCATCTGTGATGCTCTCAGGGCCTCAGTCTGGAAGGTGGCCATCAGTGAAATGGGTGAAACATTACTTTATATGAAAAAATATACAAGCCCAAGTAGGCATGTGTGCATGGTGAGTGAGAGAACACCTACCTGGGACCGTGTTTATTAGCGTTGATGGTTCAACAAACTGTCCAAAATTTGTTATATTCCCAAGAAGCTATAGGTAGTTCAGTCATCAGCTAGATAATATCAACCACATATATCCAACCACCAAAGGAATGATGATGGTAGCCCAGTGGACCTTTGGAAGGAGAACTGCTAGATAATACCCTGGGGTGTATGGAATGGAGGTGTCCTGAACCAGGAAGAACCAACTGCTGGGGCCAACATGGACCAGTATTTTCAACCAGAAGCTTCCTGTAGTAGGGAGGTAGACTGTTGAAAAGGTCACCACAATTTTAGACTCCTCATCCCAATATTACAAGGTAAAAAGACAACCAATATCATCTGGGCTCAGGAGCAGAAATTTCACCCTGTGGATCTATAGCAAGTACTGGACTTTCAGGCCTGGCATCCCCCAAGGCACAGGAGGAGCAGTTAAAAGCTGATACTAGGAGCATGTTGCATACATCAAAGAGGGCCCCATCCTGCAGCACATTGGCTGCCCTAATGCAGGGGACACTGGCACGGCTTCCAGAATCTTCTCACAGAGGTGGGGCCATCTGTCAAAGCAGTGGTCAGCAAGGAGGCAGACCCTTGTGTCAATGGATTGAACATTGGGCTTCCAAGCAGGAGCTTTCAACAGCAGGTGAGGGTCTCTTGGAGGGTTCCCACGTGCCAAGGCAGTTGAGCCCACAGGAGGTCCATAGTGGGGACAAGGGATAAATGTGGAGAGATAGCTTGCATCAGAAGGATTTAAGAGGCAGGGGGTAGGGGCTCCCTGTCATGGATGACAGTGGATGTAGAAACAGGTGGGGTCAGCAGCTTGCCCAGTACTTTCTCTAGGCTTGATGACCAATCAGCAAAACATATCTGACCTTTAAGCCTCAGCTTTGGTCTCCTGCAAATGGGGCCCTCAGCACAAAGCTGGCCTCTCTTATGCCCTCCATACCAGGGTACAAGCCTTCAGGAGAGGGGGGTGGGGCTACAGAGCCCCTAGAGAGGCTGTGCCACAGCAAGGGCATCCAGTGACCCAGTTCTAAACATCAAGCAAGCACTGAGTTGCTGACCTTGTTCTTCGGACATGGCAGAGTCCTGGAGTAGCCAAGAGGAATGGAGGGAGTAGCAACAGCCTCTCTAAAGGAAGGAGTCTCTTGCAAGTGGTTTTGGGACATCTGGAAGAAGTGCACTCACTGCACGACTTTCTGGGTCGTCAGGTGCCCCCGCCCAGCCCACGACTGAGGGACTCTCTCAGGGCCCATGAAAATGGGACTAGGTGTTCCTTTACACAGTCCTCAAGTGATGGAGTGAAGCCTGAAGACATTGTGAGTGAGAAGGACGATGCTCCTGTGAGATATGACAGAGACAGAAGCAAGCCTCCAAGGGTACTGGTATTTGCCCAATTCCACCACCCACCTCACCCCCGCCCCCTGCCAATTCCTTAGAAAGCTGCATTCCCACTTCCATCCCAAGGTCCAGCTCCAGTCCAGCCTCCCTTTCCATCTGGGCTCTTGCCACCCATCTTGCTTTCTTCCCACAGTCTCCAGGACCTCTGTCCCAGCATCACCCAGGGCTGCTTTGGCAATTCACCTGGGACCTTTCATTTCCCCGATCTCCTCCCCCTCTGTCTCTGCCACAGACCACACTGGTGGCCACTCCTAGTTTCCTGAAATATCCTTCTCCCTGCCTGATCCACAGCCCTGGGATCTTCTGGTCCCCTGACCACATTCTCCCTATCTCTCCTCTGCCTCCTGTGCAGGTGCCGCTCTATGCTCTTCAGTGTCCCCAGGGTTCTTTTCTTATCTCAACTTGCCACCCAGTCTCATCCACTCCAAATCATCTTAATGACCACTTGTACATAAATGGCTCCCAAATGTCTGTCTCTAGCTCCAAATGTGTGTGATCACCCTCCCTTGGATGACCTCTGGCACCTCGAATACAAGCCCTCCAGCCTCCTCCAAAGTCATGTCCTCTACTTCTTGCAGGCATGACAAACCCACTGATGCTGAAACTTCAGGCTCTCAGAGGCCCTGAGCCTGCCTGCCCTCTCTACTTGCCATTATCTTCCCAAGACTCCTTCCCAGACCCCTGGCTCAGAATTAAGCCCTGAGTGGCCCTCAGCCTCTCTGGTAGTTCACACCAAGGTCATCCAGGCTTAGAGTTCACCAACAGAATCCATATCTTCATCCACAATGAGGAAGTGGGCTATCTGACCCCGGGCTACTCAAGATTAGGTGTTCATTAAATCCTGGATCGATGGAGTTGCCCCATTACCCTTTCCTGCCACACTGCTCCAGTGCCCACCTGATGGCTGACCAACATCACTGTCTTTGTAAGACCCTCCCCACAGCCAGTTCTACCAGTCCTCAAGGAGCTAGAGCCTGCATCCTTCTCCAGCCAGAGAGCCAGCTACACCCTGGATTTCTGAAGAAAGAAGTCTCCTGCTCCACAAGCCCTGCTGCCCAGACCCCTCCTGGAGTCCCACTCTGCAGACTGCTCACCACCTCCACCACCAGCACTACAAGCCAGTCCCTTAGTCCCTCTGGTTCCAGGCGCTGACAGGTCCTGGGGAAAGTTTTTGGACCTCAGTGACTTGTCAGAGCTCAACTCCTCTGCGCCCTCCTGACCCCGTTTCTATTCCCATCCTGTCATACCCCCAGGGGGTTACATGTTCACTGTCCACTTGGAAAAGAATTTCCTTTTTTTTCTTCTTCTTGCGGTTCCAATGAAGCACAAAACCAGATGCTTATAAAGGCTAAACCCGTCCCATAGCCTCTCAGCTCAAAATAGCTCTCTAGGGAGCCCAGTAGATCCAGGTGGTGCTGGGGATGGTAACTTTGGGAAGAGGGGCTGCACTCGGCTCTCTTGAAGGTCTAGGCTGTCACTTCTTCCCTTCCCATCCAACACTTTGAGGGAGCAGGGAAACAAATGTTGAACAAGACCCTGGCCTACATTCTGAAATTGCTCTTGTCTAGAGAAAAATGAAGCAAGAATTGCAGGGTGAATTTGGAACCAAGAAGAAATAAAGGAACTGGGACCACAACAGGCTGAGCTTTTAGAGCCAGGAGCTGGAAGGAAGGACACATTGGATCCTTCCTTCCAGGATCCACACCCGTGACATTTGTGGATATTCTTTACAGGAGTTTGACATTCCTATGACTCCATCATACTGTTTGCATCCACCTTCTTCTGTCCTGCCAGAAACCACAGGACTCTCAGCCTCCATTCCGGAGACGAGCCACAAAGGCCATGGTTCACGGGCCAGCCTATGGATTGACTAATTAGAGGTCATGTCTGAACATCTGGGCAGGCAGACAGGCATGAGATGGAGCACGTAGTACAAAGCACAGCTGCCTGGGTACCAGTGTCTGTGAGTAGAGTAATTTCCTAGATGCAGGAGGGGTGAAGCAGATAACGAAGGACATAAGCACCCTGGGTATGTTGAAAATGCAGCTGCAAGTAATAAGGAAGCTGCTTAAATCTGGTTACTGTTTTTCTCACTTCACAACTTATAAAGCAGGTAGTTTCTGGCATTGTCAGTCATGTACCCAAGCTCTTTCTATCTTTGCTTCATAATCTTTGGTGCGTTGGTTTTTATCCTCTTTGTTGCTTCACCATGATCAATGGTACCATAATTCACATTCATATTCAAGGCAGAGAAAAAAAGGAGAAGGGTCTGGGCTATGGCATCTGCCTCCTTTTATCAAGATAATAAAAGTTTTCCCCAAACCACTGTTCCCCAGCTTACCTCCACTTATGTCTTAAGGGCCAGAAGTGGGTGCCATGACCACCCTGCAAGGGAGACTGGTAACATAAAAAACCAGACAGAGTGATAGGTCTGCAAAGTAGGCCAAATTTAGCCTACCACCTGACTTTATACAGACTCTGAACTAAGAATGGGTTTTACATTTTTAAATGAGTGAGGGGAAAATAAGTCAAGAGATTATTTCATGACAGGTGTATTATGTGAAAGTTACCCCTTGGCCCACAAAGCCTAAATTAAAAAGAAAATTTTTGTCAAAAAGTTTGCTGACCCTGCTTTAGGGCAACGTTCGTCATTGCCTCCCATTGGAAACCACTGCTACTCTGAACAAAATCACAATTCTGGCAGCAGGAGGAAGTGAAGGATATCATGCAGGCGGTTCTCAGTGTCTGTCACATAAGCCAGTCTCTGCTTTGGGCCCCTGTCAGCTATCTAATCTGCAATAGCATAAGCTAAGAGCTCCCCCTCTCATCAGGAACCTAACCAAGGGGGTTTTATAGGAAGCTCTCTACCTCAAGGAGACATTCCCAAACTGACCAAAGGTGTGGAATTTTGAAAAAGTAAAAAAGGACACAGTGAAGTATCTGTTTGGCTATGCCTCAAAAGGCTCAGTCAGTTATTATTTACTCAATGAACTTGCCCTCAGCCCAGGGGCTGGTCCTTGGTATTACGGGTGTAGAAAGTGAGTCTGCTCAGTGTCCCACAGTTACCAGTCTCATAAAAGCTACACAGATGGCCTAACTCACTAGGACATGAAGTTCATCAGCCCAAAGCCAATGTGCTAATTTTTAATGGGAACTATAACTTAACTATCACACAAGCCAGTGTTCTCATGATGATAAATGAACTTAATGGGAAGCCGAACTGTGGTCTGAAAGCTGCTTAGTGAGTTCAGAGGCAGAGCCAGGAAGTTAAAGGGAAAAGTCACTTATTAGTACACCAGGTATGGGGACCGGTTCCCAGGATAGGGTTCCATGTCCCAATGCATTGTGCCTGATTCCCTCTCCATCCTCCCATCTCGTTTTCCCATTTCAGCCTTTTGTCTTACTCTGTTCCTCAGGAGTGAGCGGTAATAACATAAACAAAATATATAGTAAATGGGGATAAGCAAATATATATATATAACAGGGAAAGGGAACAGGAAATGTTGAAGCTGTGGCACACTGTACTTTCAGATTGAGTACCCAGGGAAGGTCTCAGGTAAAAGGTAATATGTGAGAAAAGGCCTGAAGGTAGTAATGATGTAAACCATGCAGATTCTTGGGGAAAAGCATTCCTTGAAAATGGAACAGCAGGTGCAAAGTCTTAACTTAGGAGAAGACTTGGTGCATTCAGATTAGTGAGCAGGGGAGGATAGATCAGGCAAAGTAGAGGAATAGAAAATGAGGGTGCCAGATGTAGTAGGTGATGAGTGCCAAGTGCACAGAGCCACGTAAATAACACAGGGCTCTGGCTCTCCCTCTGAGTGAAGTGGTGCCTTACAGGAGTTTGAGGAGAGAAGTGACAGGGTCTGACTTTGGGTGGACAGGGTTATTCTAGCTATTGTATGGAAATCGAAACAAAAACAAAAAACAAAGAAAGACCGAATGAAAACAGGAGGAGGCCAGTCGAAGAGTAGTGACAGCAGTAATCTAAGCTGACGATGGCTTGGCCAGAGGAATGTGGGTGAATGAGAAGAGGGAGATTCTGGATATTGCCGAGATGGCATTTCCATGGGCTACATTCATGCTCAGCTTTCCTTTCCCAAGTTACCACCTATACCTGCCTGCCTTATTAGGAGCCTTTAACATCTCAGGAAAGACTACTGTTAAATCAAAAACACTTCCAACTTAAAGTGACATCCTGTCAAGTCCTTAATAAAACCTTCTCTTTAAAATACCAATAAATACTTAAAAATAGGATTGAAATTCAAGACAGGTCTGAAATGTAAGGATATCAGCCAACCATTTGGCAAAGAGTGGGAACTCTAAAGGTAAGGAAACAGAATTAAAAGGCTAGCCAGAGTTCTATCCCTTGTATCAAAAGCACCCCTGGCTGAGGGTGAATAAGGAAAAGGCCCTACCTCTTCAACCATAGCCCCTCACAGCCTACTCCTAACTCCAAGAAGAGCCTACCCAGTCATCTAATCTCCAACCACTGGCCTACTGTCAAGAATTGCTCTCTGAGAAACCAAGAATACAGTCTATTACCCATCATCCTGATTCCGTGCAGGAACTTTCTACCGTTAGCAAAGACTTCAGTACTGTCCAGGCTTGTGGGTCTGGGTCAGAAAGGACATTGAGAGTGGAGGGAAACATTGTAATTTCTCAAGTTCTCCATTTGCTGAAGAGTCACAGCAACTCTGAATTTTTAGAACAATGAGCTGAGAACTAGGCTGTGGGTAGATCTTTCCTCATTTGGGTAGGACAGAACTAAAAAGAGCTGCTGTCTCTTCCAGCTCCTTGAACCAGAGTCAAGCCATGAAATGAACCCTCCAGGAATCTGAATCCCTTGGCTCATTCCTGCCAGGCCCCTTTGCTGGAACTGTGCCACCTTTGTACCCTGGGTGGCTTCCCAATGCATGGGCCACTGTCCACTCTATCACTAGTGCCAACAAATATCCCTCTTGGGTTGGATGAGTCTCCCAAAGAGAGGTGTTAGCTACTACCATGATAGTGCTGCAAAAAAAGCCTCCCCCAGATTCACAGGTTATAAGAGCAAGCATTTGTCTTTTTTATGTGTCTGTCTACAGGCCCTAGGTTTGATTTCAAGCTTCTATAAGCTCAGATCTATTCCCCCTTTCTCCATATTCTCCTTGAAACATCAGCTATCAGGGACCTGTTCTTATGACAAATGGCAAGTACATGAGAGGCAGAAACCCAACTGTCCAAACATGTTGGAAGCTTCAGCTCATCCCACAATGTGTCTGTTCAAATTCTGTTAGCCAAAACAAGTCAGATGGCTAAGCCCAAAGTCAAAAAGAAGAAAAATATACTCTATTCCCAGAGGAAGAAACGTGATTGATATTTGCTGAATATCAATTTCAATGAATATCAATATCAATATTTGCTGATAATCTTTAATCCATCACAGGGAGTTGGGTTAAGACTTCAACACATGAAATTGAAGGGACACAGTTCAGCCAATAGCAACCTCTTTAGTGAGAAGAGATGCAAGTTCACATAGCAAAGCAAGCAGAAATAAAGAACTGAGGTCATTTTTGCCATTACCAACCCCAAGTGGCAACACCAATCTAGCTTTTGCCCCACACTAGACCAAGCTCTACCAAAAGGAATCAGGGTTCTCTGAAGAAATGGCTGTTTCAATGACAGAGACAGGAAATATACAAGATATGCCTAGAGTACCTTATAGTGCCAGGAAGTCAGGAAGTGTTCAAAAAGGAAAGAAAAGAAATCCACAGATTGATGGCAGCACATCAGAGACATAGGAGCCAACTGAAAGAGATCCCAACAACTAAAGTTGGAATAATTTAACAACAAAATTAAGGAGCATTAGATTATAATCCAAAATATAAAATAAATATGCACAAGTCCATTCTGAAATAAATAAATGACTGAACAAGTTAATAAATCAAAGGGGGAAATGAAGAGAAAGGACAATTTTTCTGTGCAGAAGAATTCCAAATAAATTATATAGATACTCTTCTCTAAAGGAGGGGGACATAACTTCCCACTCCCCAAGTGTGTGGGCTGCAAAGTGACTTCCTTCCAAAGAGGACGGTATGATGGCAGGGGGGTAGGGGAGGATAACTTCACAGTGCAGAAACTTGACAAAATCTCAGCAAAGTGATCAAGGTTATATGATGAGATGAAAATGGCCCTTTAATTTCTGTGGCTTTCCTCCTTAAAACCTATAATCTCAGTCATGAGAAAAATATCAGACAAATTCCAATAGTGGGCATCCTACAATATACCTGACTATACTACTCAAAATGTTGAAGATCACTGAAAATAAGCAGAGTCTGAGAAAACATCACAACCAAGAAGAATCTAACAAAACATGATGGCTAAATGTAATGTGGCATCCTGGACAGAATTCTGGAACAGAAAAAGATATTAGTTTATTCATCTTTCCTTAGTTTAACCTATGAACTTTGGTTCACTGGTTAAAACATTGGTTCACTGGTTATGACAAATATACTATATTAATGTAAGATGTTAATAGGGAAAATGGGGGTAGAGGCTAAATACTCACTTTTTCTATAAGTCTAAAACTGTTCTTTAAAAAGCTATTAATACAAAAAAATGATAGAGTTGAAAGGATTAACAAATACACAACTATATTTAGACACTTGAACTATTCTCTCAACAATCAAAAGAACTAGACAGAAAATCAGCAAAGATATAGAGGAAATCAACAACACTATCAGCCAATAGAATCTAATCAACATCTGTAGGATATTGCACCCAACAATAGCAGAATACACATCCTTTTCAAGCACCATAGATGATATCCTAAGATAGACCATATTCTGAGCCATAAAGAAAACCTCAACAAAATTTTTTAATTTCTTTCTTTTTAATTGAAGGATAATTGCTTTACAATATGTGTTGGTTTCTGCAATACATCAACATCAATCAGTCTTAGGTACACATATCCCCTCCCTCTTGAACCTTCCTCCCACCTCCCACCTCCCATCCCTCTATAAACCTCAACAAATTTAAAAGAAATGAAATCATACAGTTCACCTTCACTTGGGGAATCAAATAAGTTCATACTTCCTATTTATTTAGTAAACTTACTTACTGAAACATAATTAAATCTTCCTAGCACAGAAGCTGCAGAGAAGGCAATGGCACCCCACTCCAGTACTCTTGCCTGGAAAATCCCATGGATGGAGGAGCCTGGTGGGCTGCAGTCCATGGGGTCGCTAAGAGTCGGACACGACTGAGGCAACTTAGCAGCAGCAGCACAGAAGCTGGCATAAAAAAAGTCTGATGAATGAACAAAACAATCAAAGAATGAAGGAACAAAAAAGAAAATATCTTGTTGTTCAGTTGCTCAGTTGTGTTCTTTGCAACTCTATGGACTATAGCATACCAGGCTTCCCTGTCCTTGACTAACTCCCAGAGTTTGCTCAAATTCATGTCCATTGAGTCGATGATGCCATCCAACCATCTCATCCTCTGTCACCCCCTTCTCCTCCTGCCCTCAATCTTTCCCAGCATTAAGATCTTTCCCAATGAATCGGATCTTCCCATCAGGTGGCCAAAGTAATGGAGATTCAGCATCAGTCCTTCCAATGAATATTCAAGACTGATCTCCTTTAAGATTGACTAGTTTGATCTCCTTGCTGTCCAAGAGACTCTCAAGAGTCTTCTACAGCACCACAGTTCAAAAGCATCAATTTTTTTGGTGCTCATCCTTCTTTGATCATCCAACTGTCACATCTGTACATGACTAGTGGAAAAACCATAGCTTTGACTATCTGGACCTTTGTCTGCAAAAGTGATGGCTCTCCTTTTTAATACACTAGGTTTGTCATAGCTTTTCTTCCAGGATGCAAGCATATTTTAATTTCATGTCTGCAGTCACCTTCTGCAGTGATTTTGGAGCCCAGGAAAATAATTCTGTCACTGTTTCCATTTTCTTCCCATCTACTTGCCATGAAGTCATGGGACCTGATGCCATGATCTTAGCTTTTTTTTTTTCTTAATTGAAGGATAATTGCTTTACGGAATTTTGTTGGTTTCTGCCAAACATCAACATGAATCAGCCACAGGTTTATATATGTTCCCTCCCTCTTTAACCTCCCTCCCCATCCCACCCCTTTAGGTTATTACAGAGCCCTGGTTTGAGTTCCCTGAATCATACAGCAAGTTCCCATTGGCTGTCTATTTCACATATGGTAATGTAAGTTTCCATGTTACTCTCTCCATACATCCCATCCTCTCTTCTCCTTTCCCACGCCCCCGCCCACCCCACCCCCGCTGTGTCCATAAGTCTGTTTTCCATGTCTGTGTCTCCACTGCTGCCCTGCAAATAATTCATCAGTACCATCTTTCTAGATTCCATGTATATATGTGTTAGTATACAATATTTGTTTTTCTCTGACTTACTTCACTCTGTATAATAGGCTCTAGGTTCATCACCCTTATTAGAACTGACTCAAAGGTGTTCCTTTTTATGGCTGAGTAATATTCCATTGTATATATGTACTGCAGCTTCTTTATTCATTTATCTGTCAATGCACATGTAGGTTGCTTCCATGTTCTAGCTATCATAAATAGTGCTGCCATGAACACTGGGTTACATGTGTCTTTTTCAGTTTTGGTTTCCTTAGGGTATGTGCCTAGTAGTGGAATTTCTGGTTCATATGGTGGGTTTAATCCTAGTTTTTTAAGGAATCTCCATACTATCTTCCATAGTGGCTGTATCAATTTACATTCCCACCAACAGTGCAGGAGGGTTCCCTTTTCTCCATACCCTTTCCAGCATTTACTGTTTGTAGACTTTTTGATGATGCCCATTCTGACTGGTGTGAGGTGATATCTCATCGTAGTTTTGATTTGCATTTCTTTAATAATGAGCGATGTTGAGCATCTTTTCATGTGTTTGTTAGCCATCTGTATGTCTTCTTTGAAGAAATGTCTGTTTAGGTCTTTTCCCACTTTTTGATTGGGTTGCTTGTTTTTCTGATATAGACTTGTATGAGCTGCTTATATATTTTGAAAATTAATCTTTTGCCACTTATTTCATTTGCTATTATTTTCCCCCATTCTGGGTTTTTTTTTTCATGATCTTATTTTTTCAATGTTGAGTTTTAAACCAGCTTCTTAACTCTCTTCTTTCACCTTCATCAAGAGGCTCTTTAGTTCCTCTTCTCTTTCTGCTATTAGAGTGGTATCATCTGCACATCTAAGGTTATTGATATTTCTCCTGGCAATCTTGATTCTAGTTTGTGGTTCCTCCAGCTTGGCATTTCACATGATGTTCTCTGCATAGAAGTTAAATAAGCAGGGTGACAATATAGAGCCTTGACAGACTCTTTTCCCAATTTGGAACCAGTCTTGTTCCATGTCCAGTTCTAACTGTTGCTTCTGGACCAGCATACAGGTTTCTCAGGAGGCAAGTAAGGTAGTCTCATCCTGGAGGCCAACAAAGCCTCTTTTTACAAAAGGTTAAGAATGAAAAACAAATGATGCTCTGGAATAAGCTGCAATATTACTTTATTAACTTTATTCAGTATTAACTTGAGGTATTTTCTATGATTTACTGAAATTTTTTTTTTAATTTTCTTTATTGTGTTGGTTTTGCCATACAATGACATGAAACCGCCATGGGTTTACATATGCTCCTCCTCCAGAACCCCCCTCCCTCCTCCCTCCCGATTCCCTCCCCCTGGGACATCTCAGTGCACCAACCCCAAGCATCAACCCTGGGCTGGCGATTGATTCCACATATGATAATTAACATGTTTCAATGCCATTCTCCCAAATCTTCCCACCCTTGCCCTCTTCCACAGAGTCCACGAGTCTGAAATTTTTTTTAATTCAGAAAAGCTCACAGAACCCCAGACACAGACGTTTGTGCAGCAAGAGGGCTGCATTCTGACATGGCCAGCAGATGGCACCAGAGGATGTGGTTCAGCCCACGAGGTTGTCCTTAGGAGTCCTCCTTACCTCTCCCAGCCATGGACAGGAGGGCCAGCCTAGTCCTTCCCTTTATGGCCTGAGGACCCCCACCAACCACTGCTAGAGTGAAGATAGTGAGGATGCAGAGAAAGCAAGTATAGAAAATGCTAGTGTGATGCTTGACCAGAAAAAAACGCAAGGAAAAGTGGGAGTAAGATAGGGCTGGGGATAGGAAAGACATGAGGAAACTGAAATTCAAGTGGGAAGGATGGAGTAGACAGAATGGGATAGGAAATGACAAGCAAAGTCCCTGAGTTTGGGGCATGGAATACGCAAGTAATGGATCACACACTTTCCTTGTGGCTGGGAAAGGTCTAAAAGGATGGCTGTGAAGGCTAGCAGTCTGTAGATTTGTCAAGGAAGTTGCCTCCAGGTGGCTTCTATTTTGTCTGTGAAGCAGGAGACCATTCTGCCTGTTGACAGTTGGGAGGGGAGGGGAGGTGTCAGAGTTGAAGGGATGCTGACAAGAGAAGCCCATGAGGACTGCTGGCCAGCACCAAGGATGGGTCTGGGGGATAACACTATCCAGTTCAGGTTCTTCATTCACTTGCTCATTCATTCTGCAAATATTCATTGATAACCCACTATACTAGGTACTATTTTGGACAATACAAGCTACATCCTGGGGGAAGGGACAAGGGGAGTAGATAGACAAATAAATAGACATATAAATAAACAAAAAGTATGACATCGTGGAAAGAGAAGGACTATGAAGAAACAGGCAAAGGGAAGGATAGGGAGCGCTGAGAGCACTGTGAATTGGGTGCTTAGGGAAGTCTTCCTAGAGAAGTGACAGCTGATCAGAGGGCTGAAAGCAGCAAGGGAACGAGACCTGCATTACTGGGGGCAAGCATTCCAGATTAACGGGACAGCCAGGGCCAACAGAAGGGGGCCATGGAAGGAAGTGGGGCCAAAGAACAGATCAGAGAGGATTCTGGAAAGCACATTTTATGCTCAGTGTGATGGGAGTCACTGTAACTAGGGAAGCACATAACTGGATTCATATTGGTAAAAGGATCATACAGGCTCCTGTGTGGAGAACAGGCTAAAAGGGCCAAGCATGCAAGAAGGGACACCAGCTGGTCAGTATGAGAAAACAGGTTTCATGTGAATCTACCATTATGTTTGGCAGACCCATTAGTTAGACAGGCAGTTCTCTAGAACTGAACCAACAGCCCACTTCACTCTTGCACCTCGGGATCACCCATGGGCTCATTTTGACAGGCCCAAGCAAACTCAGAGTGACTCAAACGAGAGACACTTCACTCAGGGAACCTGAAGGCACATTTCAGAGGCTTCCACAAAGCTACAAAACAAACACCTTGGTCGTGGATTCACTGATGCCCACAGCACAAGAAACCATGCAACCAATTCTACACAGAATCTAGTGCCAGGAAAGAACTTCCCTCTCAAGTGACCTCCCACAAGTGACAAGAATTGTGTAGCAGTTTTGCCAGAGGGTGCTGGCCTGAGCATGCCATACTAGACACCCCTAATAAGAGTCATCTGAGTATCAATCAATGCCACAGCTATTTAAGAAACCTAGTCATAGCAAGGAACTCATCCTGTGCACATCTAGTCTCTGGTACATATTTCAGGCGGGCATATCCGATCATTTCTCTTGGGTGTATAGCCAGGAGTAGAAACGCTGCCAGGCACAAGGCCAGCGTTAGTAGAATCACACAGTCTCCTCATGTGGTTGCACCCAGTTTCACTCTGTCCATAATGGCCTAATTATTTTTGTTTTTTAATGGCACCAGCCTCTTTTTATCACACAATAACTAGAATAACCCTTCACTGTAGCACCAGTGTAGCGCCTGGGCTTCCCAGGTGGCGCTAGTGGTAAAGAACCTGCCTGCCAATGCAGGAGACATGAGATGTGGGTTCAGTCCCTAAGTCGGGAAGATCTTCTGGAGAAGGAAATGGCAACCCACTCCAGTATTCTTGCCTGAAGAATTCCACGGACAGAGGAGCCTGGCGGGCTACAGTCCATAGGGTCGCAGAGAGTCAGCCATGACTAAAGTGACTCAGCATGCATGTAGCACCAAACAGACCTTGGATCAAGTCTCACACCACCTATCTGAGTGAACTTAGGTGCTCTATTTGCATTACCTAACCCTCTGGAGGTTTGGTTTCCTCACTGGGATGAATCACTACCCTCCTGACTTGCCCACACCTGAAGCTCCCCAACTTGCAATCACCAAATAAACTTCACCCTCACAGAGTTCTTTAAATTCCTACTCTTGTGATCTGGAAATTCTACATATTATTTTTATCCTTCATTCTTATGTGATGGGCCACTTCTGTCCATCCCAGCACAGTTAGTGGGGAAAATCCAGGACATGGGGAAGGGTCAAGACTGGATCAGTGCCTCCAAAGGTGAAGTTAATAGGAGGCACTTCCTGCAACACAACTCTGGCCAGGAAGGAGACAGACGCTTTTTGATCAAAGTAAGATTCAAATTTACATTGTCTGTTTAAGTACCATTATGGTAAGATCTCCAAGACACAGTACGTTAACTAAAGCAAAATGAAGAACAGGATGGATACTTTGTCACTTTCACATAAAAAGGAGAGAGAGGGGTATATATTTATAATAACATATCTAGTAACGATACACAATATACTAATATACATAATAATACTGCCATTGGGAGTGACAGTGGTACTGGAGATAGCTGTGGGAGGAGGTTGTTCAGTGTATCCTTTTATGACTCTTGAGCATGAACTACATTGATAGATCCTCTATTCAAAAAATATTTTAATACATATACTTACAATTTTTCAAGTTACCCATGAGGTGAATATGAATCCCTAACATAAACTCCATGAGGGATGTCAGGTAGATCAACCTTCACAAAACAAGGATGCCTCTTTGACACATGCATGTGGGTGTTGCGGGGGGGAGCAGGGTGTATGTGCATGTAGGTGGGTGTGCACGTAGGGGTGTGCAGACAGGAATAGGGAGGAATGTAGAGGCATATCCATGTGTTGAAGATCTTCATCACAGCCTAAGGTGAGGGAGTAAAGGATATAGAGTCATATGAAAGGCAGTGTCCTAAGCTTCTGAAGAGCTAACCCAACCTAAATCCACACAGAGTCAAACCAGGGGGTGCACCCAGCCTTTCATCACATCCTCCACCACCCAACCCCTCAACTCTGTAGAATTCAAACTCTGTCGCTAGAAATCTGGAGTAAGAAAATGACTAAATGTTCTTTAAGGTTTTATGCATGTGTGTATAGTTGTACTTGTGTGTAGGTGTAAGGGTGTGGGGTAGTGTATCTGTGTAGGAGTGATGTATGTGTGTGTGGATATATAAGGGGTGTATATGTGTGTGTTTGTTTTCACCCACCAAAAATGGCTGTACTACCCAACTTCCCAGAAGTCAACTGGAGCATCCCAAGGGCAGAACCAGGGCCTTCTGGCCAAATGACACTGATTAATAATTAACACATCTGAACTTGGCATGGAGCCACAACAGGTGTCCCCTCCCATAAAACTCACCTTCACTCCATGTGGCTATGTTACCCAGTCAGGCTCTGAGAAGTCCAACAAAAGGCCAGCAGGCAGACCCAGGCCTATCTTGAAGGAGTTGGGGCTGGGTAATGGGGGTCCTTACTCCTAAGGGGTCTCACTGGCAGGAAGGGAAACAATCACAAACAGATTGGGGTGAGATGATGCCCCTTCCACTAAAGGCAGGCATCTTCCTTTCTGGGGGTATAACCAGACCACAGCTGGCCCCATTATCCCCTCAAAGAAGATACGACAAACACACAAAGACATACATATACATACATGCACACACACACATACACACACACACACACGTGGCTAAGAAAAATGGAAGAGAGAAGCTGAGAAGCACAGGAAGGGCAAGCCTCTTTTATTATCCCAAAATGCAAAGTATTGAAGGCACTTACAATAACAAGGATAGAGATGAGGGGAAGCATAGGGAGGTCAGAGATCAGAGCACAGAGGTAAATCAACAGACCCCACCCTGGTCACCACCCAGGAAGGAGGAAAGAAGAAGCTACAGGGCCAGGTCTGAAGCCAGTTAGATGTCTAGCTCTACAAAAGATACAAATCCATTCTACAGAAGATTAGGAAATGAGGAGTACACAGCAGCAAGGGGCAGGGCTGGCAGTCACGAGTTAGTGGTTCTTTAAGGAACACGCTCGGCAGCAATGAGGCACTCAGGTCCCCTGCTGGAAGAGGTCTCGGTACATCTCA
Source organism: Antilocapra americana (assembly GCA_007570785.1). Taxonomy (NCBI): domain Eukaryota; kingdom Metazoa; phylum Chordata; class Mammalia; order Artiodactyla; family Antilocapridae; genus Antilocapra; species Antilocapra americana. The sequence continues at coordinate 10,912,840 of ML660204.1, read as the reverse complement.
ATGAGACGGGCAGCCTCACGCTGGCCAGAGAGCAGAGCACCATGGGTGGTGGAATAGTACTTGCGATGCGTGGCCTCACCTGAGAACAGCACCTGCATAGGCTGGGCAGGGGGAGAGGAAAGTGAAGATGGAGGAGCAAGAAAGGCTACCTGTCTGCCCCAGAACCCCCATCCATACTACAGGTTACAAAGGAATAAGTGGGCATCTGAGATGCAGGTATTGCTATTTCCATAGGATGAGGAGCTGCCCACCCCACCTGCCCATCTTCCCCTGCTTCTTCCCCAAACATCCGGGCCTCAGTCCTTTTTGCTCTGAGGTTTTTGTGAGTCCTGGCTCTACAATTTCAGAAATTCATGCTGCCTCTTACTAGTGAACTTGGGGAATGATTTAACCTCCCTAAGCTTTGATTTCTTCATCTCCAAATGAGTTTATATCATCTACTTGTGAGGGTGAGTGTAAGGATTAAGTGAAATAATATATCTAAAGGACTCAGAACCTGAAATAATATAAGAACTTGATAAAGTTAGGCAGTAATTTAACAAACCTTTATGGAGCCCCTATTAGGTTCCAGGGACTGTTCTGGGCACTTGGAAGATAAAAGGTGACCAGGCAGCTGCTTTGAGGAGCTTCCTTGCTGGTGGGGAAGCCAGACACGAAACCCAATTACTAAATGGCATCATACGTGATGTGATGGGTGTTTGGGCAAGGTGCTGAGAGCCCAGAAAAGAGGCCCTCTGGCAGGGAGATCACACAAAGCTTCCCAGAGGACAGGACCTTTGGGCTTCTTCTCAGAAGATGCTGGATAAATAAACAGGCAAAGGATGTTTCAGGAAGAAGGAAAAATGGGGGCAGAAATGCACCAAAGCAGGCCTTGTCTAGGAGATGGTGAGAATTTTGGCAGAGCCAAGCTTAACATCAAGAAAGCAGGCTATTTAGGTGGGGTCCAAGCATAGAACAAATGCTTGCATTCCAAGCTTGAGTTTGGATTTTATTCCAATGTACCTCACGCTGAATGTGTAAGGCACCAGCTGGGGACCTTGTAGAACGAGGTGTTCATTCATCAGGTCTGGGGTGGCTGCAAGTCTGCACGTCTAACACACTCCCATACAGTGCCAGCGCTGCTGGTCCATGGGCCACCCACCTTGAGTAGCGGTTTTACCCCACCAATAAAGAGCCTGCAGAGGTGGCTACGTTGAAAGGGGGGCACATATTGTGGCAGAGGGCAAGCCACCTACTCCACATCCTTTCTCTTTCTCCTCAGTAACAAAAATCCTGACCTTTAACTGGGTCCATGGACCAAAGAGCCTGGCAGACTACAGTCCATGGGGTCGCAAGAGTTGGACATGACTTAGCGACCAAACCACCACCACCACTGCCAGGAAAAAAAAAAAAGTTGTATCCCAGTCTCTCTAGCAGCTGGTAGAGTCATGTGACTAAGTTCTAGCCAATCAACTTCAAGTGCACTATTGCTTAGGGACACTGACTCCTCCCAGGGGTTCCCTTGTTTCATTCATCAGCCTGTCACAGACAGGAGAACGAAAGCAGCAGCCTCCACAACCCTCTTGGAGCACAAGGTGGCCTGGAAGATGGAGCCAGGTGCTACTGATCCAGGGCCCCAACATCTACCTCCAGATTTTCTTCTGTGATTTTCTTTAAACTTCTGTCTGTTTAAACCAGTTTGTTTTGCCTTTTGATATGCACTAGTCCTAACTGAAGCAGGGGACAAGAGCAGGAGAAGGGCTATAGCAGGCGGCCTTTCCTAAGCGCTGCCAGGACAGGCACAGCACATTGTTTAACTGCAATCTTCTTCATCAATTACACCAGAGAATTATTTTAAATATAATCCTGTTGGGGTTTTAACATTTATTGTATGGGTATGCTTGGTGGGGGGAACTCAAAATCTACTTTATACGAGCAGAAATATATAGAGACAATTTCAATTTATTATTTTTCTATATGTTTTTCTATATAGTTACTATAATTTGGCGGAAAGTCAGTATTTGTTTTATTTTCTAAAACAAATAGGGGGAAATAAACAAAGCATACTGGGTCAGTGCTGCCCAACAGAACTTTCCACAATGACAGAAATGCTCCATAGTGACACACTCTAACGTGGCAACCATGAGCAACAGGTGGCTCTCAAACTTGAAATCTGGCTAATGCAAATGAGGGACAAAATGTTGTATTTATTACCTTAGATTTTAACTAAATTAAAATTTAGCTAATGGCTACCATATTGGGCAGCACAGAATTAAAGGCTCAGTTTTTATAACCTCAGAAAGCATGTAGGATATCCTAGTTTGACTCCGTTTGCTCTTCCAGATGTTAAGTGTACTTTTTCTTGTTTTCTCCATCATTACAGGAGCTACTCCACCTATCTAACCTTGGCACTCCTCCCCTGGACCAAACACACATACAAAACGCCCACTCCTCACAGACCCCTCACCCCGCAGCCCCTCACCTACCCAGCACACCCACAACTCACCGCTGTCTTGGAGCTCTCCGTGTACGGCAGGGGCTTGGCCAGCTTCTCCACATCTGCCCCACTTGAGCCCACCTGTGTGTATGAATAGGATCCCCGGAAGTAGGGGTTGCTGCCCCAGGCCGAGCGCAGGATTCGCCGAGGCTTTGGGATATTGGGGTTCCCTGTTGGGGAGTGAGAAGAGCCACAGAGAGGGAGGATAAGAAATGGCCGCACACAGAAGACACTCCTAAGCAGACAACTCCCATTGTATCTCGGGGGCTCCAGGAAGCCAGGTATGAAGAAGGGAGGGAGGGAGGCTCGGGTTCAAGCTGTATACCCCTCAATGTCTCCCTGTAATCCCCCAGAAAAACACCTCCTGGCCGTGGGCCTTAATTTTCCTATCTGAAAAACATCCCAAATAATCATGTTTCCCCCTTCCAACTTCAGAGGTTCTTGTGGGGGCTCTTCTGGGATAGTGCAGGAGAGATGTTCAACTAAAAAGCAGACAAAACAACCACAAGCCCATCTCTTAGCAAGACAACATGAGTAGGAAATGGTCGATCTGCGGTTTTGGGGTGATATCTGAGTTTTTCACCATCAGCCTTAGAAACAGAGAAACACAGAGCCTGTGATCTTGAGTGTCTCAAATTTCAAATGGAGAGAGCTTGAAATTTAGGAGGCCAAAGCCAAGACACAGTGCCCTACAGCACTCTCCCAAGGGGTACGCCACCTCGGTTTCACAACCTGGGGATGAGGATGCTAATACTGGTTCAGGAGACTCAGAGGGCCTAGAGGAGGAGGACAGAGCGCGGCCTGTTGAGCCGGCAGTGGGACAAGGACAGGGACGCACCTGTGAACTGCCGCAGCATCTCTGTGCAGATCTCAGCCACTGCCTCATCATCACACTTCTCCATGACAAGGGCCTCCTCCCCACAGATCCAGCCACTCAGCACATGGCCGTAGCGCTCAGGCGGGTAGAGGACATCAAAGCCACAGATCTTGCGGTACCAAAGCTCAGGCGGGTAGGTGAGCGTGCAGCTCTCCGCCTCGTCCTCCCACACAAACCGTAGGCTGTTGCACTCGGGGCCCCAGAAGGGCTCCTCGAATTCTAGAAAGATCTTGTCAGTGGTGCCGATGCCCAGTCGGTGGATGGCAGCCACCTTCTCGGCGGGCAGGCCTGGCCGAAAGAAGCTGGCATGCTGCCTCTTGAGCACGCCCAGTGACACGGTCACGATCACATGGTCTGCCGGGATCACCTCGCAGTCCTCACACTCCACCACCACTGGCCACTGCTCATCCTCATCCTGCCTCTCCTCCCGGGGCTCCTCTCCACCCTGACTGCCCTCCCCGGCATCATGATTATGGTCACCCTCATCCCGGGGCTCAATCTCAGGACCCCGAGGGCGGGATGAGGCCTGGTCCCAGTGAACACAACGGACAGGTTTCCCCAGCTGGATGACGTGGGCTGGGATGCCCTCAGCCAGCAGCTCCACAACCCGCATGAAGCCCGAGGGGATGACGTGGTGGGCACCAGGAATCTCAGTCCATTCCCCAAAGGCGCTCAGGGACACCTCATCCATGCTGTGCGAGCTACTCTCACAGCTTTCCACCTGTGGGAAGAGCCAGAGGGGAGCCAGGTGACCGCCAAGGCTGGGCAGGGATAGAAACAGGACTTTAGGGCAGTGCTGCCCTCCTCGGACCCAACTTCCCCAGGGTCAGTCTTTCTCATTCTGGCATTTGTACTCAACAGAGCTCCGAGATGGCAAAGATACCTTCAGGTACTGTTGGATCATGGCGAGTTTCAGGCGCTTGGTGGCCTCTGGATCATCAGGGTCATCCCTGATGCGGTTGCGCACCTCCTCTCGGGTGAACACCCCCACGCTGTTCTGACTCTCAGCATTAACTGGTTTACCATGCCGGAAGAACTCCTGGGTCAAGTTATAGACCTGCAAAGAGATCCCAGGAGACTGACAACACGTTCACTCCTCCCACCTCCATCTCAGACCTAAGGGTTCTAATTCAATACTCACCATCTCCAAAGTGCTCCCGGATATGCTGAGCCCATGGCACCTCTTCCTTGGTGAATTAATATGGCACTCAGTTTTGTACTGAGGCTGCACCAACAAAATGGAGGTTTGGGGATGGCAAACTCAACCTGGGCAGTCAGCTTCCTTGCCTCCAGACACAGGAGGTGGGATGGGCCCCAGAAGCTCTCTTACTAAACCCCTGCTTAGAACAAAGTGAAATGTCTGGTGCCTGTATAGTGTGTGGGAAAGGAACTGCCCTTTCAAGTGCTCTACATAGCCAAGTGTACCGCCCACTAAAGAACCCACGTCTATACAAAAACCCTTTTTTAAGAACCAAATGCACAGACTCTCCCCTGACATTCCTGTCCAAGTGCATCTGCTTCACCCTCTCCCGGGAGGGCAGTATGGAGCTGTGTCCTGGCTGGTGTTTTGCAGGGGAAAGAGCAAAAGGGGCCCATACATTGACAGGAATGTGTCTACCCTGCAACCCAGCTCTTGGACTGCTGAGGAAGAAAGGTGGTATGGCCCAACCCCCACTATTCCCTCAAGGGAAAAGCCGCCACAATAAGATAGAAACATAAATTAAACATTTCTCTGAATATGAAGAAGAAAGCAAGTTAAATTATTCCCTTTTCTTCTCCTAACAGTCACAAGATGCTGGGTGTTTGGCTTTAACTGAAGTCCTCAGCAAATTCCTCACCTAGTACCATTGCCAAGGAGTCAGGCTTTCAACTTCCCTCCTCCCCCTTAGATTTTTCCCCTTGGCGATAAGCAACAGAATAGCCAGCCAGTCAGCTTATGTTAACTTAAGGCCAAAATGTCCAGCAGAGGACTAACAGATTTATGTGATTGTTTGTGTCAACCTCTGACTAGGACCACTGTAATTGAACATGCATTTATCATGTGGGTAGTCTTCTGTCCTGGGTTAAACAACATCTTCCTAATGTGACCCAAGGGAAATGGGATGGGTCTGCAAGAGCTAACAATATTCACCCCATTTCTCATTAAGCACTTTTCACTGGGATCTCATTTACCCTTCATGACACTATGAAGTAGGTATAACTGTGTCTGTTTTACAGATGAGGAAAGTAAAGCTCAGAGAGGCTCGATAACTAGCTCATGAATATACAAGTATATACCATTCAACATGAATGGTAGAACTGGTACCTGAGTCAAGGTAATCTTGCTCCAGAGATTAAGCTCTATATGATAACTACTGAACAAACTCATCTATTTGTTAACAAATATAACATATTCAAATGAGTAGCCCTTCAAAGGCATCGCCTTGGGAAGGAGGCTACATATTTATTATGAAGCCACCCTCAGGCAGGGCTTCACATGCTTAGAGCACACCTCTTCAGAATGGCCTCCAGCACTGTCTAAGAGATATATAAGGAAATCTCTCTTGACCTCATGGTTAACACCTTTTCCTTCTGACTCAGAGCAGCACCACTTAGAATAATAATAATGTAATGTTAGTCACTCAGTCATGCCTGACTCTTTGCGACCCCATGCAAAGAGTCTTGTAGACCACCAGGCTCCTCTGTCCATTCTCCAGGCAAGAATACTGGAGTGGGTGGCCATTTCCTTCTCCAATGATAACCTACCTCTATCTATCCTACTTTCCATGACTCACACTCTTGGCTTTCAAAAATCAGACCCACAAGTAGAAGTTGATGATGATCTACCTTCAGGGACATTTAAAAGAACAAGTAAGTCATGGACCATGAACGTCATTCTCAAGAGGCGTCCATGCTTAAAGCACTCACAGTAACATGGGAATCAGGACATGACTGGTTCTCAGTACACCAAGGTCTACTTTCAAGAATACGAATTCTTACTTGCTTAATATTGAGTGAGAACACACAACACTATAGGATTGTACACAACATACTGTATGAGTGCACACACATAAGCCAATGAGTGTCCCTTCCACTGAGCAGGGACAACCCCAAAGCAAGGGTCATTTCTCCTTTCCTATGCCCAAGAGACATAAAAAAATGTTTAATAGGTAAGTAACTAACCTAAAGTGAAGGGTCATTACACTATAAATGGAAGCTATCAGAAGGCAAGATCTACATGTTACCTTGCTTGTTTTTTGCAGTTCACAACAAAGTTACTAAAAGTATTAACTTTTTTAAAGCCAGAATAAGACAAGGGCACACTCCTTGACTTCAGACTATACTATAAAGCTACAGTAATCAAAACAGCATGGTACTGACACAAAAACAGACACACAGATCAATGGAAAAAACTAGAGAGCCCAGAATTCAACAAGTGATGCTGGGGAAACTGGACAGCCATATGTGAAAGACTGAAATTAGAACATTTTCTCACACTATATACAAAAATAAACTCAAAATGGATTAAAGACCTAAATGTAACAATGGAAATATGAAACTCCTAGAAGAGAACATAGGCAGAACACTCTTTGACATAAATTGAAGCACTTTTTTTCTCCTAAGGCAGAAGAAACAAAAGCAAAAACAAATTTAATTTAATCTAAAAGTTTTTGCACAGCAAAGGGGATCACTGACAAAACAAAAAGACAACCTACTGAATGGAAGAATATATTTGCAAATGATATGACCAATAAGGGGTAATATCCAAAATATATAAACTGCTCATACAAATCAATAAAAAATAAAAAAAAAACCTATCAACTTGATTAAAAATGGGCAGAAGACCTGAATACACATTTTTCCAAAGAAGAAATACAGATGGCCAATAGGCATATGAAAAGATGCTCAACATAGTTAATCATCAGAGAAGTTAAAAATGACAATGAGATATCACACCTGTCAGAAGAGCTATCATCAAAGAGAACACAAGTAACAAACACTGGTGAAGATATGGAGAAAAGGGAACCCTTTGACCTGTTGCTGGGAATGTAAATTGATACAGCCACTATGGAAAAGAATATGGAGGTTTCTCAAAATATTAAAAATAGAATTATCACATGACCCAGCAATTCCACTCCTGGGTATATACCCAGAGAAAAAGAAAAACTAACTTGAAGAGATACTTGTATCCCAAAGTTCACTGCAACATTATCTATAATGGCCAACCTATGGGAGCAATCTAAGTGCCCATCAACAGATAAATGTATAAAGAAGATGTTAGATAGATATAGATATAAAACATAGTTATATATGTCATATATATACACGTTTTATATACATGTTAGGCTTCCCTTGTAGCTCAGTCGGGAAAGAATCTGCCTGCAGTGCAGGAGACCAGGGTTTGTATCCCTGGATTGGGAAGATCCCCTGGAGAAGGAAATAGCAACCAATTCCAGTATCCTTGCCTGGAAAATCTCATGGACAGAGGAACCTGGTGGGCTGCAGTCCATGGAATCACAAAGGACTGGGTACGACTGAGCAACTAACACTTACTTACTTACTTATATACATGTTAGATAGATAGATATAAAATACATTGTTATATATATATGTATATATATACACACACACATTGAAATTTTACTCAGCCATAAAAAAGAATGAAAATCTGCAATTTTCAACAACATGCATGGACCTAGAGGGTATTATATTTACTGAAATAAGTGAGAGAAAGACAAATACTCTATATCATCACTTATATGTGAAATCTAAAAAATAAAAAAAACAAACATAAAAAAACAGAAATAGACTCAGATATAGAGGACAAACTAGTGGTTACCAGTGGAAAGAAGGAAGGAATGAAGGGTAAAACAGGAGTATGGGATTAAGAGATAAAAACTACTATGTATAAAAACAAATAAGCAACAAATATATATGGTACAGTATAGGGAAATACAACCATTATTTTGTAATAACTTTAAATGGAGTATAATATATAAAAATGTTGAATCACTATGCTGTACACCTGAAACTAATATTGTAAATCAACTATACTTCAATTTTAAAGAATCAGTTATAATTCTATATACCAGGAACAATTAGAAAATAAGGGTTTTTTAAGTTATCATTTACGAGAGTGTCTAAGACCCTTAACAACAATAATCATACACATTTACCTAGTAACAAATCTAATAGATATTTAAGGATTTTCTAGGGAAATATTTAATCATAAGTATCAATAATCTCTTCCCTAGTACTTCTCCACTTATTGTCTTCATTCTGCCCTCAAACTGGGGCCCAAAGAATGTACAGACATGACCAGGATCACAGAAAACCCTAACAAGTTGCCTAGCCCCCCACCGCCAACATACAGACCCACACACACACACACACAGGGCCAGTGTGCTCCCTGTCCCCCACACCCCTGTGCTCAACCATTCCCCTAACACCTCACCTCGTTGTATAAATCACTGAATTCCTCAACCACGTCCTTGGGGATCCTGCAGCCACGGTTGGTGAGGTAGCAGGCCACGCCATTCTTGGAGTAGAGGCTGATGCGGCCCACACTGCGCTCTCCATCAGTTGTCTCTTCCAGGAGGCCATTGGCTTCTGCTAGATGATAGACAGGATTCCCGTGGGAGCCATGGATCCACGTGGCTCCCAGCTCAAAGGTAGCGTGTCCTGATGGCAACAGCAGGCTCTTAGCGCGGCAAGGACTCTTATTAAAGAGGGCCAGAACCCTGCCTCATCTTCCTTCTCCAAGGGGATCCTTCCATACCCAACAACAGGGCAAGGAAGGGGATTAGGCTCCCCCTCTGGCAACGAATCAAAGTCTTCAGTGAAAAGCTCCCAGTAAGAAACCACATGCAGCACAAAGTGGATTCCACTTTATAAACGAGGTAACTTCCACCCTCAGTGACTCTGACGACACCAAGTCGCCTCACTGGAATAATTAGAAGATTCTCCTTCTGTGATAACATCAGACAATAGGCCCTCCCTCCTCATTGGTGCCTCCCTCTAAGGGGAAATTCTGTGTACCAGAGGGCACCACATGGTACACGTATCTGAAATACCCAATGAGGAGGCCCAGCCTTCCAGACCCAAGGTCCCCATTTGGCCTTATTCCAATTCCTCAAAACCCAGTGGTTCGGGAATCTAAGCCACTCACCCAGATGGAAAATGGCCAACTCCTAACTCAGTCTAGGGCAGAAGAAAGAGGGGAAACATTCCAGTTTTGAAGACTCCTCCCCAAGGCAGTCTAAAACAGACTTCTGGAGAAAACTAAGCTTTCCCATCCTATGGCACAGGTGGCTAAACCTTAAGAGGCTGTCTGGGACAAGGGAAACTCCTGGGCCCAAACTGGGACAGGGCTGGTGGCTCATTTTACCACCCCATCCATAGCCAAGGGACCAGATACTCTGAGGCAAATTCCCACTGTGCTTGGGCCTATTTCCTCTTCTGGGGCTCAGTTTCCTTTTCTCATGCTACAGAGCCTGTGATACAGTTGTCTCCTTCCCTGCCTTGCTCCCAGGAAAGTTGAAACAAAGAAAGGAAAATATAGAGGAACGTTTTTTGGTGTTTTATGTTGTTTTGTTTTTGGAGGCCTGATTCAAGACATCATGTATGATAACTTTTTTGCCAAGATGGACACAATAATTCCTCCTATCCTTACACACATGGCCCTTTGCAATGTGCCTTTGTCAGTCCTCCCATCAAGAGATGGAGTCTTTCCTCACCCCTTGAATCTGGGCTTGCCTCGTGACTTGCTTTGATTAACAGAATGCAATGAAAGCAATGTTGTGGCTTCAGAGGCTAGGCCTCAAGAAACCTTGTGCCTTCTATTCTCACCCTCTTAGACTGTGACCACCATGAAGAGAAACTCAAATTTCTGGAGCCACAGAATATCAGCAAATAAAACGATGTTGTTTTCAGCCACTATATTTTAGGCTGGTCTGTTATGCAGCAATAGCTATCCTATAAACACAACAGACAACAATCACCCCTCACCCCAGGAATTGGGCATTCCTTTTTTTTTTTGTGCCTTCTCTTTCCTGGGCTGCTTCTAATTAAACCATCAGTTCAAAACAAAAAACAAAAAAGCTCTGTAGCCCTGTATGCATCTATGTGCCAAACAAAGAGCAAGAGAAAAAACAATCAACCTCAAACCACAGCCAGTAAGACAGAACTTCCTGGTGACTCTGGAATCAGGGGCAGGAATGTATGGGTCCCTTTGTCCAGAGAAAGTGGGCAGACTAGAGGGTATGAAAAGCTGGAAACCCAGTGTCCTTCTTCCACAGGGTTCTGGGAGGGGGGCTGGTCACTGGGGACATTTATCACTAATTATCCTTTAGAGCCTCAAGTTCCCCAAAGTATTTTTTTTGTTTTTGTTTTGCTTCTTTTGAGCTTCCAAAAGAAGCAAAAGGGGCTTGTATCATGGACCCTTCCCAGGGTACACCAAGGAGTTCCAAGTCATAGGCACTGGGCAGCAATGTCCAGGCATGGGGTATCCAGGCATAAGCAGGAATGAGGTGAGCAGCTCAAGGTGAGCAGCATCAGTGTTCCACGCTAGCCCTCAAGCTTTACAAGGAGGAGCAGGCCTCAGTCTTAGGATGTGTCCTGTCCTCCCCCACAGGCCTCTCACCTCTGCCGTCCTTGTAACCACAGGGTACCGGGCACTATCCCCACAACTACCCCTCAGTGTCCTGGGGCTTCTGGTCATCACTGCTGCCCTCACCACCGGGATTCACAGCTAGCATCTCACACTGCTGCAGGTCCAACTGCAGCCTGGGCTTTCAGCCCCAGGTGTCTGCACACACAACACATAGGCGCTTGCCTGGACTTGCTCGCCCATATTCTAGCAGAGTCTGCCTTGATCTGATTCTTCATATACATCATCCTTTCCTTCTTTTGACTACCTATCCAACTCCCCTCGTCACTTAAGGCCCACCCAAGCTCCCTCCCCTCTGAGGAAGGCTTCCAGCCACATGCATCTCCTCAGCCTCCTGTAGCCCCATCCCTTCCACTTTGCTCCCTCTACCATCTTCCCTGCAAAGCACATCATCTCAGTTGTCAGCTACCACTGAGACTGAGCCATTTGTCCTCCCGTCTTCCGCTTTTATGTCAGACCCAGAATGTCTCATCAAGACTTGAGAACCACAAACGGAGCCATCCCATCCCTAAAGCTCCTAGCCAGCCAATCCCTAAGGCTCCTCGCCAGCCAATCAGGTGTTGAGCAGAGTCTCCAGGCTTCCCCCAGGAGTTCCCCCAGCTGACTGTCCTCAGGTTTCCATGTGCCTTGGGACACGCTTTCATCCTCACTGCCAACACATACTCCTGTGTCTGCCAGGGGAAGACAGACATAACCTCACATATACTTTCCAGGAAATGCTCTAAGGAAGACTTTGAATGTGATCAAAGTTTTTTAAAAACTGAAAAGTTTCCCATGTCTCCTCAACCTCTGCTTGTTCTAAGCCTGACCACCTACGTTTCTGAACCAATTGCCCCATTCATCAAAAGTAAATACACAGACTCTGCTTGGCCTTGCAGCCCAGGTAACAATAGACACAAAATCCTATGGAGGGTCAGTGTAGGCCACATAAGCCAGGCCACCATGGGTAGTCCCACTGGGCCATTTTCAATGTCAGAGCCCTTGGCTAGGAAACCCTGACCTCTGGTTGCATTTCAGGCAATCCCCCACACTCTAGGACCCCTGGCAAAATCTGCCCACTCCTGGGATGTGTCTCTTAACTGGTTGCTTTCTCCAGAAGCCTTAATACTCTGCAACTTACACAGATCCTCTTCCCAGACAATCCTAAGATCTGCCCATCACTCACAAGGAGGCCCAAAGTCTTCTTCCACCTCCACTGCACTGAGCTCCTATTGTCCCAGGGCCAGCTCTTAGTAATGGTATACTAAATCATATTCAAAAGTTAACAACTAATAGAAACTTGCACAATTCCCCTTCTTGTGAAATAGAAACCAGTCTACCTGCTACAAAGACAGTTTGGTTCTGGGTGTCCTCTCCCACCTAAACACTGTGAACCCTAGATTTTGTTCCAAAAACAGAGGCCAGACTCCCATTCTGCACACCTCAGAAGGGTGCTGAGGGGGCAAAGGAAGTTTCTGGAAAATGCTCAGGCAGCATGCATCATAGAACACTAAACCCTGGGGAAAAGCTAAAATAACAAGATCTCGGGCTAGGCCAGGGCCCTGGGAGACAAGAGGTGACCTTGGGAGATGACTGGACTGAGGTAAATGAGGCACTTACCAAGTTTCACACTCTGTACGCGGCCCCCGATGCGGCTGGACGCCTCAAGCACAGTGACATCCGTAAAACCCTGCTCCAGAAGTGCTTTGGCTGCAGCCAGGCCAGCCAAGCCAGCACCAATCACCACCACACGAGGCTGTCCCCTTCTCCGCAGGCCACGACTGAGAGGGTCATCCGCACTGTCGCCACTGGATTCACAACTTTGCATACCGTCCACACTCGCCTCCTAGGAACCTGAAGCGGGGAGGGGGATCACAGCTCACCTGCTCTGCCTTCACTTCCCACCTGCCCCAAGAGATGCTCCCAGTATCTGCCCTCAAGGGGGGACCTTGAGCCCTCTCATTCTCTTCTGAGGATCTGGACAAGAAGAGCCATCTCCAAAGGATGTGGGGAAGCAGGAAAGGAGGGAGGCATAAGGAAGGAAACAGGAAGGAGGTTATGTACTGTGTTCCCTCATCAGCAAACAGGAGAGCTGAGAGCCCATCCCAAACCCCTGAAATCCATCAATCCCACTCCAGATCAACTAGGTACTGCCTCTTCCTCAAGGATGAGACAAGAGTCAGCAAGAAAGAGGATGATCAAGAAGGTCAAAATCAGGAGAAATTGACCCTGGTGCTGCTGACCCCGGACCAGCACAACCCAGCACAGCCCAGCATCACTGCTGTGGTCCAGCTCACACCAACCTCAGGATGCTCACATGGACCTCAGGATGCTGTACAGCCCTCAGAGTGCTAGAACCAACCCCAGGATACTTGTACCCACTGCACTAGACCCTCTACTCTCCCTCCCTGGCCTGGCCCTTCCCTGGCCCTCACTCTCCCTTACACTGTCTTCTCTTCTCCTCTTGCTTTCTGTTAGTCTTTCAGAGCCTAAATGAGGTGGTAATTTGGTGGGCAGGACACAGTCCCACCTTCCCCCAAGAAAGTGCCACGAGGCTGGTATTGAATGAACCTCTGCTATTCCGGGTAGGTCTCCGGTTTTTCGTCCCAAGCCACCCAGCCCCTCAGTCACCACAAAGCAGCAAAGAGCCCAGGAAACAGTGGACCATGAGGACCTGTGGCACCAGAGGCCAGACATCAAATTGACAGTTACACTAAGCCAGCTTGCTCAGAGACGCCAGTCTAGGGAGCTGATGAGAGGCTAAAGGGGTCCCTGAATCTAGCCCCAGGGCTGGGAGAGGTTGCCCTTCTATCCCCAGAGTGACTACAAGGGCTTGAAGGTATCTTTGGGCCATCCCAAGGGGCCATTCAACTCTGATCCTGTCCTCACTTCTTTCCTAACCCAAGTTGCCTTTGCTAAGGTTTCAGAGGCAGAAGTTGCATACTGTCTAGTTATCCATACTATCCATAGTATTCAAGACCTAACAACAGGGAAGTGAATTCATGAGTGGAAAGTAGCTGTTGGGCAATGGACAGGGGACATATAAATCTACTAAAGCTAAGAAAAACCCTTCCTATGACACAGCAATTCCACTCCTAAGAAAACACCCAAGGGAAACAGGGTATACTCCACCAAATAGATACACTAGAATGTTCATGATAGCTTTCTTCATGATAACCAAAAACAAATATCCCAAAGGTCCATCAACAGAAGAATAGGTAAGTATATTGTGCTATTTGTAGTGTATTCATACAAGGTAATATTCTTCAGCAATAAACAGAACCAAACTACTCTCGACAACATTACATTGACTAAAGAAGCCAGAGACAAAAGAGCACCATATTGTATAACTCTATTTATGTGAAATTTATGAAGCGGTAAAATGAATCTGTGATGCTAGAAGAGAGATTGGAAGGAAGGGAATGAGTGAAAGGGTCAGAAAGGAACTTTCTGGCTGGAAGGAAATGTATCTTTCCATGAATGGTGGTTAGTGCCACTATATATATGTATGCATAAACACCTCAATAACTATTCCTGGCTCACTGTAAAAAATAAAAGCTGTGTACTAACAACCTTCCTCCCACACTTCAAGGTCTGACCACTTATGTTTCCATCCCACCTCTAACATTTTTTATCACAGATTTTAAGAGTTAATTTTCTAAATATGCTCAGGCTGAGAAGCTGCTCCTTGAACTCCTCTTCCCACTCCACCTGCCGATGTCACACTTGGGCACCTACAGGAGTGTCACCCCATTCCTGCCCCCAAACTCTCTCCAAACTGCACCCCACCTCCCATCCCCATGCTGCCCAACTCGGTGGAGGACTTATTCCCTAGAGGGCCGGAAGGTGGCGCCCGAGACAAGGAGACCTTCAGAGGCAGGGGCTCCCCTCCTCCTAGGAGAACCTGTATCCCGGCTTCCACATTCTTCCTGGTGCGTCTTCGGTCTCGCCCACCCCCACCCCAGTGATGTTCGGTTCCGCCTCCTGGGAGCAAGGAGGTCAGAGCTGGCTCGAGCCCTTTCCTCCCCTCCCCCTTACCCTTCCTCCGCTCCCCCTCTGCCTCCCTCCGCTTCCTCCCCAGGTTCTCCTTGGGAGGACTAAAATTAGAGGTGAGGGTGTGGCTGCCTGTACCAGCGGCCGACAGAGGGGAAGAGTCCGCCCAGCGGCGCAGGCAAGAAGTGTGTTCTACATCAGGTTTGTAAACACGCAAGGGAGCTCAAGAGTTGCTGCTGATGGGCACCACACTGGGCACCCTGCTATGCTATGCGAGCATCGAGACTGCCCACCCTGCCCCGACTCCCCATTTCTCCAAGACTTGGGGGCTCTGCCTGGGCGTTGCTCCCTAGGCCTGCAGCCCCACCCCCAACCTGAGGCAGTCTCCAAAAAACAACCACTTTTACGCTGTAAAGGAGTGGGATTACTGCCGTGGTTCTCAGACCTTACAGATAGAACCGCTTCTCGAAAAGCTCCTGGGGAGACCAAGGTGTAACTGGGATGAAACGGGATCTCTCCACTCCCTCGAGTCCCTAAGGTCTCATGGCAGAACTCCCTTGCTCCCTGGAGCACCACCTCTGAAAACATGGAGGAGTAGGATAACTTTAGCCTTGGGAGGCCTGTAGAGGGAGGCGGGGCAGCACATTGGGGTGGGGGATACCTAAACTTCCTGACTTTCCAATCTCCATTTCTTTCTCTCTCAAGTGGTCCAGCTTGTCCTAACCTACATTATTATGAGTTGAATAAGGCCTTATATGGATGTCTAGAGATTGTCAGCATTTTTAAGAGCCTTGTCCAGGAAAATCATTTGTAAAGTTCTGTAGCTAAATTTTTTAAAAGATATTTCTTTATTTTGATTGTCTGTATTTACTTATTTTAAAATAAGCATATAAGAACTCATCATCTAATACAAAAACTAGAAAATTGATAATAACTAAATTTTTATTAGACGGCCTTTGGTATAGGCTTCAGGAATGGATTGTGGGAAATGTGGGCAGGCAGTTTGCCTCTAAGATGAACACAGAAAGGACCCCAAGTTCCCAACATATCAGAGACCTTCAACTTAAAGAGATCATACACAGGGGGCTGTGGTGTGTATGTTAGTTGCTTAGTTTTGTCTGACTCTTTGTGACCCCATAGACTGTAGCCCGTCAGGCTCCTCTGTCCATGGAATTCTCCAGGCAAGAATACTAGAGTGGGTTGCCATTTCCTAGCTTCCCAACCCAGGAATCAAACCCAGGTCTTCTGCATTACAGGCAGATTCTTTACCATCTGAGCTATAGGAAAGTCATGGTGGAAACAGGTAAATAGGGGCCATGTCTGTCACCTATTCCACTGGCCCTCCTCACTGCTAACCCTAATTCTGTGTCTCCACAAGCCTTGTCCCAGATGGGCCTATCAACCCCTGGGGTCCTTAAGCCAGAGAAGCCACAAGCACAGTCCATAGATGGCAAAAATGAGGCATCTCCATCCTCCCATAGAGTCAATCTACCCTGGGATCCAAACTGAAGGGAAGAGAGAAAACTATATGTAACAACACCTACTGTGTGCTGGGCCCTCAGTTAAATGCTGAACTGGACTTTTGGACACTCTGTTATCTCAGATTAGGAGGGAGCACATTTGTTTTTGGAAGAAGGCAATGGCACCCCACTCCAATACTCTTGCCTGGAAAATCCCATTGAGGAGGAGCCTGGTAGGCTGCAGTCCATGGGGTCGCACAGAGTTGGACACGACTGAAGCTACTAAGCAGCAGCAGCACATTTGTTTTCTGTTGGTTTGTGCCATCTCTTCCTTTGAAATTTTTTAATTTTATGAGAAAAATGCCTTACTGGAGAAGAAAAATCACTTAATGCTCCTTGGTGCCTGTCTCTCCTTCTCTTGCCTTCAGTAAATAAATAAATAAATAACATACCCTTCCTTGATCAGTATGCACAGGAGAAACAGAACACCCTGTACTTTTCGAGCAGATAAAGGAGAGAAGAAAAAAGTGCTGGCTCAGCCAGGCAGGGAGGGGGAGGAGGAGGCGGGGGAAGGAGCAGGGACAGGGCGAAAGACTCTTGCCTTCTTGGCTCCTGTTTCCAAGGCAAAACAGGGGTAGGAGAGTAGTGCCCCCAGGTCCCCAGGCAGGCCAGGCCTAGTAGCTTCAAGAAATTAGATCCACCCCCATTCAAGATATCCGGATGCCCCACTGCCTCCCCACCCAACCCCCACCCCACTCCTACCCTCACTCCCATTTCTCTGGCCTGCAGGCCACCACCTCCCCCTGCAGGCCAGAGCCAACACTGCCCCAGCTGAACCCACCCAAGTAGCCAAATTGGAAAGCAGACAGAGAGAGAAAAAAGGGAAGAAAGGCCCTGTCCCGTGGCAGGGTCACCAAAGAAGGATGAGTGAAGACCACAAGGCCAGGTCCATTAGCCACCGAGCATATGTCCACTGCCGCTTTCCCACCCACCTTCTCTCAACATACTCACCAGGTTCATTTTGTCACCCTCAGAAATGTACCCTCCAAGAAATTAAAAAAGTAAAAGTGATAGTCCTGTCCAACCCTCCAAGAAGAATCTCCTAATGGCCAGATACTAAAAACATGTTTTAGTCCTGGCCTCCAACATCTAAATTCGCTGAGCCACTTCACTGAGCCCAGAACTGAACGGGGGACACCATGCATCTCCTTATGCTTTCTCAACCACTGTAAAACCACTGAAGTGCCAGAGCACTCACAAGGCTCAAAAACATCCTAAATAAAAGTTCTGCCCTTACTCCTCAGGTCAAGTCTTGTCAACCCCACACCTCATATCACTGTTCCCCAGGTGCCTGCCTGCCTCCCTCCTCCGACTGAACCACACTCCTGGAGAATTGTTGGGCTGATTCCCAGTTCCATCCCTTAAAGACAAGCATGTTGTTCAGTCACTAAGCCGTGTCCAACTCTGTGACCCCATTGGACAGCAGCACACCAGGCATCCCTGTCCCTCACTATCTCCCAGAGTTCGCCCAAGTTCATTCCATTGAGTCAGTGATGCTATCCAACCAAGACTAGCATAGCCAGGGATAAAATCTAACAATTCATGAACATCTACTGTGTACTTCTATGGGGAGGCCTCAGCATGTCAGCCCTTGACCCCTCTGAACCCAGCTGTTCTTTTTGGTTTCAGTTTTCACTCACACAGACACTCCTTCCCCACTCCAAACATATACACATACTCCAGCTTCACCAAAGACTCAGGTATCCCCAGCCTAGTCTCTCTGAAGGCCTATGGAAAACACATTGGAGAAGGGGACTCTGGGTCCTCTTAACACATGTATAGCCTTGTGAAGGACACAGAGCTTGTGCAACTGTATGACTGCACAACTCTGTGTTGACCGAACCACCAGCGAGGCCTGCTCCATTGATGTGTCCTGAAGCTACGGACATCTTGGAAATGAGAGTTCTTTGCAGCCATCACCACCCAACCCCAGCCTCTTCCCAAAGCATGAGCATCTCACCCCCACGAAGTCCTGCTGCCTATTACTCAAGTGAGGCTTCCGTTCCACAATCACTGAGCGGGGCTGAGGTCCCAGACTAGACCTTCACTTCCTCAAGCCCTGGGAGTGAATCGCAAGGAGTGTTAATGACCCAGGTTGGTGCAGGACGCCCCATCCCCCCCAGTGTTGGAGCCCACTTCAGCCTATCAGGCTAACTCCCTCCCTAATAGTGACCACTGCAACAAAAACAATGCCACAAGGGACCAGCCTCCCAGGAGCCCCTCACCCTTCCAGAATTGTCTCTCAGAAGAAACAAACAAAAGAAAAGTCTACCTATCCTCAGCTCGCTTCTGAATACAGGCTCAGGCTCCCAAATGTGTCTGTCCCCCTGTCCTTTGCTCAGGGTCACCCAGGATGAATGACCATATCCCAGAAAGCTGGATGACCGAAGCAGTTAGCCCACCTGGCCCTCCTCCTGTCACCCTTTAGAGTCCAGACTCCCGACAGCGGAAGCACTGCAAGATGGGCCTACCCCTTCCAAAAAGCAGGTTTCTCTAAGCCACAAGTTTGGTCATGTGAGCTCTGTCCAGAGCTTTGGGGGCCACTTGCACCTTCCTTAAGCAAACTCAGGGACTTAAAAGGGTCTCCTTCCAACAGATACTCCTAGTGCCCTGGGGAAGCAACCCTACCTCAGTTTCTCTGAAGGAACCCCTCTCTGCCTCAGGCTCCTCCCAGGAGGGAGGGAGGGGGAGGGAAGCTGGGACACTGGTCCTGAGGAATCTCTCTGGACTGCCTGACAGGTCTGGGGAGGGATCTGGATTCTCAAGGGCCCCCTAGACAATGCAATTATTCTTCAAATGTAAAAAAAGGCCCAGAAATCCCAGACCAGCTGCTTTGCACAGTGGCCCTGACAATGGGGCTCTGTGTCTGCCCATGAGGCTCCTCCCACCCTCAACCCCAGGGAAGGACTGAGCCTGAACTCCTCCTAGCCAGACCCTCTCCAGCCCGCCTCACCCAGGCTAGCCAGCCAGGAAGTGAAAAATGTAGGATTGCTGGGCCAGGTCTGGCCAGTCACAGAAGATAGGCTGGAGTGGGTAAACGTGGGGACAAGGCAAGAGCAGTCTGTGACCCAGGAAGACACGGGGGAAGGGAGAGAACACTGGCCTGGGAACCCAGAGACCTGGATTCAGGCCCCAGCTCAGTCTCTCTTGGCAGTGACCCCAGACTAGTGTCTTCCCTTATCTGGGTCTCACCTACAAATACCTCTGAACTCACCCCAAAGGCACAGCATCTGTACCCCATCTTCTGGACATACTTATCTAAGCCCCATCTGATGTGTAATTACCGCCTCCTTCAGTCTTTAAGTTTCCTTTCTGTAAAATGGGGATAGACAGCTACCTGGTGGGACTGCTGGGAGAATTCAATGATAGCACAGATAAAAAGGTGGGGCCACCTGCCAAGACTCACCTCAGAGAGGGAGGGGAAGGGAGGATGATCCCCAAAGAGACTAGTACAGAAGAGGGAGCCACCTCTGCTAGGGCCCAGAGCGCCATCTCATGTAGAAGAACCTATCTTCACCTGAGCTTCGACTTCAGCCTCTACCTTGGCCCCAACCCTAATATCAGAGTTGACCTTAGCCTTGGCATCAACCAGACTATTCCCACAGCCTGTGTATGACTGACCCCCCCAACCTTGACTCAGCCTGACTATCCCACCAGCCTTGCCAGGGAGGAGGTGGAGAGTAGGCATCAGATACGGTGGCCGTTAGCCAACTGTAAGCTCAGTCATTGAAAGAGACAAAGCATGTGGGCTGCATTCTGCAGAGCCCTCCCACCAGCAGTGTTCTCAGACCCACAGGCCAACATGGGGAAGGGGCTCTAGGGGCCCCATCTTCCTTCTTGGCACTTAGACTTTTCTCCAAGAATGATGTCTTTATTACCCACATTTCTTCCCTGTGACCAAATGCGTAAAGTCCCTAAAAGCACAATTTTAAAAGGCTTTGTAAGCCTTTATCAGAAAAGAAGTGGGGAGACTGCACTGCATGGAAAAAAGACAGCCCTACACTCAGTGTTTGGGGGTTGTCAGAGCCAAAGGCGTGACCCACAAAGGCACTGGTAGGCAGGATGGGAAGGCCTTCCTGGGGAGGTGAGTGCTCTGGCTAGTTTCTATTTCCCTCTATGTTCTGCAAGGTGGGATAGACTAAGTGAATCGTTTCAGGAACCCAGCTTATAGCTGCCTGCAGAGACAGAAACCAGGGACTACCTGAGAAGGGGTGGAGGAGGGGAAAAAATGAAGGGGAGAAGTCAGAGAAGGGGTAGGGTCCTTTTGATGGGCATAAAGCTCAGCTGGCAGAGATCCCACCCACCTTCAGTAAAGATGAGTGGATCATGCTCTGACATCAAACTGCTAGAGACCAAATTGCCAACATCCACAACCCGTACCTTGAATGAGGCCAGCTGGGACCCCAGACCCTATTAACCAGTGTCCTGTGTCCCCAGCGAAGTCCTAAAGGAACAGGTTTCACTGTGGCTCCCTTTAGCAACCCTTAGGATGAGACCTCATGGCCTGGATTCCTTCCCTCTGAACAGGACCCTACACCCCAACTCTAACCACCCCTCTAGGAAGCCATTAACTACAGAAGTATAAGAGACAACAGAGTTGGTTACTATGCCAGTGACTACACTGGTGTGAGACTGCCCTTGGTGACATCAATCAAGCCATGGGCAGGGGAGGGCTGATGGGAGATGGTACTCATAGTCACTCACTGCCCTGGGATGGGCTGAATCTGGAGAGAGAAAATCAGCCTCAAGACTATACCAGCCCTGTTCTGAGGCACCCCAGTCACCATGGCCCTTGGGGAACCCCAGGAAGACACCTTTTCTTTCTCTCCCCATCCTCTTTTGTCTTTCTCTCCCCAACCCCCCTCTCTCTCACACACACATACACACCCACTTTTATATTTCCCTTGATGACTCAGCTTGCTAAATAGTTTCCTCCTTTGGGACTACCTTTAGCAACATGGTTCACAGGAAAAACCCTCAGAGAGGACCCAAAGTGCAGGGATGAGATCTAACTTAGTGATCCAGGGAAGACTCTGTTTTCTCATCTGCAAAATGGGTATTGCCATCACATCTGTTCTATTTTCTAATGGTTCTTGGGCTCCCACTCAAGTTTTTTGAGGGATATATGTTTTGCTTCCCTCAAGATGCAGCTTCCCCCTCCTTCATAGCAGCATTATTCACAATAGCCAAAAGATGGAATCCATTCACGCTTCCATCAATGGATGAAAAAACAAAATGTGTACATGCATATAATGGAATGTTACTCAGCCTTGAAAAGGAAGAACATTCTAACACATGCAACAACATGGATGAACCTTGAAGACATGATGCTAAGTGAAATAAATCAGTCACAAAAGGACAAATACTGTATGACTCCACTGATATGAGGTATGAAGACTAGTCAAATTCACAGAGACAGAATGTACAGTGGGAGTTGTCAGGGACAGGGGAGTGGGGAAAAACAAAGTTAGTGTTTAAAGGGTACAGAATTTCAGTTTTGAAAAATGAAAAATAGTTCTGAAGATGGATAGTGGTGATGGTAGCACAACAACGTGAATACATTTAATACCACTAAGCTGTATGCTCAAAAATGGATAAAACGATAAATTTTGTGTATATTTAACAACAACATTAAAGTTGAGTGAGTGCTACTCTGTGACAGGCTCTCGAGATACAGAAACAGCCAGATGCCTCCCCATCAAGGATTGGGGTGACAGGTGTGTGTGTGTGTGTGTGTGTGTGTGTGTGTGTGTGTGTGTGTGTATGTGTGTGTGTTATTCGCTCAGTCGTGTTTGACTCTTTGCAACCCCATGGACTTTAGTCAATCAGGCTCCTCTGCCCATGGGATTTCCCAGGTAAGAATACTAGAATGGGTTGCCATTTCCTTCTCCAGGGGAATCTTCCCAACCTAGGCATCAAACCCACATCACCTGGTATGGCAGGCAGATTCTTTACTGTCTGAGTCACCAGGGGTGACAGGTGCCACAAAGCAAAGCGGTTAAGGGGAGAGGCAGCTGCTTTGTATGGGGAGGTCAGGGAAGCCTCTCTGACAGAGTAACATGGGAGCAGAGGAAGTGAGAGGCAAGAGGGAACCAGAGCCTACAAGTTTGGTGTGACCTCCTAGGGATTTGCTGAATGAAGGAATGTGGGAATGAGGGGAAGGATGGGGTCAGGATGATTTGGGTGGCCAGTTATGACACCAGGACCAGCCCTTACAAGTTCTCTGTCAACTGGTCATCTCCTTTCCCCGCTCTGTGAAGTAGGAAAGACAAAAATTGGTTCAGGGACCCCCAGGCAGGAGAAGGGCCCTGGTGGCCTGATTCCAGAGCCCAGTTCTTCTCTCCTTGGGGCTTCAGGAGAGTTACGAATGCTTCTCCGGGCCACCTCCCAAACACAGGGCCCTGGACAAACACACAGCCATGGACCCCTCTCCCAGCCCCACTGCACAGGGCATCACCTGCAGGCATGGCCTTAACCAGCCCCTGACCTAAGCTAGTGTCCCTACACAGAGATCCACCCATTCAGAAGATGGGGCACTTGAGGCCAGGGAGGTGTGGGCTGGCAGATGAAGAGGTAGCCTCCCGGCAGGGCTTCTCCCCTCTCCCTGCCAGGAGCCACAGCCTCACAGTTCTGGAGGGAAGGAAGACAGCACAGTCAGCAGTTTCCACTGACTCTTTCAAAATCACTGACAAGAACTGAGGCTTGTGAGACAGCTCGGCCAGGCGCGGTTTCCCCTTGCCTGCCCCTTGTGACTGTGCACAAAGCCGATCTGTGCTTCAGATCCAGCCCTGGGGGGAGTGGGGGGCTCTCTAAGTAGAGTGGGGACCCCACCCATGGCTCTCTCAAGGAAAGATTTTCCTCTCCAGGAGAGGCTCTGGAGCCACGGGTGGGGTCCCCATTCTAACCAGCCCAGGACTTAGGCTCCTAATGGCATAGTTGGGCTATCCAAGGCTTTTGCAGGTTCAGGCAGCATTTGCAGGAAGAGGCTCCCCTTCATTCTAAGCTCCCTTCCTGCAAAGCTCCCTCTTCTATGCTCACCACCCCACAAACACTACATGGTGTATCACAGAGCACAGGTGGCATGCATGATCACGAAGAAAACATCCCTCCACAGTCCAGTTACTAAATAAACCCCAGAGCAAATCTCTATTTATTGAGCCCTTTGTGTGCGGGCCCTGTGCTGGGCACTTTCCATTCATGGCATCATTTAATTCTCCCAGACAACCTGGTGCCCATTTAAAAGATGAGGAAACGGGCTCAGAAAGGTTCACAGGTGTGATGGAGGCCACACAGAAAGAGTGAAGGGCAAAGCAGGCTTGTCAATGCCCAGCTCAGCTCTCTACCCCACACTTGCCCACCCCTCAGGCCCTTGGGCAGCCTCCCGAGGCAGCAGGCCTGAGGACAGTCCTCGATCTGGCACTTCTGTCTTACCCCTCCCCACACAGTAACACTGTACAAACTGTACCAGGCACCCAGGGCTAGCAGGAGGTGTCCCCAGCCCAGCAGTTCACCCTAGCTACACTGCCAAAACTTGCTGCCCAGAGGCCACTCGCCTCCTGGCCAAGGCATTAGTCAGGTGGGCTATGAGTCCCATGGGGACTGACTTAAGGCTTGCCAGACCACAGCCCTTTGCCCTTGGTTTTACCCTCCATATGTGACAAGGATAGTGATTTTGGTAGCACAAAAGAAAATCCTAAGAGCAGCTAAATGATAATTCCCTCTAAACACTCACCTCTTCTCCCTGGCCCAAGATTTTCCTCTCCTGGTAACTCCAAGGTGGTTTAACTGTGTTCTCCTTATACAGGCTCACCCAATAAAGAGCTCTTCATAAAGTTCAACCCTGAAGCAGAACACCACCATCCTCCACCCCTGCCATCACCTGCCAGCCTCAGAAAGAGCTGGAACCAAGTCAGAAAAGCCAATGGTGTTCATTTCAAAATGCATATGTGGGCCCCATGATTTAATCCATAAAACACCTACAGAGTTAAAACACTGAGCTTAGACAATAAACATATTCTTTAAGTTCTTTTGTTGAGTTCAAAGACAAACTTAAAAACACCCCAGCTTTTAGAATCAAGAAAAGTCTGTTCTTATAATTCTATCATTGCTGTTACCACTATTTTTCACTGAGTATGTCTGAGGTACAGAGGGCGATGCTAAGCATTTTACATGGAATGTTTAGGTTAATCATGTCAATATCCCCCTTCTACAGAGGACAAAACTGAGTGAGTTTCAAAGAGGTTCCACAACCTGTCATCTGACTTAAGGCAATCCAAAATACACTAAGATATTAAGGCTCAGATTTTACTCTTTCTTAAAGCCAGAGAATGAATCAAATTCATCATCTTTTCTTGAGTTCCATTCTCAGGTTAACTCAAAATTTTGCATTAATTGTATATGATTTTTAAATTTTCCAAAACAGAAAGTAAAAGAGACATGTGCGTTCAACGTTTAAAGACCTCACTTAAAAAATCTTTCCTAAGAACATTTGCCCGCTGGTGGTCCTGTGTGTCTCCTACTTAGCTGACTTAAGGTCTAGCTGTCTGCCTGTCCACTCAGAGCACCCATCTGCCCTCTCTCCCTGGAGTCAGTAGTTTTGGGGGGCTGGGCTGGACTGGCCTGGGGAAGAGGTCTGGTTGTGGGTAGGAAGGCATGGTTGAAGGTGTGGAGATAGGCTCTGAGGGGTCTGTGACTTGAGAAAAGGGCATCAAACCAGATGTCCTATAACCCAGATTTGAGACCCAGTCATGCCACTTGCTGGCACTGCCAGCATTCCCATCTTTGGGAAATAGCTCATACCCCATACATCACAAGAAGAGGAATTATGTGTCCATCAGGGCCTCAGACAAGGCTGCAGAAGGTGGCTGGGTTCTTTGTTCTGTTTGCTAATAAATTACAACTCATTCTCAAGTGCTACTTCTCTTGGTCTTAAATCACACCTTCCTTAACACTCTCCCCAAGAAGCAGCTAGACAATAAAAGGAATCTGGACTGGCCTCTCTTGTGGCTCCTTGGTAAAGAATCTAACTGCCAGTGCAGGAGACATGGGTTTGATCCCTGGTCTGGGAAGATCCTACATGCCACAGGGCAACTAAGCCCAAACGCCACAACTTCTGAGCCTGTGCTCTAGAGCCCAAGAGCCGCAACTACTGAAGTCTGCATGCCTAAAGCCCTTGCTCCAACAAGAGAAGCCACCACAACAAGAAGCCCAGGCACCACAATTACAGACTAGCACCCAACTAGAGAAAAGGCCACGCAGCAATGAAGACCCAGCACAGCCAAAAACAAATTAATTATTCAAAAAAATGGAATCTGGACTGAGAGGCAGGGGTACTGAATTTACCTGCCCCAACCCAGCTAAGCCACCCTGGTTTGGCTGAATCCAAATGTTTTTCTTCATCCCCTCCTATTGACTCCTGATTTAGAGAGAGCAGGAGAAACCTCGGGTTCCTGCCTATTTGAAGAAGAAAGAAACAGGGGCACAGGAAGAAGAGAGTGCAGCTGAGCTGGGTAAGAAAGCTCACTGAGCACCCAGGGCCTGCCTGAGAGCTGTTGTCAGCACGTAGGGCTCTTACCCACATGCACTATTATGGCAACTTCTGGATCGTTGTTTGAAATGCCATACTCCATCACCTCCACCTGAGCTGCTGAACAGAGTCCTCACACCTCAGAGGAAATGAGGTGTGGCAAGGGGCAAGGCAGGGTGACCTCACTGACCTCCTCTCCCCAGCTACCGGGGAGGCAGGAGGAGCACAGGCCCAGGGATTCTCCCTGCCCTACACTTTAGACACCCCTTCCGGGAAGGTGACAAAAGTGAGATTCTTAACATTTTGGGAAAATGACTCAGAGCTTTGATAACCTAAGAGTCATATGAGCAGTTCACTTACCCCCAGCCTCATGCTTGAGACATGAAAGGGCGCAGCAATTCTCTTAGGAAGCCCAACCGGGAGTCCTGTACTCCTAACCCACCATCACACCCAGCCACTTTTCTCACTAAAACACTGTTCTGATCAAACTACTGCCCTGCCCAAAAACCTTCAATGGTTCCCAGTGGTCTAATGAATGAAGACAGGTCCCTGACACCTCTTTCCTGCCCTCAGGGCCCTTGTCTTCTGCACACACCCACTGGACCCCAAGACTCCCACACCCAGACCTGGCCCACAGGACATGTGAAACCTCCACCTTCTGCCCAGATCTCCCCACCCTGCTAGCCACTCCCCTAGAAAGCCAGTCCTCACTCTTTCTCACCCTTCCAGGTCACTCATCTGTTCTAATCAAGACCCTACCCCGAGCCTCAAGGTGAGCGCAAAGTAAAAGAGAGCAAGCTGGGCTGTCAGGCAAGAAAAGGGAAATTTATTAGAGTGAAAGGAGAGGGTGACTGGCCCCTAAGGAGAACCAGCATCCTCCCTTTCTGATGAGGCCTTTCTTATACCCCACAATGAAAAATTCTCTGAAGGGATGGTTAATTTTTAGCCTGTAGTTGAGTCCTGTGGTCACGTAGCCGGAGGTCTGGAATCTGGTGGTCTCGTAGCTTTGAGAAGTTAGACCAGTGAGAAAACAGAATGTCATTTGGGCAATTTGGTCATCTCAAGGATAGCTGTGATTTTCTTTGTTTGTGAGGTCAACATAATGAGCCATCTTAACAATGAAACCCCATGTGGGCCCATCAACTCTCTCCTGACCTTTGTGCCTTTCAAATCTCTGACAGTCCGCTTCCCTGGGATCCTCCAGGAGACACTGCCTGCAGCCATGTCAATCACATTAAGAGCAGGCAACGAGAATCTGGGTGCCACACAACCCTATAAGGGAGAGAGCATTATCCTCACAGTACCAATGAGACTGCGGCATAGAGAGGTTTTAGCTTCTTGCCCAAGGATCACAATCCCACTCTCTGAGATGAAAGGATGGAAGAGAACCTGTAGGGCAAGAAGATGGCAGGGAATGATGGGGTAGGAGGCCCTCCCAGAATCCCTAAGACTCAGGTCTGGCTACTGTTGGGTCCCTTGCCCACCCACCAAGTGAAGCAAAGCTTCCTAGAACCCGAGTCCTAGAACCCAGGACTCATTCTGGGCCCCAGTCCCCTCCTGGCCATCCCTCCCTCTACAGTGCCCTTTTCTTCCACTGACTGTCCAAATTGAACCCAAACTACCAAGTCCACCTCTCCCAGGAAGCTATTGCTCCATCCTACCTCCCCTCCCTGGCACTTCTGGGTCCACCTATCACCCATGTTTATAGTCTCTCCTGGAACAACATCCTCCCACATCAGCCCCTCCCACCAGGTGTTTCATTGGTCAGTTAGTCATTATTAGGATGCCTTCAAAAAAATTGTCTTTCTATGATCAAATCAGTTTAGGAAATCCCAGTTTCTTTTCTACAGGACTTGTCAGAGTCTTTTAATTGCATTCTGAATCTCCCACAGAGTTGTAGAGTGACTTTTCCAGTTTCTACCCATGTTTGTCCCCTGAAACCTTGAGGCTTCTCAGAACAGTCTTTCAGAAACACTTCCTCCTCCCATCCCCTCAGGCTTCCCTGGTGGCTCGGCAGTAAAGAATCAACCTGCCAAAGCAGGAGATGCAGGTTCGATCCATAGGAGAAGGAAATGGCAACCCACTCCAGTATTCTTGTCTAGGAAATCGCATGGACTGAGGACTCTGGCGGGCTACAGTCCATGGAGTCACAAAGAGTTAGACACAATGACTAAACAGCAACAGTCCACCCCTTCAGGACAGCATGCACAGCAGGGAGTCAAGGAGGGGAGCACGGGGTCCCCTTTTAGGAGTTATGAGTGACATTTTGGGAGCTCAGCCTGAAAGCCCCTCTTGGCACTGCCCAGGGCAGCAGAGCCCGTGTCTTTAGTGTCTGCTCTTCCTACCTTCCTTTGGGTGAGGTGACTACCTACACTTCTGCTAGGGTCTAGAGGGATCTCATTTGACCAGTGGCCTCAGATACTAATCTTCAGGCTATGCAAAGCCCAGAGAAAAAGGGGTCTTGGGAGAGTCCCCCAAATCAAGCTGGACAGCTCTTCTAAGCAAATGGCTCACTCTACTCCTTCATTAGCACATGAGTTTCAATAGTAATCCAGGATTAAAATGTATAAGCTGCCATTCTGGGAAGATGCAGTGTTCCACTCAACAAACCCTGAAACTCTCCCCACTGCTCCCCAGGGAGGGGACTGGATCCCTCAATTAACAGGAAACTGAGGCCTCAAAGCAGAGCAGACACTTGCTTCCAGTGACCCAGCCAGGAGCAGAGCAGAGAGAAGCATTCAGGCCTCCCCACTCCCATGTGGCCCAACAGCAACTCATACAACCATCAGGGCAGCTACAAGGACTCATGCTGGCCAGGACGGGATAAGGATTACTTGCTGGGGGGTGATGGCTCAGCAGCTGGGGAGACTTTCGGGGCTTTGAGGAGAAGATGGCATGTCTAGGGCTGGAGTCAGCTGTTTCCCTAATCTCCTTGGCCACACCCTGGCTGGAGGAAGAGTGCTCACCCCAGATTGGCTAACCATAGGCCGGCTTGGCTGTGGGGAGAGATAAGATGCCCTACATGCTACCCGCATGTCATCTTGCCCTGGGGCAGTCACCTAAGACACTTTCTCATGGCTTTGGGAGCTCCTCAAAGTCTGGCAACCTAGAAATCAGGCTTGTGTTACCAACCGTAGACCCAAGTCCCCAGAAGCCCCTCACTTGGCCCCACCTCCCAACAGAGTAGCCCTGCCATCCCATAGCCCTCCCCTCTGCCCTCCCCTCATACAAGTAATCTATACACCTCCCCCAACACAGTCCACAGGAGCCAAGACAGTCTCCTTTACCTGTTTCAGGTCTCACCTGATCTGTGCCCATCCCTGCATCTGCCTGGCCCAAAGTCATCAGTCTCAACCCTCACTACACAAAGATAACCCATAAGCCAGCAGCATCTCACCACCCAGGAGCTTGTTAGAAATGCAGTCTCGGGCCCCATCTCAGGCCTGCTGAAATGGAACCTGAATATTATTAACAAGCTGCCCAGATGACCCACGTGTATGCTAGAGTTTGAGAAATACTTTTATAGACCACTGATGTAATCAAGTCCTTGCACCCATGGCAAGCTTCGACGGCTCCTTGGGGGGCCTAGTGAATCAAGTCTAGACTCAGTGGTGTGGCAATCAATGTTTCAACTGACTTGTCCAGGCTTGGGCTCCTGCTCCACCTCAGGAAAACCATCCACTCCTGTGCTGGCCAAAGCCACCCAGGACTTCAGAGCCCCTGTAAAGCACCACCTCCTCCAAGAAGCTGTTCTGAACCACATCCCACGATATCTCATCTGGCTTGGCTCACTCTTATTTTCTGATGACTGGGGACCCTGTCCAGTGTTCCCAGTGGCTCCAAGCACCAGAATGTGGCACAGAAGATGTCAGGTGCCAATTCCAGGTAACAAGGCCCAGTGCTAGTTGTTGGGAAGTCCACCCTCAGCTCTAGCCTGTCTTCACCTCAACTCAGCAGCCAAGGACTCTGGCAGGGTGGACAAGCCCATTGAATACTTCAGAGAAGAAGCACTCCTCAGAAACATAGGCTTAGTGAGCATCCAGCAGCAATGTGGAAAATGCAGAAGAGAATGCCACCGAATCTCCGTCTTTTCCTGGGGGACTGGGAGGTCTGTTGAGATAGATAAGCAGGTCCCCTAAAACCTGGGGTCAGAATGTGCAGCAAGGAGACTCCATCCCTGTGTGGTCAACAAACCTTTTTTCTGCCAATTAGCCAGGCCCTTCGAAGGCCAAGTCACCTGCCCCGAGGCATCCTCATGACCAAACAGGAAAGCCTCAAAAGACGAGGCTGGCACACCCTCCTGCCCACCCCCTCCTTTCTGGCCCAGTTCCTGCAGCTGGCATCCCAAGGGAAGTCCTCACTCCTTTACCCTGTGTCTGGAAGAAGGTATTCAAGCATGGACCTCAAGGAGTTCCTGGCTTCCACAACCTCTGGGGATCAAAGAAAAAAAGTCTCTTGACTCTCAGTTCACAGACACAAAAAGAAGTAAGGACAGGGCCAATACTGAAGTAGATTAAGCTCTTTTCAGTTCCCATTTCTCTGTTCCCCCAGCTCTGCTCCCACCTTCAACCCAGCCCTACTTAGACCCCCATCCAGGTTTCCCAAGGCCAAGTCTGAACCTCCACCTCGTAACTTCCTAGATGGAATCTAAAACAGGCTAGTTTATCTGCAGAGCCCCTATCTGACCTCTCTGGAGTCACCACAGGCAGATGAAGAGGGCAATGGGGCAATGCTGAATCAAAGAAGTGACATTCTAATGGTGGCATCTCAAGCAAGGAGCTGTTTTTGTACCAGAAGAAAATGTTCTCCCTAGCTCCCCGAAATCACATTATGCATGACACCCTACTTGGCCTGGGCACAGTGCCCCTCCTAGAAGAAAAGGAGAGGCATGAAACAGACAGACTCAGTTACCCACTCTGAGTAACTAAGTACTAAGGTAGAACCCCCTTCTACCGTAGAGGGTTTGTCTTCTTTCCTACCTCTCCAGCCTCAAGGCCAAGCACCTTTGGGAGTCAGGAAAAAAACACTTGTTAAAAAGACTTCAGCTCACATATCTGAGAGGTAAGAGAGAAGTGACAGAGCAGAGTGACTTAGAGCATGGATTCTGAAGCCAGATTGCCTAAATTCAAATCCTTGCTCTGTCACTATTGAGCTGTATGACTGTGCCTTGGTCTTCCGATCTGTAAAATGGGAATAAGACCTACCTTATAGAGCTGTTAAGAGGATGAAAGGAGTTAATATTTGCAAAGTCCTTAGAATACTGCCTGGCACCCAGTGAATATACCAGGGCCCTGGACTAGCCTCTTGGCCTCTGCTCAATTTCTCCCACCCAGGACACCCTCTTTTCTCCCCCCTCTATCCCAGCTCAAAGCCTTTCTTAGGCATAGGTCTAGCACTCACCTCACAGTGCTCCCTTGGTCCATCACCAGTCTCCCTGTCTAGGGCTGAGCTTCCCGCTCCCAAATCTGAGGACCCTTGGCTCCTAGCCCTCCATTCTGAGGGCTCAATTCTCAGCTGGGCTCCTCTGTGCAAAGAGGAGAGCTGTGGGTGGGAAGATAAAGGACTAGAGACTCCCCAATCTCAGCTTCTTCCTCCCCTTCAACTCTCTGCCCCCAGGGCTGGGTACCCAGCACTCACCCAAGAAACCGACCTGAAATAAAGCCCTGGCTGCCCAGGCCATCTCTATCTCCTGAGTTAGAAAACACACAAGCACACAGGTACATACCCTTCTGTTGACCTAATCTCGATTTCTACCGAAGAGAAAAAGGAAATCACTGATACCCAACCCAAAGCAATCCATATCAATTCCACACCCCCCAAATCCATCCAGTCTCCTACTAGGTATACAGGCCTGCCTTTAAGCCATTTGTACCATCTTTACTTCCCTTTTTCCCACTGGCCCTTCAGATTCTTGCACTGATTTGCACAACTGCTTTCAAGGAAAGAAAATAAAAGTCCTGTGAGCACTTGAAATTTACAGGGGGCTCCTGCACTGCCTGACCTTCGCACCTGGCTGAAGATTCCCTGGGTATAGGCTACATTCCAGGCACTCTGCTAGATGCTCCAGATGCAACAGTGGGCCAGTCCTTAAGACACTACACACAGTAAACAGACAACTGCAACAAATGGTTATGAACTGTGATAAGCACACTGAAGAAAGTAAAGCATGTGCTATGATGAATCACAAAGAATGATGGGAAGGCATATTTGAGGTAAGACCTGAAAAATAAGAAGGAGCAGAGCCAGTCCAGTAGAAAACCTTGGAAGCACATTCTAGGCAGAGAAAACAACACAGGCAAAGGCCACAGGGCAGGAAAAAGCTTAAGTGTTCAAGTGGCAGAAGTGATTCAGGTGTGGCTGTCAGAAAAATGCAAAGAGGACAGTGGTAAGGATTAGCCTAAGGGAGGTCAGCAGTGACCAGATCATGGAAGACCTGAAAGGCCAGGGGAAAACTTTGAAATTTTACTCCAAGTGCAAAAAGGAGCTGTTGAGGGTCTTAGAGGAATGAGACTCCTCAATATTTTTCTAAATTGTTCTTGTTGCTGTTAAAATGAATTTGAAGAGGCAATTGCAGGCTTGGGGAAAGCAGGCAGAAGCTACTACAGTATTCAGGCAAGAGAGAAAAGGTAGCTTGGCCTGGGGCAGTAGCTTAGGGCAGCAGTGTGGAGTCAGAGTATGAAGAATAGGCCTGAGATAGATTTGGCAAAAGAACTTGCTATAGTACCAGCTGTGGAGAGAAGGAAAAAGACGCCACCTAGTTTCCCGTCTTTGAAGGCAGGTGGGTTATGGGGCCTTTGCTGAGATGGGAAGGCCAGTGGAGGGTCACGCTTGGGGAGTGCAGTCAGGATTCTGTTTCATCCATATTAAGTTTTCATACCTATAACATCGTAAGTCATTAGATTGTGGCTGGATAGACAGGTTGGAACTGAAGATAAAATTTGCTACATAAAATTATGAGGATGAAAATGATGTACATTTAAGATCTGTGTTTGTAAATTAATGTTTGATTTTAATGATTTTAAAAATTAAAAGGAAAAAAAGAGGGCTTGAGGGGTACATAAATAGAAGGGACTCAGGAGAAAGGAGGGGGCTAAGAACAGAGCCCAGGATTCTCCAACATTTACAACTGTGTGAAGGGGTCATCCTTAAAAACAATTAAGGAAGGGCTTTGGTAGGAGGAAAAGGGGTTTGTGAGAAGAAAACCAAAAAGTCGAGAGGACATTGCAAAGAATGATCTAGACCAAGGGAGGTCAAGGAAGATCTGCTTGTAGGGGAGCGTAAACCACTGGAGACCTTTACTAGGGCAGTTTAAATGAAGTGGTAGGACCAAAGCCAGGTCAAGTGAGCTGAAAAACACAGAGACCATAGGTACAGGCAGCTCTCTGGAGAAGTTTTGCTGTGAAGGGAAGTGAGGTCATCTGTAGCTGGGGGAGAATGAGGGATGAAGGAAAAAAGGGTGGGGGAGGGTCATAAAATAGAAGCGGTGGGGTGCCAAAGCATATTAAGAAGGTACTGTTGGGAATGATCCAGGAGGAGAGGTAACTGAAGAATGAGGGACAGGGAGCAGACTGCCTTGGAATCCTAGTGGAGGCATTAGCCTGTGGCAGGAACTGGGATGCTTCGACCCCAACTAACTAGAGGAAAGGCGAGGAGGGGCAAAGATGCAAAATGCAGAGGTGGGTCCTTCACTGCACACTTTCAGGTGCGTGCATACCCATTCCAATGACCCCCCTTAGACACCTGCCGTTTTCCTGCCTGCTCCAAACACAGACAAGTTATTCAACTACTCCGCGGTGCCACCACCGGCAGATCCTGCAACCAACCTGTGGGCACAACTCACCACAGGTGCCAGCTACAGCGCTTGTCTTATCAGGCCATGCCTTTTCCTGGTGCAAGTTCCGAGGGGGTCCACAGGCCTCTCACCTGCTCTATCTCTAAGCCCCTCCCCCAAATTGAGCACTCAACACTCCCTACCCCTTTCCGAGAAGGTAGGGAGCCTAGCCTACAGCAGCCTGTGAGCCCCTAGTTGGCTCTTCGGAGAGAGCTGCTCCCCACCCTGTCCGGGGGACTCCCCCATACCCCCCCGCGAGGAGACTACCTGGACGCCCTTTGGGAAGACCGCCCAGCTTCTTCCCGACCGTCGCCCCCGCGCCTTCTCTTTCCTCCCCAGTGCCCACCCTCTGGGTCGCCCGAGCAGTCGCGGGGCGTCAGCTCCCGGCTTTGTCTGCTCCCACCGAGGACGCCCGCCGGGAGCACCCGGTGCTCTCCAGCCGCACGCAGCCCCAGGGTCCCGCCTGCCCTGGGAACCACTGCCACCGGGTCGGACCGCCGCCTCCCGCAACAAGAGCAAAGGGGCGCGGCACCCACCGCCCTCGCCAGCCTCCGGGAACGCCAGACACCCTCGCCCTCCCGCGCGAGCGCCGCTCTAGCTGCCGGAGCCCGGGACCGGCCGAGCCCTCGGGGCTGCTGCGGGCCCCTCACCCTCCCGCGGTCGACTCAGCCCCAGCCTGCGCCCGAAGGGGGCCGGCGGCCGGGGGTCGAGGATCCGGGAGCAGGCGCGCGCTGTACCTTTCCCTGCTGAGCCGGGGAAGAGAGTTTTCCGCGAGCGGCGCTCCACCTCGGCCTCCTCCGCCTCCCCGTCTCCTCAGCCGCCTGGCTTCCTCCTCCAGCCGCCGCTGGGACCTTAGGGGCCCGAGCCAGCCGCCGCGGCCTGTGTGGGGCCCCGTTCAGCCTCGCGTCCCCGACCCACCCCGCCCAGTCCCTTCAGGCCCAGCCCCCGCTCCGCCTCTAGGCGGGGACGCGCCGAGCTCCTCCCGGGCTCGGCTGGCCAGGGGCGGGGAGGCTGGAGGCCGCGTTGGCAGGGGACCTCTGAGTCCCTTCTTGCAGAGGGACCGGGACCCAGCGCTCCCCACCTGGACTCCAACGTCCCCCCCAATCTGGGCACCTAATGTTCCCACCTGTCCCCCAAAAGAAAAGCAGTTAGTCCAGCCTTGCCTGCCCTGTGCTTGGGCGTAAGGTGGAGCCCAAGCTGCCTGCCAGGCAACAAGCAGAGCTAGGCCCCTGGACTCAGTTTACCTGCAGAACTCCAAACCCTTCTGTTGAAAGGAAGAGGAGCCTGTCCTCCCAGAGCTGCCTTCACTTCCGCAGATCCACTGGATCTCAGTTGGGGGCGGGAGTGGGGGGGTTCCCTAAAGGGCTACCTCTAGCTTCAGATTGTCTGCTGCGCACCCAGCCACCACCACCCTCTCCCATGCCGCCTCGCATTAATACTGGTGCCGAGATCTCAGCATCTCTGTACACTGGTGCTGATCAAATCTCAGAGACAGAGTCTTGGGTGAAGTAGAAAAGGATAGCTTTAGTGCCTTGCCCGGAAAGCAGGCCACAGCTAGCTCATGCCCTCAAAACTATGTGTCCCAATTTGGGGGAGATAGTGAGAGGCCTGGCGTGCTGCGATTCATGGGGTTGCAAAGAGTCGGACACAACTGAGCGACTGAACTGAACTGAACTGAGTAAGAAGTTTTATATTAATTGTTTAAAGAGGGCATGATCAGCTCCTGGGCATTCTTCTGCTGGGCTGGGGGTGAGGTAAGTAGGAGTCAGCATCATTAATCTTCAGGTCCAACTGGTATGGGGTCTACATGCTTGTGGGCAGCATGCCATCATTAATCATTAACTTCCCCCACCTGGAACAGGTTTCAGTATCTATGAAATATCTCAAAGATATCGTTGTGTGTATCCTTTGAATAGCAAGGAGAGATAAGGGGGTCTTCCTAAATGAAAAGAAATAGAGGAAAACTATAGACTGGAAAAGACTAGATATCTCTTCAAGAAAACTGGAGATACCAATGGAACATTCCATGCAAGGATGGGCACGATAAAGGAAAGAAACACTAAGAACCTAATAGAAACAGAAGAGGTGGTAAGAACAGAAGAACTATACAAGAAAGATCTTAATGACCCAGATAACCATGACAGTATGGTTACTAACAAAGAGTCAGACATCCTGGAGCATGAAGTCAAGTGGGCCTTAGGAAGCACTACTATGAAAAAAGCTAGTGGGATGACAGAATTCTAGCTGAGCTATTTAAAAATGTAAGAGATGATGCTGCTAAAGTGCTGCACTCAGTTCAGTTCATGCTCAGTCATGTCTGACTCTTTGCAACCCCATGAACCGCAGCACGCCAGGCCTCCCAGTCCATCAGCAATTGCTGGAATCTACTCAAACCCATGTCCAGTGAGTCGGAGATGCCATCCACCCATCTCATCCTCTGTCGTCCCCTTCTCCTCCTGCTCTCAATCTTTCCCAGAACCAGAGTCTTTTCAAATGAGTCAGCTCTCCGCATGAGGTGGCCAAAATATTGGAGTTTCAGCCTCAACATCAGTCCTTCCAATGAACACCCAGGATTGATCTCCTTTAGGATGGACTGGTTGGATCTCCTTGCACTCCAAGGGACTCTCAAGAATCTTCTCCAACACTGCAGTTCAAAAGCATCAGTTCCTTGGCACTCAGTTTTCTTTACAGTCCAACTCTCCCATCCATACATGACCACTGGAAAAACCATAGCCTTCAGTAGACAGACCTTTGTTGACAAAGTAACAAAGTAATGTCTCTGCTTTTTAATGTGCTGTCTAGGTTGGTCATAACTTTCCTTCCAAGGAGTAAGCATCATTTAATTTCATGGCTGCAATTACCATCTGCAGTGATTTTGGAGCCCCCAAAAATAAAGTCAGCCACTGTTTCCACTGTTTCCCCATCTATTTGCCATGAAGTGATGGGACCGGATGCCATGATCTTAGTTTTCTGAATGTTGAGCTTTGAGCCAATTTTTTCACTCTCCTCTTTCACTTTCATCAAGAGGCTCTTTAGTTCTTCTTCACTTTTGCCATAAGGGTGGTGTCATCTGCATATCTGAGGTTATTGATATTTCTCCGGGCAATCTTGATTTCAGCTTGGGCTTCCTCCAGCCCAGCGTTTCTCATGATGTACTCTGCATATAAGTTAAATAAGCAGGGTGACAACATACAGCCTTGACGTACTCCTTTTCCTATTTGGAACCAGTCTTTTGCTCCATGTCCAGTTCTAACTGTTGCTTCCTGACCTGCATACAGGTTTCTCAAGAGGCAGGTCAGGTGGTCTGGTATGCCCATCTCTTTCAGAATTTTCCACAGTTTATTGTGATTCACACAGTCAAAGGCTTTGGCGTAGTCAATTAAGCAGAAATAGATGTTTTTCTGAAACTCTCTTGCTTTTTTGATGATCCAATGGATGTTGGCAATTTGATCTCTGGTTCCTCTGTCTTTTCTAAAACCAGCTTGAACATCTGAAGTTCACGATTCAT
The DNA here is from genome assembly GCA_007570785.1 of Antilocapra americana. Taxonomy (NCBI): domain Eukaryota; kingdom Metazoa; phylum Chordata; class Mammalia; order Artiodactyla; family Antilocapridae; genus Antilocapra; species Antilocapra americana. The sequence goes on along the minus strand of ML660204.1, from coordinate 10,875,482 downwards.
GTATTACTGAATGCTTGGAGGATTTTGAGCATTACTTTACTAGCTTGTGAGATGAGTGCAACTGTGCAGTAGTTTGAGCATTCTTCGGCATTGCCTTTCTTTGGGATTGGAATGAAAACTAACCTTTACCAGTCCTGTGGCCACTGCTGAGTTTTCCAAATTTGCTGACATATTGAGTGCAGCACTTTCACAGCATCATCTTTTAGGATTTGAAATAGCTCAACTGGAATTCCATCACCTCCACTAGCTTTGTTCATAGTGATGCTTCCTAAAGCCCACTTGACTTCACATTCCAAGATGTCTGGCTGTAAGTGAGTGTGAGTAATCACACTGTGGTGATTATCTGAGTCATGAAGATTTTTTTTGTACAGTTCTTCTGTGTATTCTTGCCACTTCTTCTTAATATCTTCTGCTTCTGTTAGGTCCATACCATTTCTGTCCTTTATTGAGCCCATCTTTGCATGAAATGTTCCCTTAGTATCTCTATTTTTCTTGAAGAGATCTCTAGTCTTTCCCATTCTATTGTTTTCCTCTGTTTCTTTGTATTGATCAATATGCCAGCGAATTTGGAAAGCTCAGCAGTGGCCACAGGACTGGAAAAGGTCAGTTTTCATTCCAATTCCAAAGAAGATCAATGCCAAAGAATGTTCAAATTACCAGGCAGTTGTGCTCATTTCACACACTAGCAAGATTATGCTCAAAATCCTTCAAGCTAGGCTTCAACAGTACGTGAAGCAAGATGTACAAGCTAGATTTCGAAGAGGCAGAGGAACCAGAAAGCCAGTTGACAGAAAAAAATGCTTGACAAATGTCTCAAAATAACCATCTTTTCGGGGTCTGGATTCCAGGTTCTTTTATAGGACAGAATAGGGGAGGAGTTGAGGAAGTAAAAGTCAAGTCTATACCCCCACCACTAATGCCAGAGAAGATGAAGTTGAACAGTCCTATGAAGACCTACAAGACCTTATAGAACTAACACCAAAAAAAAAAAAAAAAATGTTCTTTTCATCATAAGAGATTGCAATGCAAAAGTAGGAAGTCAAGAGATACCTGGAGTAACAAGAAAGTTTGGCCTTGGTGTACAAAATGGAGCCAGGCAAAGGCTAACAGGGTTTTGCTGAGAGAACACACTGGTCGTGGCAAACACCCTTTTCCAACAACACAAGAGATGACTCTACACATGGACATCACCAGATGGTCAGTACTGAATTGATTACATTCTTTGCAGCCCCGAAGACGGAGAAGCTCTATACAGTGGTTAAAAACAAGACATGAAGCTGACTGTAGCTCAGATCATGGGCTCCTTACTGAAAAATCAGACTTAAATTGAAGAAGGTAGGGAAAACCACTAGGCCATTCAGGTATGAACTAAATCAAATCCCTTGTGATTGTACAGTGGAGGTGACAAATAGATTCAAGGAATTAGGTCTGATAGACAGAGTTCCAAAGAACTATGGACAGAGGTTCATAACCAAAACCACCCCCAAGAAAAAGAAATGCAATATATACAAATAGTTGAGAAAAAAAAAAACTAGCGAAAGGCAAAAAGACAAAGGAAAGCTATCCCATATGAATGCAGAGTTGCAAAGAATAGTTAGGAGAGATGAGAAAGCCTTACTTAAAGACCATAATCTCACAACTATCTCCTGGAATGGCCAACCTCAGGGAGTGTGTGCTTGTGCTCAGTTGCTTCAGTTGAATCCAACTCTTTGTAACTCAGTGGAGCTACAAGAGCCTTCAAGGCTCTTCTGTCCTTAGGATTCTCCAGGCCAGAATACTGGAGTGGGTTGCCAGGCCCTCCTGCAAGGGATCTTCCTGACCCAGGAAGCAAACCTGGTCTTCTGCATTGGCAGGTGGATTCTTTACCACTAGCACCACCTGGGAAGCCCCAACCTCAGGGAAAGTGAAAGTGAAAGTCGCTCAGTCATGTATGACTCTGCAATCCCATGGACTATTAGTCCATGGAATTCTCCAGGCCAGAATACTGGAGTGGGTAGCCGTTCCCTTCTCCAGGGGATCTTCCCAATCCAGGGATTGAACCCAGGTCTCCCACATTGCAGGTGGAGTCTTTACCAGCTGAGCCACAAAGGAAGCCCAGGGATGTATTAATCTCTTCAGGCAGAGGAGCAGGGCTCCCCAAGGCAGGTCATTATGTATGATTATAATAGCAAAAGCAATGAAAAACAAAGGTTAAAGTCAAAGAAACAGATACATCATGGAGTCAGAATTGGCTCTTCCTGCAACACAGTCAAAGGTATGGTTTTTCCAGTAGTCATTTACAGATGTGAGAGTTGGATCATAAAGAAGGCTGAGCACCAAAGAATTAATGCTTTCCAATGGTGGTGCTAGAGAAGACTCTTGACAGTCCCTGGGAGTACAAGGAGATTAAACCAATCAATCCTAAAGGAAATCAACCCTGAATATTCATTGGACCAGACTGATGCTGAAGCTGAAGCTCCAATACTTTGGCCACTTGATGCAAAGGGCCGACTCATTCGGAAAGACCTTCATGCTGGGAAAGATTGAAGGCAAAAGGAAAATGGGGGCAGCCCAGGATGAGATAGTTAGATAGCATCACCAACCCAATGGACATGAGTTTGAGCAAATCCTGAGAGATAGCGGAGGACAGAGGAGCCTGGTGTGCTGAAGTCTATAGGGCCACAAAGAATTGGACACAACTTAGTGACCGAACAACAACAACCCCTTGATGGGGAAACAAGACCTTGCCCCAAGGCTGCTCTTGACTGTTTCTCTCTGGTCTCACTCCTCCTCACTTTCCTAATTATCAACTGTTTGAGTTTACCCATTGGAACTTAGGGAAGGTCATGGAGGCTGCATGAAGATTATTTACTATAATCAAAGAAATAGGGGACACAGAAAGGCCTTGTGTCAAGAAGCCCCCCAAGACCCTGCATGGTATCAATCTCCATGTTTAACTACAAGGAGAGGAAAGTGGGGGTGGGAGGGGAAGCATTCAAATCACTGGAGCCTGTCCCTTTGCAGTCCATGACCTTGAATGGAGGTAGCCTCTGTAAGAAAATATTTTTTGCTTGTACCCACTGCCTCACCCTCAATTTGATAAAACCCAAAGCAATGCTAAATGTGAGGGTCATTTTTTCCTTAAAGAACAAAAAAACAAACAAAAAGCCCCAAAGATTTGGAGGTTATTTGTTCATTTATTTTCTACTTGAGATTCTGCTCCCTAGTAGTCTTTCACTGCTCTACTTTGGCGGCAGGGATTGGGGGGGGAGAAGGGAATAGGGGGTGTCTTGGACAATTTCATTCTATTTAATCCTATGAGCATCTCCAGAGCTTCATGGTAGTGACAGAATCTCAGTCCAAGAGATCAAGCCTTCCATGGAAGCTGGGCCCTGCCTGAACTGAGTCCACTAAGCTCCTCTGTCCATGGAATTCTCAAAGAAAGAATACTGGAGTGGGTTGCCCTGCCCTCTTCCAGGGAATCTTCCCAACCCAGGGATCAAACCTAGGTCTCTCATATTGCAAGTGGATTCTTTACCCTTCTGAGCCCCCAGGGAAGCCCCTGGTGTAACTGTCTATTACTGTGTAACAAACCAACCCCAAAACTTAGTGGCTTAAAGCAACAATGATTTCTTCCTCAGAATTCACTGGGTTCACTGGGCTCAGCTAGATAATTTTTCTGCTGCGTTCAGTGTTGGCCAGGGACATCAACTGAAAGCTTGTCTGGAGCTGAAACAATCCAAATGGCTTCTCTCTACAGAATATACTAACAACCTGGAAGCTTGACTTCCCAAGGGGTGGAAATGGAATGTGCCAGACATCTTAAGACCTAGGCCTGGGAGGACCTGCAAGATGGTGGAGGAATAGGACGGGGAGACCACCTTCTCCCCTACAAATGTATCAAAAAATCATCTGCGTATGGAACAATTCCCACAGAACATCTGGACACTGGCAGAGGACCCCAGACTTCCAGAAAAACAAACCAATCTCCTCAGAATAAGTAAGGCAAAAGATAAAGACTAAAAAAAGGGAGACAAAGAAGTCCGGGACACAGACCTACACCCCAGGGAGGGAGTTATGAAGGAAGAAAACTTTCCACACACTTTCCTAGTTTCCTACCCACTCACAGACAGGGTCAGAGGGGAACTTTGGAACCTCAGAGGGGAGTGCAGCGAGACAAGTGCTCTGAAGGCAAAACAGAAAAATCACCGCAGAGATCACGCCAAACGGCACTTCCCAGCTGAGAAGCAGCTTACATGCTCGCATCTGCCCACAGCGAGTGGAGGCTGGCTGCCGAGGCTCAGGCCTCAGGGGTCGGTCCAGAGGGACAGGACCAGGATTGACTGCCATGAAGATACTCTAAGGGGGCTAACATGACACTGCAGAGGCAGACCAGGGAAAACCACCCAAGGAGCAAAAGATCATTCCTCCAGGAAGGCTTTAATGCAGTACTCTAACTCCACATGCTCACAGAACAAATGGACCCTGCACTAGCTAATGCCCAAAGGGGGCGAGCCAGCTGCAATCTACAGCCCCAGAGGCAGAGAAGCTGATGAGAATGCCAGAGGTGGAAGGCAAGGCGGCCCTATGGTCACAACCCCAGAAGTCACAATTACTGCCAAGCTATGAACTTCCTCGGGTTGCTACCCATGTCTTCCTGGGAGCCCAAGTGGTTCAGCTCTGCCAGGGGTGGCACAACCCAGGACCAACTCCCATAGGGAAATGCAAGACCCACCTCAGACTGTGGCAACCTCCGGCAGGGACCAACTGTGGCAGGCACTCCCCACACGCCCTAGCAGCATCTGCTGTACTTCTACCCTTTCCCAGCACAAGTAGGCAAGTGAGCCCTAATAAGCAGCTGCCTTCACCCGCCTTATGTCTGGGCAGAGAACAGACACTAGAGAGAGATTTACAAGTAAAGGTAGTCCCAAAACCAAAGCAGAACACCAACGGCTGCATAACCCAAAGGAAAGAAGGGGAAACCACTCTGGAAGTGGCAGGTTCAATGGTTTAAATTCCTGCAATTAGCCTGAGACTGTACTTCAGGGGCAACTGTAGACTTTGAGAACAAGTCTAATCTGGAGCAAGGGAAGATCTGATTCTAAATTGATCCCACACTGCCCACACAGATCCAGAGACCTTCCTAGGCATATTGGAGGACTTTCGGAGTAGGCAAATCAACTGGAGCAGGAAAATGGAAGAATCGTTTGGACATTCCTCTCACTACTGCTCTGTATATATTCCCCCCCATTCCTTTTTTTCTCATATTGTCTAATATGTTTCTTTATCACTCCCTTAATTTTTTATGACCTACTTCTTCCTTAAAATAAAATAAATTTCATATTTTTTATTTTTGGTTTTGATGTTTTGTTTCTGATTTTGCATCTTTGAGAGTCTAATTTTTAGTATTAATTTTCACTTAGGGGTTTGATTATTGGCTTGATTGCTCTCTTCTGACTCCTTTTCTTACCCATCTTTTTTTCTTTTTCTTCTTCCTCCTTCTTTGTTTCCCTATGTAAGTGTATGAATCTCTTTGGGTGTACCTGGTTATTTAGAGTTTTTTCACCGCTAGTCTAGAGATTTTTGTTTTCTGTGTTGTGTGGCCTGTGAAGTCTTCATGTTACTGTAAGGAACTCGAGTCCAGGAATCTGGACCAGCAGAGAACTCTTGCCCCATGGAAGATTAATAGGCAAGAGCCCTCCCAAAGGCCTCCATCTCACCATTAAGACCAAGCACCACCCAAAAGACAGCAAGCTCCAGTGCTGGATGCCCCATGCCAATCCTTCAGCAAAACAGGGGCACAACCCTGCATATGACAGACAGACTACCCAAAACCATACCAAACCCATAGATACCTTAAAAGACACTATTGACAGTATACTGCCCTCCAGAGAAACAAGACCCAGCCCCATCTACCAGAGTACAGGCACAAGTCCTCCCAACCAGGAAACCATCACAAATCCCTGGCCCAATCCCACCCAGGGGGACAGACTCCATAATTAGAGGAACTGTGACCTTCCAGCTTACAGAAATGAGACCCAAAACACAGTAAATTAAACAAAATGAAAAGACATAGAAAAATGCAGTGGATGAAGGAACGTGATAAAAACTTACAAGACCAAATTAATGAAGAGGAATCAAGCAATCAACCTGAAAAGGAAGCCAGAGTAATAATAGTAAAGATTATCCAAAATCTTGAAAATAAAATGAAGGCACAGATAAAGAGACTGGAGGCATGAATCAAAAAGATGCAAAAAATGTTTAACAAGGACTTAGAAAAGAGTAAATAATCAACAATGAACAACACAATAACTGAGATTAAAAATACACTGGAGGGAACCAACAGAAGAATGACTGAGGCAGAAGAACAGATAAGTGAGCTTGGAAGACAGAATGATGGAAATAACTGAAACAGAACACAATAAAAATAAAGAGTAATGAGAACAATCTCAGAGACCTCTGGGACAATGTTAAGTGCTCCAACATTTGAATCATAGGGATCCCAGAAGAAGAAACCAAATGAAAGGGCATGAGAAAATATTTGAGGAGATTATAGTTGAAAACTTCCCTAAAACAGGCAAGGAAACAGCCACCCAAGTCTAAGAAGCCCTCAGAGTCCCATACAGGATAAACCCGAGAAGAAACTTGCCAAGACATGTATTAATCAAACTAACAAAAATTAAGCACAAAGTTCAGTTCAGTCGCTCAGTCATGTCCAACTCTTTGTGACCCCGTGAATTGCAGCACGCCAGCTTGCCTGTCCATCACCAACTCCCGGAGTCCACCCAAACCCATGTCCATCAAGTCAGTAATGCCATTCAGCCATCTCATCCTCTGTCATCCCCTTCTCCTCCAGCATTAAGGTCTTTTCCAATGAGTCAAACTCTTCGCATGAGGTGGCCAAAGTACTGGAGTTTCAGCTTCAACATCAGCACAAAGAACAAATATTAAAAAGCAGCAAGGGAAGAGCAACAAATAACATACAAGCAGATCCCTAACAACTACAAGGCTAACAGTTAACGAGGCTAACAGCTATCTCTCAACAAAGACTCTGCAAGCCAGAAGGGAATGGGAGAATATAGTTAAAGAGATTGAAAGGGAAAAGCCTACAACAAAGATTACTCTATTCAGCAAGGATCTCATTCAGATTCAAAGGGGAAATCAAAAGCTTCACAGACAAGCAAAAGTTAAGAGAATTCAGCACCACCAAACCACATCTACACAAACACTAAAAGAACATCTCTAAACAGGAAACACAAAAAGAAAAGGCATACAAAACAAACCCAAAACGTAAAGTAAGTGGTAACAAGATCATACATATCAATAATTGAATTATCTTAAATGTAAATGGGCTAAATGCTCCAACCCAAAGATACAGATTGGCTGAATGGATGCAAAAACATATATTCTGTCTACAAGAGAATCACCTCAGACCTAGGAACACATGCAGACTGAAAGTGAGGAGCTGGAAAAAGATATTCCATGCCAATGGAACTCAAAAGGAAAGTGGAAGTAGCAATTCTCACATCAGATAAAATAGACTTAAAGACTGTTAACAAGAAACAATGAAGGACACTACATAATGATCAAGGGATCATTTCAAGAAGATATAACAATTATAAATACATATGCACTCAACACACAAGCACCACAATATGTAAGGCAAATGCTAACAGCTATCGAAGGGGAAATCAACAGTAACACAATAACAGTAGGGGACTTCAATCTTATATTCACACCAATGGACAGATCAACCAGACGGAAAATAAGTAGGGAAACACAAGCTTTAAATGATATACTGGACCAGCTGGATCTAATTGATATTGACAGGTATTTCACCCCAAAACAATAGATTTCACTTTTTTCTCAAGTGCGCGCTGAACATTCTCCAGGATAGATTACCTCTTGGGCCATAAGTCAAGCCCTGGCAAATTTTTAAGAATTGAACTTATTTAAAGCTTCTTTTCTGACCACAAAGTTACAAGATTAGATATCAATTACAGGAAAAGGGTGATAAAAAAACACACAAAACCTAGGCCCAGAACTGCCAATTCATTATTTCTTTCACATTGTATTGGCTACAGAAAGTCACAGAGCCAGCTCAGATCCAAAGGAAGGATAAATTTACTCTGCCTCTTGACAGGAGGACTACGATGCTGTATTAGTTTGCTGGGGTTGCTGCAGCAAAGTCACAAAAACTGGGTGGCGTAATCAGTGCATTGTTTCATAATTCTGGAGGTTTAAAGTCTGAGATCAAGGTGTCAGGGGGATTGATTCCTTTTCTCAGATAGAGAGAATATGTTTCATTCCTCTCTCCCAGCTTCTGACTATTTTCAGGCAATTGAAGCCTTCATCCCTTTATCTTCACATGCCTTCTCTCAGTGTGCCTATGCCTATCTCTGTGCCCAAATTCCCCCTTATAAAGACACCAGTTGACTAGGGCCTCCCATGATGACTTAATTTTAAATTGATTACCTCCGTAAAGACACTGCCCCCAAATAAGGTCACATTCTGAGGTCCTGTGGATTAGGACTCCAACATATCTAAGATATCTATTAGGAGGGATGTAATTCAACCCATAACAAATGTGCAATAGAGGAACAGGAGTCCTCAGAAACCATCTTGGCAGCTATCTACCACAAAGCAGAAGTTCCAAGAAATACCTCCCTCTTATCTTCAAGAACGGATTCTTGACGTAGGCAGTTTTAGCTGGAGTCTGGAACTTTAAATGCTCCTTGCAAATCTAGCCACCCGCATCAGCCTTGGGTATAACCTGTTTTTCTCTCCCCCCAAGGGAGACTTTGGAATCTGATTGGTGCAAAGTGACCTGGAGCTAAGACACTCCCTCATTGTTTTCTCCCAGAACTACAAGAGGAAAAGGTCAGACTCAGGCACCTGACTCTCCATGAGATCTTGAGCAGGTTTGCCAGATTCCCGTTTGCCATCCTTTAAATGGGAGTAGTGATAAAAGACGGTCTTTCAGGATAGGGTTGAAAATTTAAAAGAATAAAGTATGTAAAAATTGATGTCTAAGCTATCAGGATTTCTCTGTGTGTGTGTGTGTGTGTGTGTGTGTGTTATTCACTCAGTCATGTCCAACTCTTTGCAACGTTATGGACAGTTAACTCTCCAGGCTCCTCTATCCATGGAATTCTCCAGGCAAGAATACTGGAGTGGATAGCCACTCTTATCTCCAGAGAATTTTTCTGACTCAGGGATCAAACCCAAGTCTCTCACATTGTAGGCAGATTCTTTACCATCTGAGCCACCAGGGAAGCCTTCTAGATGGCCATAATTATTGGCATCAGTCTCTACCACATCAATACATCTGACTTAGACTACATTTTGAGTTGAAACATTAGTAAAGCATTAATCATAGTAAGGCTTCATTTGTGTGGACAACTACACAGTTTACTAAGCACTTCCACACCCACCATCACAGGGAGCTGGATCTCTCTGTTTTATGAGAACAGAGTCCTTCATATATTTAGAGAAAAACATGATCCAAAAGAATACATGCACCCCGATGTTCACTGTAGCACTGTTTACAATAGCCAAGACATTCTAAGATAGCAGGATTAGTCAGAAGGTTTTCAGGAAGGAGAAACTGCCCTCCAGCTGGATACATTGTTGTTGTATAACCCCTAGTGAACTCCATGGGGGAGTTTATAAAGTTCTAGAAGGGATAGGTCACATATTCCCAAGGAAGTATAGTTTCTGGTTAGAGGTTGCTGTGAGTTGGTGTATGGGCCATAATTCTTCACTTCCCTATGTAGTACTGTGTACTCATAATATTGCCATGGACTCAGGGAGGTGGAGTATATTATCCCACCCACTGCTATTGGACTTAACCATATGACTTTCTCTGGTCAATGAAATCAGGTAGAAGTGGTAGTGTGTCAGTTTTGAGCTTCAGTCTTAAGAGCTTCTGCATGTTTCTACTTTTCTTACGCTTTCACCATCTCCTTTAGAAATTCTGGATAATTACTGCCCTTTGGCCAGGGGCCACAGAGTGAAGACAAGAGAAGCAGACCAAAGCTCAACCCAGCACTTAAAGCCCAGCTCACTAAGGCCATCATCTTGAAGTGCCTGTCTGATGCAAGTTTAGATCCCCCAGCACCCAGCCAACTTGTAGATACATGAGATCAGCAAAGTAATCTCAGTCAACCCACATACACATGTTAAGTAAATATTAGTTGTTATATGCCACTGAGGGTTCATGGTTGTTACACAGCACTATTGTGGCAATAGCTGCTGATACAGAAGGACAAATAAAGAGTATCCTCATTTCCCCTAGCCTTTTGTAAGTGCTCAGTTGTGTCCTATTCTTTGAGAACCCATGGATTATAGCCCACCAGGCTCCTCTGTCCACGGAATTTTCCAGGCAAGAATACTGTAATGGGTTTCCTACTCCAGGGTATCTTCCCGACCCAGGGATCAAACCTGTATCTCTTGCATTGGCAGGCAGATTCTTTACCACTGTGCCACCTAGGGAGTCCAAGTGATGTCCATTCCACTTGACTGAAGAAAGAGTTAGAAAATAAGAGATTACTTGGCTCAGCACCAGGCTTGCAGTAAATGAACACTGCATCTGAAGTCAAAACCAAACTGCATACTTTGCTTGTCCTCTCCACACACCCTGACTTGGAATCCTTAGGTTTCTCCTTCAGGACAGGATTCCCTGATCTTCAGCCAACATCCATAGTCACTGTATGGTTATTCTGATGGAATAGTGATGCATTAATGAAAAGACACTAACAGACCCAGGCAAACATAAGTTCCATTGCTTAACTCTTCAACTTTGTACACCCAAGAACAGGAGACACTGAGCAGACTGATGGAGGGGCCAGCACCCATGGCTTTCACGTTCCCATTGGAGAAGGCCAGCTGATGCCAAGACCACCTCATCAAGACTAGGCTCCTGACAGATCCACTAGAGCAGGTCCTCTCAGACTGTATACAAAGCACCCAGGAACTTTGTTAAGTGCATATTCTGATTCAGCAGGTCTGGGATGGCACCTGCGATTCTGCATTTCTAACCAGCTACCAGGTGAAACTGATGCCTCTAATCGTCAGGCCAGACTTTGAGTAGCAAAGCTCCAAAGCAAGGGTATAACCTTGGTTGCACAATCTTAACTGCACAATAACCTAAGAAGCTTTAAAAACATTAATCACCTCTGGGTCCCAGCCCTAAAGGTTTTGATGCAGGAGGTCTGGGATGCCACTTGGGCATCCTGGCTATTCCAATGTATAGCGACTGCTCTGAAAGCACCCTCTGCTGTTTCCAGGGGGTTTGTGCCCTCTTGCCTCCTCCCTGTTTTCTGGAGGCTCCAGCTCTCTGTTTGCCTGACTATCCTTTATTTTACCAAGTAAGAGAATGTAATATTTTTCAACTAAAGTAATTCCCATTTTTCCAAAGAAGAGACAATTAACTATCAAGAAGGTAAAATAGTAAGACGAAAATGAAGTCCTTAAAACTGAACTAATGTGACCTTGTGAAAGTTCCACTCTCCTGCTCTTCCTTTTCTAGTTCACTAGTACCTGGTGTAAAGAATTCCAGGGCCCCACACGCAGCCCAGGGCCTCCTTCTGTCCACCTGAAAAATTGGCCATTGAGATGACAAGGCCTTGCTTCCCAGGTGGCTCAAGTGGTAAAGAATCTGCCTGTCAATGCAGGAGAAAACAAGGCCTTAGTCCAGAATCAGGTGTAAATAAGTGGAATATGTTTGCTTCCTAACCCAGATAGTTTAATACATGTTTTATATCAAAACAAGGATAGAAACATGGAGATTAACTTAAATTTATGTGAGTTTTTTCGATGAAATCCAAGACTTCAAAATAATTCAGGGTCTGTCTCAGGTTGGAGGTAGAGGCTGACTTTTGAAGGGTTTAGAAGTGTTGCCAGATCAAGCGGGACTCCCAATTCAATCTCAGTTTCAGACAATGAGTCATTTCTTAGTGGAAGCATGGGCCCCAGTCACACAGTAGTGAGTGTTGGAGTTGGACCTCCGAAACCAACTCTGTCTGGTTCTTCACCATCATAGTTGGCATGCAATCAGGCCAGGACGTGGACCCTGGCAAGCTCCAGATGACTTCAGGAATTCTGACAACCCCCTCAAAGTATCAAAGGGCATCCACCTAGACTCTCAGTTTATACGTGTTTTATTTGTTTGTTCCTTTTTATTTTTTTGGTTTTGCCATACAATGACATGAAACTGCCATGGGTTTACATATGCTCCCCCTCCAGAACCCCCCTCCCTCCTCCCTCCCGATTACCTCCCCCTGGGTCATCCTGGTGCACCAGTCCCGAGCATCAACCCTGGGCTGGCGATTGATTTCACATATGATAATTAACATGTTTCAATGCCATTCTCCCATATCATCCCACCCTTGCCCTCTTCCACAGAGTCCACAAGTCTGTTCTATACGTCTGCGTTCCTTTTGCTGTCTCTCATGCAGGGTTCTCGCTGCCATCTTTCTAAATTCCATATATATGTGTTAGTATACTGTATTGTTGTTTTTCCTTCTGGCTTACTTCACTCTGGATAATAGGCTCCAGTTCCGTCCACCTGAGTAGAACTGATTCAAATGAATTTTTTTTAATGCTGAGTAATATTCCATTGTGTATATGTACCACAGCTTTCTTATCCATTCGTCAGTTGATGGGCATCTAGGTTGCTTCCATGTCCTGGCTATTGTAAACAATGCAGCGATGAACACTGCAAAGGAGGCAAGAATATACAATGGAGAAAAGACAACCTCTTTAACAAGTGGTGCTGGGAAAACTGGATAGCCATTTGTAAAAGAATGAAACTAGAACACTTTCTAACACCATACACAAAAATAAACTCAAAATGGATCAAAGATCTAAGCATAAGACCAGAAACCTTGGTTTTTTTGTTTGACACTGTTTGTCTACTTGGGCTTTTGCATTCGCAGCTTACAAGTCAGTTCCCAGGCAAGCACCTTGAAACAGAGCACCATCTTTTTGGCCTGGATTCCTCCATGCCTCCACAAAACATTTATCCCCTACACATCTAGCCTTACTCCTGCCCTTTCCCCACTCACACCACCAACACCTGAAGACCTTGTCAATCCCCAGCCTACCCCTATATATTAGCCAAGGCATAGGATTTGGGGAAACCAAGAAAAACAAAAATATGTATCTCAAATCACATGAACTAGTCAAGAGAGGCAGAGCCTAGAGGGGATGTGGTTTAGGGTGATCCATTCTCCAAGCTCTTTGCTGTCTCTGGTCTTAACACCCTCCTTAGGCAGAAGTGGGATCTCTGAGCAAGATGCCTTCTACCTTATCCCCTTTGAGTGCTGCCCTTCTGGCTTCTGAGACCTCTACTACCCTCCAAGGAGCTACGCACTATGCACTCAACTTCAGTCAGGATATCTTTTCTGAGCTCTGAGTCCATACCAAGCTTAAACCAGCTGACTGTCTCACAAGATCCTAGACATCAGAGTGGGACAGCCCAGGACCTCGTAGCTCTGGTGGAGCAGGCTGACCTGGTCATGCTGAGTGTATGTGCCTACATGTGTGTGTCAGCATCCTGGCCCCCACCCACACCACCCTCCCTGGCAGACAGCCTTGCTGACCACAACCCACTGTGTCAATAAGTAAACAGGATGGGTTTATTGCTGCCTTGGTGAGTAAATACCAGTCACCATCTAAACAAGAAAGAAAATACTCAACTCATCAGGAGAGGAACCCTCACAACTCTTTGTATTGTAGGAAAGAGGGAAGAAATGGATAGAGAAAAACAAAGATGGACAGGGAAGCGGTGAAGGAGGCAGAGAGAAGAAAACAAGAGCCAGCATTGTAGGCAGTACCAAAACAAAGGTCTTGGGCTACTGTGTTTTCACCAGCTGCTCTGTACCCCCAAAGATGCCCCTACTTGCCAAGCTCCCTTGCCTCTGGTCTGCCTCCCCACATCAGACCTCCTGTCCCTCCTTCCATGCAGGGCTCCCTAGCCTCCTACAGACCCTACTCAGGCTATAGCTTGTCCTAGAAATCCTCAAGGATAAGCCATCTCCAGGGCTCCCCCTCCTTTTATACAGAAAAGGTCCAAAATGTGTCTGTCTCCAGCCAGATAAACTGCTAGAAGATTCATCTTCTCTTATTTGGGACCCTCTACTGAGTCTATTAATATGGTAGGATACTCAGTATAGGGACAGTGAACCTTTCGTTGGTCCATCCAGAGTCACCAGCAAATGCGGAACAAATTTAGCCTCTTACATCTTTGCCTTTCATCTCTCATCCTCTATCCTTTTCCACTTACTCTTGACCTTTCTTGGCTTGCCTCCCTGGGTCTCAGCGGTAATTGTGTTAATAGGAGCACCTCTAGTGAGGCTGTAAAGAATCTGCTTGCATGAAGCAGGGCACTCAAAGTCAGTGCTCTGGGACAACCCAAAGGGATGAAGAGGTGAGGGAGGTGGGAGGGGAGTTCATGACGGTGGGACACATGTGTACCTGTGGCTTATTCATGTTGATGTATGGCAAAAACCACCACAATATTGTAAAGTAATTATCCTCCAATTAAAATAAATAAATTAATTTTTTAAAAAAAGGATCTACCTGCAGTGTGGGAGACTTGGGTTCGATCTCTGGGTTGGGAAGATTCCCTGGAAGAGGGCATGGCAACCCACTCCAGTATTCTTGCCTGAAGAATCCCCACAGACAGAGGAGCCTAGTGGGCTACAGTCCATGGGGTCACACAGAGTCGGACACGACTGAAGTGACTAAGCAGCATCAACCCTGGGTCTCAGTGGTAATTGTGTCTTAATAGGAGCATTCAAGGCTGGTGACTCAGGTAGGGGGAGGCTGGAGCTGCCAGCTTCCTGGGAGGAGCACTTACCCATTAAACAGACCATCCTCTGAGTCACTGAGAAGACTGGGAGATTCTGGAGGTTGGCAGAGGCTGACTCATCCTTGTCTTTATATTTCAGTGGAGAAGGAAAAGTCCTCACACAAAGGAAAATGGCCAGTTCATCGTTGTTTCTCCACAGACTTGAAAGCTGGACTTGAGTCATAAGGAAAGATGGAGCAGGCTTCAAGAACGTCCCTGTGACAACCCTGGAAGACATGACCTGGGGAGAGAAAGGAGACTCTGAGGTCCTTTCAAAATACGATGGCAGAAGCAAAGATCAAGATATTGAAACTCATTCAAATTCAGATTCAGAAAAATAAAAAGTGTATTTGAAGGATATGTTTGCCTTGTGAAATAATTTTTCATCATCAAGATCAGAACTCTTAACTTTAAATAGCATTCTATTCTTGGCAATTTCCAAGGTTTGCTTATAGATCTGTCACAAGTTCAGAGAGAAGATGCTTTGGAGCTCAGGCTTCCCAGGTGGCTCAGTGGGTACCACCTTCAATGCAGGTAACAGAGGAGATGTGGGTTCCACCCTTGGGATGGGAAGTTCCCCCAGAAGAGGCATGGCAACCCACTCCAGTATCCTTGCCTAGAGAATCCCATGGACAGAGGAGCCTGGCGGGCCATAGTACATACGGTCCCAAAGAGCTGGACACGACTGAGCACAAACACATGCACTCTAGAGTTCACACCACTAGGAACTTCCGCCCCAGAGAATGGTAGTTCTCACCTGTAAGTTGCAGATCATCCCTAGTGCTCTCAACTCTAGTTCACTGCTGCTGCTGCTGCTGCTACTGTTAAATCATGTCCTACTCTCTGCAACCCTATGGACTGTAGCCTGCCAGGGTCCTCTGTGCATGGGATTCTCCAGGTAAGAGTACTGGAGTAGATTGCCATGCCCTGCTCCAGAGATTGAACTTACATCTCTTAAGTCTCCTGCATTGGCAGGCGGGTTCCTTACCACTGACGCCACCTGGGAAGCCCCAACTCTAGTTCAGAGCCTCTCAAACTTTCCAAATAAACTGGAAAGCCTGTGAAAAACAGAGATGGCTGGGCTGAACCCCAGAGTTTCTGATTCAATAGGTTTGGAGTAATATCCAATTGTTTGCATTTTCAACAATTTCCCCCTGAGTCTCATTCTGCTGATTGATAAAGTACACTTTAAGAATAACTGATTGAGTTAGCTGTGCCTGCTAGCACTCTCTGCACACATTCCAGAAAACTTGGAAAACTAGTGCTTCAGGGAGACTCACTCAATCTAGGCACTGGTCTCCTTCACATCCTGGGCTACGGGGCTCTCTGTGTTGCCTGCTAGGCACACTGCACTTCCTGTGGGTGTAGCCTCTCCCACTCTCTGCCATGACTGGCTCACATCTTATCTGTCTTCAGATCTCTTCATGTGTCCAGCCCAGCTAGTGAGGAAACAGACACCATCCTCTCCATGGCTTCACTCTTCATTGAGGAAACAGATGCCATCCTCTTCCCACCACTAAATCATCAGACCCACCCACTCTCTCCACCCACCCTGCTCAGAGACAGAGGAGAACCGTGACCATCAAAAACCATTCAGGTCACTCATGCCCCTTTTCTTTTCCTTCTCCCTCTTCCCCTATTTCTTCCCTTACTTTCTCTCTTATAAGAATACTGGATCATTACCACAAGCGTACAAAAATCTTCCAGTATTTCTCATCTTTCAAAAAAAAAGAGAGGTGAAGAGTTTCCCTAGACCTCCATATCTGCCTCTGGATACCACCCTATTCCTCACCTAATATTGAAAGCAAAACTTCTTCAAGGGACTTCTCTGGTGGGCCAGTGGCTAAGACTGAGCTCCCAATGCAGAAGGCCTAGATAGGATCCCTGGTCAGGGAACTAGAGCCCTCATGAGGCCACTAAAGATCCTACAAGATACAATAAAGATCAAAGGTTCCACATGCTGCCACTAAGACCTGGGTCAGCCAAATAAGTAAATATAAATAATGTTTTTTAAACACCTTCCTCCAAGTGTTACGGATAGTTCCCATCACTACTTCCTCCCTTCTCAATCCACTTTAGTCTGCCTTCCTTCCCTTACACTCTGCTGAAATCCCAACCACTCCCTCGTTCCCAGCATCCTGCTGAGATGTTTGACTCTAGGTTTCTTTGGCCCCACCCTCTTCTGGGTCTCCACCTACCTCACTGGATGTGCCTCCTGAATAATAAAGGGGTCTAGCCTTGGAACTGACCATCTTCCCTTCCCTTTGCTCCCGCTAGCCCGTGGGTCTAACATGTCAACTGTTAAATCTGCATCTATAGCCCATGGTCACTTCCCCTGTGCCTGGAATTTTGTCTAACTATCTTTGAGCATCTCAAACTCAAAATTCTTGATTTCTCCTGCCCAACTAGTGTGTGTTTGTCGGGGGTGGGGGAGTGGCGATCAGGGGCGAGGGTTGGAGATGTGAAAATACGTATAACATAAAATTTACCATTTTAAGTGTACAATTCAGTGGCACTAAGTATTAATACGTATGTTATGTTGTACAGCCACATCACTACATATTTCCAGAACTTTTTTATCAATCCAAACTGTTCAGTAAAAACTTCCCTTCCCCCCACCCCACCTTCCTACTCTGGCCTCAGCCCCTGGTAATCACTATTCTGCTGTCCCTATGAATTTAACTATTGTTAGATACCTGGTATGGGCTTCCCAGGGGGCACTAGTGGCAAATTCCTGAGTGGCAAATCCTTGAGTCCGGAATTTCCCCTGGAGGGGTGCATGACAGCTCATTCCAGTATTTTTGCCTGGAGAATCCCCATGGACAGAGGAGCTGGGTGGGCTTTAGTCCATGGGGCCACAAAGAGTCACACACGACTGAAGGAGCTTAGCAGCAGCAGCAACAAATATCTAAGAGAAATCATGCAATATTTGTGTCTGCATGCCCAACTTTTTCCTTCAAGTTCTACTATCCCCAATTGGCCAATACTTCAGAGTAAATAAAATAAGTTTCTGAGCTTTTTGTTGTCCTTCAACTTTAGTGTTTCAGGTATTTTTGTTGTTTAAAAGTTTTAAATATGAAAAATAGCCAGAAAAAGACATAACACCATGCTTCTACTTCTCAGATTTAATCATTGTAAGTATTTTGTCAGTTGCTTTAGCATTTTTCAATGTAAGAAATAAAACATTATAATTCAAATTATAATCCCCTCTTAATCTCACCACCAGAGTCAACAATAGATAAATTAAATATGAATTATTTATCCAATTTTTATAGTGTACACCTATATTATATTTCACCTAATCTGAGACACCATCAGCTGTAAGCCCCACTTAAAAAGAAAAACAACACCAATTAAACTATGAAACAATATGTTCTAATCTTAGATTTTATTTTATCAAATGTATTCAAAGAATACCTTTAGACATATTTAGACATATATGTTTTATCAAACTGTATTTCATCAAATCTAAAATGGCATCTATTTTAGGATGTGTCCTGATTCAGAGGTTTGTTTTTATTTAATGTGTATCTTAGGACCAATGAAAAAATTTCAAGTGAAGTAAAATCGATTACTCCTAAAACTTCACAACTAAATTTCAACTCTTCTGCATCACTTTTTAAAAAATTAATAGGCTTTCTAAAACAGTTTTAGGAACTTCCCTGATGGTCCATTGGTTAAGAATCCACCTTCCCATGCAGGTGACAAAGGTTCGATCCCTGGTCAGGAAACTTAAGACCCCACATGCTGAGGGTCAACTGAGCTCTCACACTCTGGAGCCAGCACACCACAACGAAAGATCCTACATGACACAAATAAGACCTACTGCAACCAAAAAAAATAAATAAATAAAACTGTTTTAGGTTTACAGAAAAAAATGAGCAAAAAGTACAGAGTTCTTATGCACTCCCTCAACCTTTCTCCTAATTTTCCCAGTTTTTAACATTTTCTATTTTGGTGGTACATTTATCATAATTTATGAGCCAATAACTGAATATTGATGCATCATTATAAACTAAAGCCTATAGTTTACATTAGGGTTTACTCTCAGCATTGTACATTTTATGGGTTTGACAAATGTATAATGAAATATATCTACTATTATGGTATCATACAGAATAATAGTTTCACTGCCCCCCAAATCTCCATGCTACACCAATTCACCCCTCTTTCCTCCCAAGCCCCTGGCAACAATTGATCATTTTACTGTCTCCATAATTCTGCCTTTTCCAGAATGTCATATAGTTAGAACCATACAGTATGTAATCATTTCAAATTGGCTTCTTCTATTTAGCCTTAAATGGTTAATTAGTCCTCATATGATCTTAAAATGTCAAGGGATGCCAGTGTCTGGTAATATCACCAAGTTATTATACTTTTTTCCTGAGATTATTTTATTTTTTAATAATTATTTTCAAGACTTCTGGAGTGGTCCAGCAGTTGAGACTCTGTGCTTCCAATGCAGGAGGAGCAAGTTTGATTCCTAGTTGGGAAACTATGATCCCAAATGCTGCGTGGAACAGCCAAAAAAAATTTTAAAGAATAAAATAAATAAATAAAAATAGGAAAAAACACTTTGAAGTAGAGGAGAGAAAGGTCAGATGTGTTCATCTAATCCAATTCTTCTTGGTACAGTAAGTGGGAAAGGAGATAGACGTCTAGTGGAAGTAATTCTGGAAACTTGACAGAGCAAGGACCAGTGTTTTTGTTTTGGGGAGCTGTGCTAGTGGTGGTGGTGTGTGTGTGAGAGAGAGTGAGAGAAAGAGATGAACAGTATTTATTTCTGTACCAAAGAGTGAGACTATACCCTGAAGATGCCTGCATTTTTTCTTAATATATAAATTATAATACATATAGGAATGCTCACTCTTTTTCATGTGCAGTTTTGCACATTTTGAAACATCACTACAGTTATGTTATATGCCCTTTGGTAATGAAACCTTATCCCTCATCCACCCTCCAGAATTGACTGATCTGTTTTCTGACCCTATAGTTTTACCTCTTCTGGGAAAAATAAATGCAATTACACATCAGGTAGCCTTTGAGACGGGCTTTTTTCCCTTAGCCAAATGCCTGTAAGATTCATCCATATTGTGTATATTAGTGTATATTGTGTATATTAGTTCATTCCTTTGTATTGCTGAGTAGTATTCCATTATATTACATTTTATCCTCTGACTAGTTGAAGGACATTTTGGTTACGGCTTGTTTGGGAGATTGTGAATAAAAACGCTATAAACATTTGCATATAGGTATATGTGTGAGAGGCTCCACTGTCCAAGGGGATTCTCCAGGCAAGAATATTGGAGTGGGTTGCATGCCCTCCTCCAGGGGATCGTCTCAACCCAGGAAATGAACTGGAGTCTCCTGCATTGCAAGCAGATTCTTTACCAGCTGAGCTACCAGAGAAGTCCATATCTATTCTAGATGGATTTACTTCGTCCAGCCAGCATCCTTCCATTATTTTATGAACAACAGGAGAAATTCTCCTCAGAAATTGTTTTATAATTTAAAATTATGGTGACCCAATTTAGTTGGGACTGTCCTTCCTATCCTTAAAAAAGAATTCATAACTCCTTCTTTGTCTCTCTGCAGTATTCTATCTTATTCATAGTAAGCATCTTTTGGTTTGTTGTTGTTCACTCACTCAGTCATGTCTGACTCTTTTTGACCCCATGGACTGTGGCACTCCAGACTTCCCTGTCCTTCACTATCTCCCAGAGTTTACTCAAACTTATGTACATTGAGTCAATGGGGCCATCCAACCTCTGTCACCCCCTTCTCCTCCTGCCCTCAATCTTTCTCAAAATCAGGGTCTTTTCCAATGAGTTGGCTTTTTGCATCAGGTGGCCAAAGTATTGGAGCTTCAGTTTTAGTATCAGTCCTCCCAATGAATATTCAGGACTAATTTCCTTTAGGATGGACTGGTTGGATCTCCTTGCAGTCCAAGGGACTCTCAATAGTCTTCTCCAACACCACAGTTCAAAAGCATCAATTCTTTGGCACTCAGCTTTCTTTATAGTCCAACTCTCACATCCGTACATGACTACTGGAAAAACCACAGCTTTGACTAGATGGACCTTTGTCAGTAGTGATGTCTCTGCTTTTTAATTCACTGTCTAGGTTTGTAATAGCTTTCCTTCCAAGAAGCAAGTGTCTTTTTAATTTCGTGACTGCAGTCACCATCCACAGAGATTTTGGAGCCCAAGAAAATAAAGTCTGTAACTGTTTCCATTTCTTCACCATCTTTTTGCCATGAAATGATGAGACTAGGTGCCATAATCTTCGTTTTTTGAATGTTGAGTTTTAAGCCAGTTTTTCCAGTCTCCTCTTTCAACCTCATCAAGAGGCTCTTTAGGTTCTCTTCACTTTCTATCATTAGGGTGGTGTCATCTGCTTATCTGAGGTTACTGATATTTCTCCCAGCAATCATGATTCCAGCTTGTGCTTCATCCAGCCCAGCATTTGGCATGATGTACTCTGCATATAAGTTAAATAATCAGGGTGACAATATACAGCCTTAGGGAAACCTTCTTCCCCTAAGGAGTGATCAAAACCAAGAAAAAAATGCAAAAAGGCAAAATTAAACAAACAGCCTTGATGTACTCCTTTCCCAATTTTGAACCAGTCCATTCTTCCATGTCTGGTTCCAACTGTTGCCTCTTAACCTGCACACAGGTTTCTTAAGAGTCAGGTAAGGTGGTCTGGTATTCCCATCTCTTTAAGAATTTTCCACAGTTTGTTGTGATCCAAACAGACAAAGGCTTTAGCATAGTCGATGAAGCAGAAGTAGGTGTTTTTTTTTTTTTTTTTTAAGTCCCTTGCTTTTTCTATGATCCAACAGATATTGGCAATTTGATCTCTGGTTCCTCTGCCTTTTCTAAATCTAGCATGTACATCTATAAGTTCTCAGTTCATGTACTGCTGAAGCCTAGCTTGAAGGATTTTCAGCATTACCTTGCTAGCATGTGAAATGAATACAGTTGTGTGGTAGTTTGAACATTCTTTGACATTGCCCTTCTTTGGGATTAGAATGAAAACGGACATTTTTCCAGTCCTGTGGCCACTGGTAAACTTTCTAAATTTGCTGGCATATTGAGTACAGCACTTTCACAGCATCATCTTTTAAGATTTGAAATAGGTCAGCTGGAATTCCATCACCTCCACTAGCTTCATTTACAGTAATGCTTCCTAAGGTCCATTTGACTTCACCCACTCTAGGATGTCTGGCCCTAGGTGAATGATCACACCATCATGCTTATTCAGGTCATTAAGGCCATTTTTGTATAGTTCTTCTGTGTATTCTTGCCACCTCTTCTTAATATCTTCTGCTTCTATTAGGTCCATACCATTTCTGTCCTTTATTGTGCTCATCTTTGCATGAGATGCTCCCTTGGTATCTCCAGTTTTCTTGAAGAGATCTCTAGTCTTTCCCAGTCTATTGTTTCCTCTATTTCTTTGCATTGTTCACTTAAGAAGGATTTCTTATCTCTCCTTGCTGTTCTTTGGAACTCTGCATTCAGATGGGTATATCTTTCCTTTTCTCACTTGCCATTTGCTTCTCTTCTTTCTCAATTATTTGTAAGGCCTCCTCAATCATTTTGCCTCTTTGCATTTCTTTTTCTTGGGGGTGGGGAAGTAAAAGGTGGATATTTTCTTGATCACCACCTCTTGTACAACATTACAGACCTCCGGCCGTGGTTCTTGGGGGCACTCTGTCTGTCAGATATAATTCCTTGAATCTATTTGTCACTTCCACTGTATAATGATAAGGGATTTGACTTAGAGCATACCTGAACAGCCTAGTTGTCTTCCCTATTTTCTTCAATTTCAGTCTAATTTTGAAAATAATGAGGCCATGATCTAAGCTATAATCAGCCCACCCATCAGCAGAAAATTGGATTAAAGATTTATTGATCCTGGCCTTGCCCACCAGAACAAGACCTAGTTTTCCCCACACCAGTCCCTACCATCAGGAAGCTTACCCAAGTCTCTTATCCTCATCCATCAGTGGACAGACAGAATGAAAAGCACAATCACAGAAAACTAACCAAAATGATCACATGGACCACAGCTTTGTGTAACTTAATGAAACTATGAACCATGCTGTGTAGGGCCACCAGAGAAAGACAGGTCATGGTGGAAAGTTCTGTCAAAAAGTGGTTCCCTGGAGAAAGGAATGGCAAACCACTTCAGTATTCTTGCCTCAGGAACCCCATGAACAATATGAAAAAGCAAAAGATATGACAATGAAAGTTGAACCCCCCCCCCACCAAGGTTGGTAGATGTCCAATATGTTACTGGAGAAGAGCAGAGAAATCGCTCTAGAAAGAATGAAGAGGCAGAACCAAATTGGAAGTGACACCCAATTGTGGATGTGTCTGGTGATTAAAGTAAAGTCCAGTGCTATAAAGAACAATATTGCAAAGAACCTGGAATGTGAGGTTTATGAATCAACGTAAGTTGGAAGTGATCAAACAGAAGATTGCAAGAATGAACATCAACATTTTAGGAATCAGTGAACTAAAATGGACTGGAATGGGTGAATTTAATTCAGATAACCATTGCATCTACTACTGTGGTCAAGAATCCCTTAGAAGAAATGGAATGGCCCTCATTGTCTACAAAAGAATCTGAAATGCTGTACTTGGGTCCAGTCTCATAAATAACAGAATGATCTCCGTTTCTTTCCAAGGCAAACCATTCAGCATCACAGTAATCCAAATCTATTCCTTGACCACTAATGCCAAAGAAGTTGAAGTTGAACAGTTCTATGAAGACCTACCTACAAGACCTTCTTGAATGAACACCAAAAAAGGATGTCCTTTTCATCATAGGGGACTAGAATGAAAAGTAGGAAGTCAAGAGATACCTGGAGTAACAAGCAAGTTTTGCCCTGGTGTACAAAATGAAGCAGAGCAAAGGTTAACAGAGTTTTGCCAAGAGAATGCACTGGTCATAGTAAATACCTTCTTCCAACAGCACAAGAGATGACTCTAACCATGGACATCACCAGATGGTCAATACTGAAATCAGATTGATTATATTCTTTGCAGCCTAAGATGGGGAAGCTCTATACATTCAGCAAAAACAAGACCGGTAGCTCTGTGGCTCAGATCTTCTGGTTTGCAGCAGCTACACAAATCACAGTGATTTGCTATTTCAGTAATATTAATTTCTTTAGTGCTTTTAAAATTGACAGTACAGTTTTGAGGTATTTAAAGAATGTGCAATTTTTGTCATCATTCTCTATTTGCCTAAATTCATAGTTTCACTTTTCCCCAATTGAATCACATAACAAGAAATTAAACAGCTCTGTTCAAAGCAGAAAACCCTTGGGAAACAGATTTTCAAAACTTCAGCAATAAAGACCACATGACATCTCAGTCATACCAGCTTCTCACTGTTTTGAAACCTCTTTCATTCAATTTGAGTGGTTTGGGAATTTCTCCTGACTTTCATGCGTTGCTTGGTGAGTGACAAGTGAACTTTTTAGTTATAAAGCAGCTTCATCTGCCTATGGATATCTTCATTTTATTTCATAAAGTCCCTGGTTGCTGTTTTGAAAAAAAAAGAATTATAATTGTTTCAATCAATATCATTTGGTGTTTTTGCCCTGCTGATCTCTTTTTGTACATAGAATGTATACGACTTTTTGTTTCAGTGATGAGTTAATGTAATATTGTTGGCAATGTAAAATGGTCATTAAATTCCACACATGATGTACCAACAGGCACATTATTCAAAGGAAATGATGTCAATAAGAATAACTATGCCCAAGTTGAACCATGCTCAGGCAATGACAACTTCATTATGACCTCCACCTGGCCAAAAGCAGTAACAAGGTACCTTCAGTTGTGAAATGCATCCCAATAACAGAAATGTTAAAATGTGGAGGTAAATGTGCATCTTAGAAATGATGAAATATGATAGGAAAAATTTCTTAGCATTATAAGAAGAAACTGATAAATCAATGATCTTAAGAGTTAATTTTTAACAAGTTTCTTTTAATAATTGAGAAAATATATTAAACATTTTTAGAAATATAGATTAGTTGAACCACAGTATTAGTAAGCTTGATATAAAAGGCATATGTATAACCTAGCACCCAATAAGAGGTAAAAAAAAAAACACCATTCCTCTCAAGCACACATATATATTTACAAAATGGAGCATTTCACAACCAATAGCAAAAAAATGAGTATCATAAATATTCTCTTAATACAAAACAATTATAAATCTAACAGAGATATAACTTTAAAAACTGCATTTATAAATTATTTTCAACTCTTTTCTAAACCATTTATAGATAAAATAAATTTAGTATAAAATCATATAGTAGTACAAATATGAAATAATAAAAGTGCAACCTATATATTATTGGATGTAGTAGCTGCTATTGGTGCCCCTTCAACAGGTCAGTGTGCCTGTCTCAAGCATCTGTGAGTATTTCCACTAGAAATTCATGTCTGCCCCTTATCCAGTGAATTAACCTCACTAAGTTAATGGGAGCCATCTCACCTGGGAGATTATGCCCCCCATCTACCACTCCCACCAGCAGTCTGTAACCAATCATTAACTCAAGTAGGAATACAAATGTCCAACCTGCTTGCCTCCAGATAGGAACAATTCTATGACCAGTCATGTTTCAGAGCTCCCCATGCATCAGACCTAGGCAGACTTCAACTGAGCCCATGTCCTTACTTAGCTCGTTCCTCTACTTTTCTCAGCTTCCCTCAGCTCCCTTGTTCTGAGAGCCCTCTCTCAATAAATTATATAAACAAAAATTCTTATATTAGGCTCTTAGGCTCTACTTCTAAGAAATATGACATAAAATTGATGTAAAATCATAAATAATAACTGTAGAAAGGAAGACTGAAAATTGGTTTTTTTAGTTGAAGTACAGTTGATGTACAATATTATATGTTATAGGTGTACAGTTCAGTGATTTACAGTTTTAAAGGTTGTGCTCCATTTATAGTTAAAAGGTATAAAATATTGGCTATATTCTCTGTTGTACAATATATATCCTTATATCTAATTATTGTACATAATAGTTTGTAACTTTTAATCCTCTCCCCCTCCTCCCATTCCTCTCCCCAGTAGTAACCAATAATTTATTCTCTATACCTGTAAGTCTGTTTCTTCTTTCTTATATTCACTAGTTTGTTGTATTTTCTAGATTCTACACATAGAAAGGTTGAAAATTGTTGAGTTAATCAGTCAACATTAGACAGGAAAAAAAGAATAAGTCTGAAGAAAGCAGAAGGAATAAAATAATAAAAGTAAGAATTAATTACATAAAAAAAGGAATTTAAACCTAAAAAACTATAAACTATGAAAAACTTTTGCTACTAAACATGAAAACTTAGATGAAATGGGTAATGTCCTCATTTTATATCTATCCCAAACTGACTCAAGAAGAAATAGAAATGCTAAATAATTTGGAAAACATTTGAGAAATGTAATCAAAACTTAAAAAACATCTATCCATTAGAAAATAGTCTCTGGTGATTTTATAGGCAGTTTCTTCAAAACATTCAAGAAACGGATCATTCCAATCTCATGAAAACTGTTCCAGAAAATAATAGAACATTCCCAGATTTATTTTATGAAGTTAGAAAATCCTGAATGTCCAAATCAAACAAGAATAAAATAGAGAGAAATACAACAGACCAATATCTCTCATAAACATAGATATGAGAATTCAATACAAAATTCTAAAATATATATATATATATATATATCCAGCTAGATAGTTAAAGCAACAATATATCATACCCCAGTTATGTTTACTTCCAGAATTAAATGTTTAAACATTAAAGTGTATAAAATATTCAGATTGGTTCAAGATGGCAGAGTAGAAGGATGTGCATTCATCTCCGGCAAGACCACCAAAATCACAACTACATTTTGAACAACCATTGACAGGAGGATGTTGGAACCCACCAAAAAAAGATACCTCACATCCAAGGACAAAGGAAAAGTCACAATAAGACAGTAGGAGGGGTGCAATCACAATAAGATCAAACCCCATACCCACCAGTGGCCAACCCACAAACTAGAGAATAATAGTACCAAAGAAATTCTTGTGCTGTTGTAAAGGTTCTGGACCCGACACCAGGCTTCCCAGCTTGGTGATTCAGCAAAGAGACTAGGAATACCCAGGAAATCTGACTTCAAAGGCCAGCAGGATTTGACTATGGGATTTGCACAGGGCTGGGGAAAACAGACTTCACTCTTGGAGGGCAGAAATAAAATTTTGTGTGCAACAGCATCCAGGGGAAAGGAGCAGTGACTCCTCAGGAGACTGAATGAGACCCATCTGTGAGTGTTGCAAGGTCTCCTGCAGAGGCATGGGTCCACAGTGGCTCACTGCAGGGACGGGGGCACTGGTAGCAGCAGTGTTGAGGTGCCCTTTGATGTAAGTCATCTTGGAGGTCACCACTCACCCTACCATTAGCTCTACCTAGAGCCTGTAGACTCCAGGACTGAGTGACCTCAGACTAAACTACTAACAGGGAGAGAACTCAGCCCCACCCATCAACAGATAATAGGATTAAACTTTTACTTGCCCACCACAGCAAGACCCAGATTTCCCCACAACCAGTATCTCCTGTTGAAAAATCAGCTGATAACTTTATGGGAGTTCCCTTGTGTGTCATTGGCCTTTTTTCCCTTGTTGTTTTTCATATTTTATCTTTGTCTTTGACAGTCCCTCCTATCAGGAAGCTTGGATGAGCCTCTTAGCCTCATCCACCAGAGGGCAGACAGAAGAAGCAAGAAGAACTACAATCCCACAAAACTCCAGTTCCACAATCAAAGAAAGCTAATCAGAATGAAAAGGCATAAGTTTATGCCCCAGATGAAAGAACAAGATCAATTTCCCCCAAAAAACTAAATAAAGTTGAGATAGGCAACCTTCCAGAAAAAGAATTCAGAATAATGATAGTAAAGATGATCCAGGATCTCAGGAAAAGGATGGAGGAGATGTTTACCAAAGACCTAGAACTAAAGAACAAGCAAACAGAGATAAACACTACACTAGAAGGAATCAATAGCAGAATAACTAAGGCAGAAGAATGGATAAGTGACCCGGAAGACAGAATGGTGGAAATCACTACTGTAAAACAGAAATGAAGACAGCCTAAGAGACCTCTGGGGCAACATTAAATGCATCAACATTTGCAAGGTAGGGGTCCCAGGAGAAGAGAGAGAAAGGGCCCAAGAAAATATTTGAAGAGATAATAGGTGCAAAAATTTCTCAATGTGGGAAAGCAGATAGTCAATCAAGTCCAGGAAGGACCAGGCAAGATAAACCTAAGAAGGAACACACTGAGATACAGAGTAATCAAACTGACAAAAATGAAAAGACAAAGATAAATATTAAAAGCAACAAGTGGAAAAAGACAAATAACATGCAAGGGAACTCACATAAGGTTATCAGCTAATTTCTCAACAGAAACTCTACAAGCCAGAAGGAAATGGCAGGATATATTCAAAGTGATGAAAGGGAAGAACCTATAACCAAGAATATGCTACCCACCAAGACTCTCATACAGATTAAATGGAGAAGTCAAAAGCTTTAAAGAAAAGCAAAAGTTAAGAGAATTCGGCACCACTAAACCACTTTACAACAAATACAAAGGAACTTCTATAGACAGGAAACACAAGAGAAGGAAAAGACCTACCAAAAATAAACCCAAAACAATTAAGAAAATGGTAATAGGATCACATATATTGATAATTACCTTAAATGTAAATGGATTCAACGCACTAACTAAAAGACACAGACTACCTGGGTGGATACAAAAATAAGACCTATATATATGCTGTCTACAAGGGACCCACTTCAGACCTAGCCACACTTATAGACTGAAAGTAAGGGGATGGGAGAAGGTATTCCATGTAAATGGTAATAATAAATTGTAAGAAAGCTGGTGTAGTAATACTCATATCAGACAAAATAGACTTTAAAACAAAGACTGTTATAAGAGACAAAGAAAAACACTACATAATGATCAAGGATTCAATCCAAGAAAATATAACAAATCCAAGAAAATATAACAATTATATATATATATATATGCACCCAACATAGGAGCACCTCAATACGTAAGGAAAATACTAACAACCATAAAAGGAGAAATTGATTGTAACACATTACTAACATTATTAATAACAACTTTAATAATCCAGTTTCATGAAGGGACAGATTATCTGGACAGAAAATTAATGACACTTTAGACAAATTGGACTTAATTGATATATAGAGCATTCCATCCAAAAGCAGTAGACTACACATTCTTCTCAAGTGGAGGAGCCTGGTAGGCTACAGTTCATGGGATCGCAAAGAGTCGGACACAACTAAGCAACTTCACTTTCACTTTATAGCAATATAACCTTCCCTCAAGAAACAAGAAAAATCTCAAATAAACAATATAACCTTACAACTAAAACAACTACAGAAAGAACAAATAAAACCTAAAGTTAGCCTAAGAGAAAAAAATTATAAAGATCAGAGCAGAATAAATGAAATAAAAACAAAGAAAACAATGGAAAACCAATGGAAGTAAAAGCTGGTTCTTTAAAAAAAATAAGCAAAACTGACAAACCTTTAGCCAGACTGATCCAGAAAAAAAGGAAGAGGATTCAAATCAATAAAATTAGAAATGAAAAAGAATTTACAGCTGACTCTATAGAAATACAAAGGCTTAGAATATGAACAACTGTATGCCAAAAATTTGGACAACCTGGAAGAAATGGACAAATTCTTAGAAAGGTACAGTCTCCCTAGACTGAACCAGGAACAAAGGGAAAATATGAGCAGACCGATCACAAGCACTCAGATTGAAACTGTGATGAAAAACTTCCCAACAAATACAAGTCTAGGACCTGACAGCTTCAGGAGAACTTCATCAAGCATTCAGAAAACAGTCATCACCTATATGTCTGAAACTGTTCCAAAAACTTGCAGAGGAAAGAAAACCTCCAAGCTCATTTTATGAGGTCACCACCACCCAGGCACCAAAGCCAGACAAAGATACCACAGCAGAAGAAAGTCACAGGCCAGTATCACTGATAAACATAGATGAAAAAAAAATCCTCAACAAAATGCTAGCAATCCATATCCAACAATACAGTAAAAAGATCATGCACCATGATCAAGTAGATTCATCCCAAGGTTGCAAGGATTTTTTCAACATCCACAAATCATTGAGTGTGATGCGCCACATAAACAGTATGGAGGTTCCTTCAAGAATGAAAAATAGAGCTACCGCATGACCTTGCATTCCCTCTCCTGGGTATATATCCAGAGAAAAACATGCTCAGAAATGATACATGCATCCCAGTGTTCATTGCAGCACTGTTTATAATAGCCAAGACATGGAAGCAAACTAAATGTTCAACAGAGGAATGGATAAAGATGTGGTACGTTTATACTATGGACTATTACTCAGCCATTATAAAGAATGAAATAATGTCATTTGCAGCAACATGGATGGACCTAGAGTGTCATACTGAGTAAAGTAAGTCAGACAGAGAAGGAGAAATATCATATGACATCCTTTATATGTGGAATCTAAAAGGAAATGATACAAATGAACTTACTTACAAAACAGAAAGAGATTCACAGACTTAGAGAATGAAATTATGGTTGCCAGGGGGAAGGGATAGTTAGGGAGTTTGGGACAGACATGTACACACTGCTGTATTTTAAATGGATAACCAGTAAGACCTATTGTATAGCACATAGAACTCTGCTCAAGGTTATGTGGCAGGCTAGAGGGGAATAAGTTTTGGGAGACAATGGATCCATGTATATGGATGGCTGAGTCCCTTCACAGTTCATGAAATTATCATAACATTGTTAATTGACTATACACTAATACAAAATAAAAAGTTCAAGATTTTGTTTAAATTTTTAAAATTAAAAAAACAAAACAATTGGCTTTCACTTATGAACTGTAAACAATGCTCTGTTTCAATATGCAACTATAGTCCAAAACTTTTCAAATAAACTTTTTTGCTTAAAAATTGTATATCTATTTTTTTCCTTCAGATTCTCTCAATAATGCTCACAGGCATGCAATCATTAAATGAAGAAATAACTAATATTTAAATACAATTGTTACCAAATGTGTATTGAAATCTACACAGCACATGAATATAATTCAACTTGCCTTCAGGTAATTTAGCTCAAGATAATATAATAACTTTGCTGAATTCGTTTGTTGAATGATGAAGATGGTCAAGAATGTTCGTTGTGCTAAAAAAAATTTTTTGAGTTTACAGATATTGTGGTTAATTTTATTCTGTTAAATCTTCTGTAAACTGTTGAATAAATAAATGGGGTATAGGTAAAGAATTTCTTTCAAAATATAAAAAATGTATTAAGTATTCACCTCATTATTTTTAAAATATACAAGGTTATCTCAAATTTTAAAAATTTAATTCACACTCGTTAAAATAAAAATTCTTAGTTAACTAAAAACAGAATGGAACTTCCTAAACCTGGAAAATGGTATGTATCAAAATCCTCTTAAAAACAATGCTTAAGGAGAAACATTATGCTTTTACCCTTAGAATTCTAGAATAAGACAGGAAAATTCAGTCACTGCTTCTATTCACCTTGAACAGGAAGTCCTGGCCAACATCTTTCTAAAAGTTCAGGAAAACTAACTTCACAGTCAAATAAGCAATAGAAAATCTGTTTTTGACGTTCAGTTGCTCGGTTGTGTCTGACTCTTTGTGACCTCATGGGCTGTAGCACACCAGGCTTCCCTGTCCTTCACCATCTCCCAGACCTTGCTCAAACTCCTTTCCACTGAGTTGGTAATGCCATCCAACCATCTCATCCTCTGCTGTCCCCTTCTCCTGCCTTCGATCTTTCCCAGGATTAGGGTCTTTTCCAGTGAATCAGCTCTTCACATCAAGTGGTCAAACTCCTGGAGCTTCAGTTTCAGTGTCAGTCCTTTCAGTGGATATTCAGGGTAGATTTCCTTAATTATCAAGGCCTAATTCCAAACAATGTTATTACTTTAAAAGACATTGAGGAATCTGGGGATTTGGGTCAGAGAGGAGCAATCTAGTGCCAGTCATAAAGTTCTACTTCTACTACCATAGAATAAAAGAAAAATAGAGAATATAGAGTACAACTTAGTAAGTTAACAGTCCACCGTTTTGGCCATGGAAACTCTTCTGCCTATACATAGAAAAACCTTTGCCCCTCCACAAGGAAGATGACCCCAAAGTCTTATCCAATGAATGATTCAATTCTAGCTCAACGTCCAGGTCTAGGGAAGGTGTGCTACTTTCCCCATCAGATCTGGAAGAAGTTATCTCCATTCAGTGACCTATGAAATAAAAGACAAATTATCTGGCCCTACCACTCATGGCAATGTGTGCAATGCTGGAGTAGAAACAGGATAATTGCAAAGAATACTCTCATTTGAAAAATGGGAGAATGGGAAACTTGCCCAGCTGTCAGTGGTCCAAGCTGTGATCAATTGGTGGGCAGAAATAGTGAAATCTCTGCCCTGAGTTCCCAGGCTGACTCACTTGGTTCTGTACTTTTCTTCTTTGGCCTTAGAATTGTCATTTGGAGATTAAGTATTTTCCGTTTTAAAATGGGCTTTGGGACTTCCCTGGTGGTCTAGTGGTTAGGACTCCACGCTTTCAAAGGCAGGGGTTATTCAAAGGAACCTGATCCCACAGGTTAAGGGCTCATTCCCACAACATGCCCCCTTCCCATTTCAGACACTAACTGCTATAAGTCCAGGTTGTCACCTATGCTTCTGACTGACTGGCTATAGATCAGAGGTTCCCACAACTCCTTCCTTGGGTTTGATCAAGTTCTGGCTCACAGAATGCACAGAAATATTTTATTTACTATATTACTTGTTTTTTTATAATAAGATATAATTGCAGAACAGTCAGACAGAAGGATGCATACTGCAAGGTACAGGGAAAGGGTGAGGAGCTTCTATGCTCTATCCAGGCACATTACTCTCCTGATCTTCCATCCATGATTGAATAAACCATTGGCTATTAGTGATTAAATTCAGCCTCCAGCCCCTCTCCCCTCTCTGGAGGCCAGAGGATATGGGATTGAAAGTTGATTGCGCTGGCAACCAGTTCCTCCATCCTTAGAGGCTTTCCAAAAGTCACCCCATTAACATAAACTCAGGTGAGGTTGAAGGGGGCTTGTTATTAATATCAAGACACCTTTATTGTTCTTATCACTTAAGAAATCTCAAGGGTTTCCAGAGTTTCATATTTGAATCCAGGGGGAAAGACCAAATATATACTTTCCATGATAAATCACAATGTCACAAATGTGAAAGGAACAGCTGCATTCTGACTTTGCTGCTGGACAGATGCCTACTGTACAGCCAAGAACCCTTTCTATAAATGCTTGAGAAAGCCTTGGGGTCCCAGGATTAGCACTTGCTTAGAATGTCTTTTCAAAGCCACCTCCTTTAAATACCCACATATCTGGGATGGTTTACCTCCGGGTTCCTTATGTTGGATCACCCCCTTATGCCAGGTAGCCTTTGGGGAAGGATCTAAGTAATCTTCTTTGCCTCTTGTATGTGGTACAAAAAGACTAGTTCCTTTGATCCACCACCTCACAGGCTGCAGTACTTCCCAAACATAGTCAGTTTGAGACACAGTCTCTCACAAATCAAGTTTCTTTGGTGAATCAGACACCAGTCTGTTGTGTCCTGCAAGCTTCAGGGGCACATATTAAGCTTTCGGAGTGGTGCCATCAAGGACCCTCTCATTTGACTCTAGATAAAGGAGAGCACCCCCTATCTCACCCCTAGGGAGAAAGACCCATAGCACTCTTTCTCTGCCTTGCCAATCTCTTTTACAGGCCAGAGAGGGGAGGGTCGTCTAAGGTTCCTAAAGCTGGCTTTAGAGATGCTCTTTCCACTCCTTGCATAGATGGTCTAACAGGACTTCCTTTTGTGTGGTGGTTGGGATGGTGCCACCTATTCTCTTAGGATCTCTCCTGAAATCAAAATACAAAGAGTCCATTTCCAAATACATGGGATTTTTAAAGTATCTTCGATATTAATTTCTCATTTAAATGCTTTCTTCTCTGGAATCACTCTCTATATTTTTTCAATCTTCAAATTTTATTGACACCTTCAATGGCTAAATCAAAGATGTGTCTTAGTAAATATTACATTGCACTTGAAAATACATGGGTTATTTTCAAGTATCTTTTGATATTGATCTCTAACATAATTCCACAGTGATAATAGACTCTGTATGATTTCAATACCTTTAGACCATCAGATTTTTGCGCCTGGTCTTTGTTCCTGGATATGTTACAGTGTATCCTAGTTTTTTATTGTCTATGGGTTATTGTCTATGAGAATTCGAATATAAATCGTATCCTACTGTTGCATTAAAATTTGAATAAATCTTAATCATATTGAATTCAGTATTGAATTCATAGTGATTTTCAGGTCTATTATATACTTCTGCTTCTCTGTGTATTCATTATATTACTTTTTGAGGGTTTGATATTGAAACTCCAACCAAAATCTTAATTTATCTACCTTAAAAAATAATTGTAGTATATAGTGTAACTATATGCCACCTTCTTCTGTATTTTCCAAGTCTCCAGTAAATGTTACCATATCTTCATGATTTAAAAACAAAAAGACACAAAAAGTCCGATCTTGCCATATGCATTAACATCCTGCCATATTCAAGGGTAACAAACAGCCAGCAGATGCCTCCAAACCTCAGGGATATTTTTCGACTGGAGCATAAGGCTAAATTAAGCACTTCCTCTGTGGGAAGGAATGTTTTTGGGTTTGGTTTTTTTTTTTTGGAGTGGGGGAGGAGGGGCTGGTGACTTAATTCCAACTTTTTCATGAATGAATAAATAAATAAATAAAAAGCATTCACCAGGAACATCCTCACAGCTCGGAAATTCCACAGTAAACTTAGCTCCCAACACCATTTCCTGCTGCAGATGAAACACGGGTTCCGTCCCAGACATTCTTGGCCCAGCCTTGGCTGACTTCCCTGGGTGGTGTGTTTATTTGGCAGTTACCACCATCCTCCTCCATTCCTAGGTTCCATCACAGCTTTGTACCTCACTAGCTAGATACTGAGGAACAATGGAGAATGGGAGATTCCATTTTCAAAGAACCGTCCCTTCCTGCATCCACCTATCCGCAACTTTCAACTTCCTTCCTTTTGCTCACAAAGCAGAGCCTCATTGGTATCTTGCTGCCCTGGGTTCTATTATCACCTGAGTCCCTAGAATCTTGCTTCTGCCTTTATAACTCTATTGATACTGTCCTTCAATGATATCATCTTCACATCCTCATCTGACTTAAACTCTTGGGATCATTTGGCTCACTAACCATTTCATCCTTCTTTGGTAGTGTTCTTGATTTCTTTGCCACCAGGAACCAGGTCCTGGCCTCCCTCTCACATCTCTAGCCAAATCTTCTCAGTCTTCTTCTTGTGATTAACTCTCAAACTTGGCAGTTTCTCCAGGTTTGGGGCTCAGCTCACTTCTTTCAGACCACACATTTCTTATGGGTCATTTGCCATACATACATACTGTGAAGCCTCACAAGTCTGTATCTTGGGTCTAGATGAGTCTCCTTACCTTTCACATAAACTCCCAACTATCAGATGTTTCCAGTTGGATGAACCTCAGGCAATGCAAACAAAGCACAAAAAAGGAAGCTCATTTCCCCCACTCAACCTTAAAATCTTACTTTTTATTTCGAATTACTTGATCCATCAAAGGCCCCAGTGTCAGTCCAGTTGCCCATGCCAGAAATTTGGTTGCTTTATATAGTTTTGACTTATCTCCCTGCTTATCCTCTCATATCTACTCAATAACCAAACTTGGCTGATTGTAACTCCTGAATAACCCTAATATCCATCTACTCAAGTTATACTGTGATTATCTTCTGGATGTCTGCCATAGCTCCCAAATTGTTCCTATTCTTCTCCATTTCAATCTCCATTCAGTAGTTTATTAATCCAAACAATATTTTTAGGGCAGAGAAATGTATGTGGACAGAGAAATTTTCCTAACGTGAAAATCTAACTGAGGCACCTTGCACCAATCCTAATCTGCCCCTGGTTCCACATCCTCCCATGTAACCTTCAGGTCTCAAATCAGAAACCGTCTGCCTCTCTGAAATACCTTCTCTGACCACTACCAGCCTTAAGAAGGCATGCCTCTTTTCTACCTCTAATAACGCCAAATCCAGGTGCTTTCCACAGCTCCCGCACCCCTGCCAACACTGCATAATTACCTGTTCCATGTCCCCCAACACCTAGGCTGCAGGCTCCCTGAGGGCAGGACCCACTCTTGGTCTGAGTCTTTCTTCTCAAAAAATGTCAAGGAGGTGGGGTTTGCAATAGACCTTGAATCTACAGTTAGTCTGGGCAAGTGAAGCCATGTAGGGAAACATTCCACGGAGGGAAGTGGCCCAGGAGAGAGGGCTGACAGTGACTAAGCTGGATTATAGAACATTCCACAAGATACCTGGATTCTGACCTGGATTCTCAGGAATCTTTACTCTTAGGAGATGCATTCAAAAATATTTAGAAGTGAATTATCTGAAATTTACTTACAAATTGTTTTAAAATGTTTTCATTGTTTTCAGAATGTTTCAGGGAAAAATGTATAGGTCTTAATATATGTAAATAAATCAAATACAAAAAATATTTCATCTTTTTAAATTGGTGGCGGGGTATATTAAAAATTTATACAAGTGTTTGTCATATGCCAAGAAATTTTCATAATACCAAGTTGAGGAAATAAAGGCTTTTTTATGATGTGGGTGGAGAGGAGGCTGACACTCAAGGAACAGGTGTGGGAGTGTTTACAATTATTCTATGGTTTCATTTTAAATTATTATACACACAATTCATGTCAATCATAGAAAGCTGCAAAAGTGCAAACACAAACATAGATATAAATCACCCATAATCACAGCTCCCAAGGGGGAAAATGGAAACAGCAAACAACAGGAGTCAGAACCCCAGATCCCTGGAGTGCCAAAGCAAGGAGATAGCTAGAACTTAGGTCATCCATTGTCCAGTCCAGTGCCACCTTCTGTTGGTTCCAATGGGCTCCGAGAGGGCAGCAGATGAGAGCTGTATCAGGTGTGAGGCCTGAGGAAGAAACTGGGGCTGGGGGACAGATGGACACCTTCTCAGGGACTGATAGGGCCCCTGGCCCTGGTTTCTGTTTCTCAGCACTGGAATTCAAGTCCAAGTCTAACACATGCAAACATACCTCTACATACACAATATACAAAAAATACCCCTACACACACATACACGTACACACACACACACACACACACACACACACACACACACATACACACACACTTGCCATCTGCTCTGAAACTTCCGTAAACTAATTGGAGGAATTAATTCATGTCTTGTCTTTTTTTCTGTTGAGGACAAAAAGTAAACATTTTCCCTATCTCCTCCAAGGAAAGAGAGTTTGGGAAGAAAAATCACTGACAGCATTTTTGTATTTCCTGGGATCCCCGTGGAACATGTCCCTGTGATGTCTGGACTAAAGGTAGATAAGTTGATTCTTTAAGACCAAGAGGCAAATGGGCCCGTCACAGTCGGGGCCTCACCAGTTTCCCAGACTGCAGAAGATCCTGCTGGTTGACCACAGGCCTGCATTCAAAGGGAGACACCAAGCAGAGCCATCGTGGCAGACAGGGCTTTGGAGCTGTTTATTTTTCTTTTTCCAAAGCAAGCCAAATGACATTTTCTTTTTACATCATGGTCTTGTGTGTTAATTCACACCTAATGTACCAACAAGATATTGTACCCAATCCTTTTGGCATTTGGGATAAACGGCAGCTTGGGAACAATTAAAGTCTAGCCTTGACCTAATTCGCAGATGGGCTACAGAGAGTAATTCACAGTAAAGTATCCCAACTTGAGATAAGACAGCAGCCTACTATACCCTGTCCATCAGTCACTGGCTGTGGTCCACATATGGCGGGTGACTACATAGTTTCTCTGGCATTTCTGGGCATAAAGATTTAGCACATGGCAATGCTCAAAAGAAGGGCCAGCTGAAAGCCTTAGCAGCCAACGTCATTCACAGGAGATGAGGGATGTAAGCATGTATCACGCCATACCCTCTGCATCTTTTGTGTGAGCAATAGCTCCAAGTTGGTTCTAGAACAGATCCAGGTAGTTCTCACACTTGGAAGGAGCATCCTCTGGAGGGATGCTCTTCAAACATACGGTGCCGGGCTGCACTTCAAGTACTTGACTCTGTAGGTCTGGGATGAGGTGTAAGAACTTGTATTCCTAACAAGTTCCCAGGTGTTGCTCTTGCTGCTGGTGTGGAGTCCAAACTTGGAGAACCACTGTTCTGGCATGTGGGATGGGTAATTTCCAATGATTAAAAGCTGAGTTATGAGAGCAGATGGGCTTTCCTGATAGAGTCATCCCTAATATTCTATGCTTAGCTCTCCTGGGCACAGTGATTTAGGACAGAATTTGGGGAAAGAGTACAGAGGAGGGGGAGATCAGAAGCAGAGAAGAAAGCTTAGCTGACACAACATGAGGCTCTCACCCTGGCTGGGAGCCCAAGCTTTCTTAATGAATAATAAGGGCAGAAGGGCCCTGGCTCCTCTCCCAGCTGGAACAAGGGCTCATGCTCCGAAAGCCAAGTTTGAGTCTACTGCTCCTGGTCTCTACACCCCACCAGCAGCTCCCAGGAAATGATACCCTCAGGCCCATGCACTGGTAAAGCAGAGAAAGAAGGTCTCACCCTTGGCTACCTGTGAGAAGCCCAAGACCCTGAGAACAGAAGGAACATGTCCACTGACCAAGCCCATTAAAAGCAGCCCCAGGATTAAGCCCAAACTTCCCAAGGGACTCCCATAAGCATGGAGAGGCTTTTTCTCATATGTGTAGCTTTGCCCTGATCCCGCTCATCCTCAAAAGCAGGCCAGTGGAGGAGCAAATTTGCAGTGCCTCTATTCCCACCCAGAGCTCTTTCCTCGGCTAAGTCTGGGAAAAGCCTCTCTACATTCTCTCACAAACACTTTGGACACCAGAGAATTCCCTTATGGCCCAGTGGTTAGGACTTGGTGCTTTCACTGCAGTGGCTCAAGTTCAATCCTTGGTTGGGGAACTAAGATCCTACCCACCACTCCTGCCAAAAAAAAAAAAACTCCAGACTTCAGACGTATGGGTTTTTTCCCACAACAATGCAATTCATTTCTCTGGTTGCCCTACAATTTAATTCTGACATTATCTACCTAGAGATAGTATTAAACTCCACAGATTAAGACTGCCCCCTACTTCAGAATGTAAGTTGGTGCAGCCACTAAGGAAAATGGTATGGATGCTCCTCAAAAAAATAAAAATGAAACTATGATAGGATCCTGCAATTTCACGTCTGGATTATATATCCAAAAGAAATGAAAACTGGATCTCAGCACACCTTTACTCTTTTCAGCATTACTTACAACAGGAGAGATATAGAACTAGTCTTAATTGCCTGTCAATGAATTAATGGATAAAAAAGATATGGTTCATATACATATAATGGAATATTATTCAATCATGGGAAAGAAGGAAATTCTTCTTATTGCCATTTCCACTGATACATGAATATTTTTCAATAGTATATACTACAGGACTACATGATATGCAGTTGATTGACTCCAAGGATGCAAAGAAACCTCAGAACAACTATACACTTATATTAACTCCCTTGTTGTTCAAGAGTGTATATTTCTTATCACACACAAGAGAATGAACACTCTGTATAAACTACCTTTAAGCAAAAAGAGAATGCAATGGTTCACATAACTGAAAGTTTCCAGAATAGCTATCTTCAGGAATGGCTTAATCAGGGCCCAAACAATGACTGTCTCTCAGCCCAAACAATGACAGTCCAATGACTGTCTCTCAGCCCTGCCCTCCTCCAGGTTGGCTCCCATCTTGAATTTAAAAGGGTGGCCACAGCTTCAGATTTACTGCCGCTTAGCAGATGCAACAAGAAAGAAACTCTTTCTGGTTACTCAGGTTCCAGAGTCAGCTTTGGTCAAGCCTGATTGACTAATTGGTTTAGGTCTAGGTCCAAGGTGAGCTAGTGTGCTGAGAGAGAGAAAAGAGAGGCTCCCCAAGGGAAAATATTCTACAGGAAAAGGGAGAATTGGAAGTGGAACAGCAAAACCAGAAGATAGGCATCTCAGAGAATTCTGCCTACTTTTCTTCTTGCCTCATTGTCTGGTTATCTGATGGCCTTGTTTTTTAATTCTCTGCTTGTCGGTGGTTGCATACTCAAAGGAGACCTGTCTGGGAGTGGGGTGCTCTGATTAAGGGGATCATCTTGCCTATATTAGACCCTGAAGCTGAAGAAGGAAGATATAACTTGTAGGGCCCTGGTTCCCAATTTGTTGCAGATGGAAGGTATGGTGGACTTGTGTGGGGCAACATGAAGGAGACTCCCCACTTTTCCTTGGGTGCTCACTAAGGAACTGAATTCCTGGGTACTCACCCTTTGATTTGGCTGTTTTTAGGGACTGAGGGCTACAAAGATAGACTGGGGGTACTGCTGCTGCTGCTAAGTTGCATCAGTCGTGTCCGACTCCATGCAGCCCCATAGATGGCAGCCCACCAGGCTCCCCCATCCCTGGGATTCTCCAGGCAAGAACACTGGAGTGGGTTGCCATTTCCTTCTCCAGTGCGTGAAAGTGAAGACACTCGGTCATGTCTGACTCTTAGTGACCCCATGGACTACAGCCTACCAGGCTCCTCTGTCCATGGGATTTTCCAGGCAAGAGTATCAGAGTGGGTTGCCATTGCCTTCTCTGGACTAGGGGTACAACAGAGAACAAAGATCCTTGTACTGTTACCAGACTGAGTCCACTCACCTGCCACACAATAAACCCAATTTACTGACACGAGAGTTGTGGTTAGAAAAGTATAGCATTTTTTGAATGTGCCAGGCAAGGAGTACATACAGGTGGCTTAAGTGCAAAAGACCCAAAGTTCCCAAAGGCCGCAGGGTACATGACTTTCTTCTGATTGGTTAGTGGTGAGATAAAAAGGTAGTGTTCAAGAATCTTGATCATCACTCTTCTGGTTCCAAGCAGTCTGGGATCTTAGCATGTAGTATGTAGTTACTTTCTCCCCCTAGCCGGTAGGGGCAGGGAACAGACCTTAGTTTCTGCAGAGTAACTCAAACCAAGTATCAAATTGTTCTGTATATCCCTTGAGGAATAACTAGGACTCTGATTTGTATATCCCTTGAGGAGGAACTAGGAAGCTGCTTTGTTGCTGCTATTGTTTCTTGAC
Source organism: Antilocapra americana (assembly GCA_007570785.1). Lineage (NCBI taxonomy): Eukaryota > Metazoa > Chordata > Mammalia > Artiodactyla > Antilocapridae > Antilocapra > Antilocapra americana. The sequence goes on along the minus strand of ML660204.1, from coordinate 10,834,300 downwards.
TGCTTTTCCTTTGTTTCTGCATTCCCTCCCTCCCCTAATTAGTAACTGCTTCAATCTGCACTTCAGAACTCACAGGTCTAGGAAGCTGAAGTTTTTTCCCTACAAACAAGAAACCGGGATCATGGAAAGGATTTTGTCCCTGGGAGGGCCCCACAGGGTCCTTCTCAGTTTCAATCCACCCTTTTCTTTGATGCTCCTCAATCTCGAGGGGAACAGGTATAGGACAAGAAAGGGAATAAGGTTTTGGATAGAGAGGTCAACCATAAATTTGGCAGAGGAACTCAGTTTCAGGGGCACTCAGTTTTAGGACCAGTCAGCGTCCCAGAAGGAATTAGATGCAAATTCAAATTAGAATAATTCTGGGATAGTTTAATAGATGGACTGCTTACAAAAGTTTAGTCAACATAGGGGAAAATCTCAAGGGAAAGAACAGTAGTGACAGCTAGAGTCTAAGGCCACCCCAGTCCTGACAGGCCAAAGGGAGGGGGTAGTTAGGTGGGAGGATTAAAACCTAGAGCCAGAGAGAGCTAACTGAGAGATGGCTACCTGACAAGAAGTAATGATGGACATACCCAGAGTCCAGGAGGTTCCAGGAGGGAGCTGGGGGGATAAATGTTTTACCTGTCTTATTTCTCCTTTCTCTAGTTTCCTGCTACTGCTCCTATTGATCACACCCAACCAGAAGCAAGAATAAAAGCAGCCCACTAACGTAGTCACACAGCTCAGTCCCCTAGGCCAGGAGAAGCTAGAGGAATGGGCTTGAAGAAAGCCTGAAAGAGCCCTGAGTATGGAGAGCTTGTCTGGGGGTACTCTCCAGGGGCTGCTAAGATCTAAACCCAGAGGTCTGGTGGCTGTTCAGGGGAGAGGAAAAAGCCCTCAAGGGGTCAGACCCACATCCCAGAACAGACAAGACAAACATAAAGCAGAGAAAATGAGTAAGGACTCTAGGGATCAGCCAGGCCAGAGGTATAAAAGGTCTTATGTGTTACCAGGACTTCAGGAGCCTAGAGGGCAGCCCAGAGAAAGGCTAGCTGGGCAGGGAACACTTGCTTCAAGTATCTCTGAGACAACAGGCTGTCTCTTGAGTTGAGAAAGGGCCACATTTTGATTTTATGTCCTTGTATTTTCTCTGAGCATCTCCAGGGCTCTTCCTTGGTACAAGCAAAGTTGCTAACAAACTCCATCACGCTAAGAAGTAAGGAATGCAGTCAGAAGTAGCTTTGTGAGTATGCAGTCTGTACCATCTCGCAGAGCCTCACACTTGCTCCACTGTCTTGAAATTCTTCATAATTTTTAAATAAGAACCCATGCATTTGCATTTTGCACAGAGTTTCACAAATCATATAGCTGGTTGAGAGCATTTTGATAACTTTTTCAGAGTACCTGGAAGAGGACAACGCTTAACCCCAGAGTTTCATACAGAGTCAGACCATAGGACAGCCTGGTAGAGGGGATATTTAGGTTAGGGGTGGATGAGGATGATTTTGGAGGGCCCTGTAGGCCATGTAGATGCCTGTCTACTGTATCCAGGGTAGCTCCACCAAGACCATGAAGACCAAAGGCAAAGCAACCCCCAAAGGAGGCAGCCACAGAAAAGAGTAGCATCCTGATATCAGAGACTGTTAGACAAGATCATGTGCCCTTGGCCCTGCAGGCTGTGGGCTGAAGGGCTGCATCACCCCCAAATATTCAGCCTGAGATGGTCTAGGTTCTGCTAGTGGGTGCCAAGGTTATCTGGCAGCCCCCAGAGCCTGGGGTCCTCTTACATCCAAATGACACAATGTCTTAGGTGCCTTTTGTAAAGGGGTGGACAGAAGCCAAGCTGGGTGACCCAAGGGCAGGAGGTCAGGAATGGTAGAGCAGAGAGCCACAAGCAAGCCAGGTCTCCATCCCTCATTCTCTGCCTGATATGCTTACATGGCCGCTCCCGTAGGTTGGAGAGTACAGAGATGGATGAGTGCAAGTACCAGGTCTCCACAACAGCAAAGGGCTATGCAGGGGGACTAACTAGGCCCTCTTAGCAGTGCCAAGAGGTAGGCACTAGTATTATTTCCATTATATGGAGTTTTATGGTCCTGGCACCACAGTGGAGGCCAGCAGCCAGAGAAAGCCCCATGCAAAGAGATACAGATGCTGGCAGGTAGCAGTCATGACATTGGAGAGAAGCATGGGGCTCAGATAACATCCAGTGCACCAAGCACGAACCCATGGATGCAGACAGTATCTTGTGCCTGGCAGTGCACAAGGGGAAGCAGAAATGCTGCATACTGAGCCTTGTTTGTGAGACCCTAGGCCAGAATTCCTTTATAACTGTGTGCTGTGCTTAGTTGCTCAGTCATGTCTGATTCTTTGCGACCCCATGGACTGTAGCCCACCAGGCTCCTCTGTCCATGGGGATTCTCCAGGCAAGAATACTGGAATGGATTTCCATGCCCTCCTCTAGGTGACCCAGGAATCAAACACAGATTTTCCACATTGCAGGCAGATTCTTTATCATCTGAGCCATCAGGGAAGAATTCCTTTATAACTAGAGTTTCTCGAATAATAACCCTAAAAGAAAAGGCTTATTAATTGCCCCCATTTCACCAATGAAGGAACCGAGGCTCAGAATGATGTGACTTGCCCAAACCAAACTCAGATGACAAAAGGCAGAGCTGAAATTCAAACTCAGGTTTGTCTGACTCCAGGACAGGTACAAAGAGAAGATGGGGATGAGCAAGGTGGAGGAGACAGGGGATTCTACTGGGAGGGTGCTACTGGGAAGTTAAAAGAGCTTTCTTTAGTGCCAGAGGGAACCCCTGAAGAATTCTGAACCAGTGACACAATAAGGTTTGAGGTTTCTGGAGGTCTTGTTTCTCTGGCCTTATGGGGAGAACTGAAGGAAACTTGGGGCAAGACCAGAGGCAAGAGGGGCAGGTAGAAGCTTCAGTAATAAAAGTAAAAGTTGTTCTACAGTCACTAAATCATGTCCAACTCTTTGAGACCCAATGGACTCCAGCACACCAAGTTTTCCTGTCCTTCACTATTTCCCAGAGTTTGCTCAAACTCATGTCCATTGAGTCAGTGATGTCATCCAACCATCTCATCTTCTCTTGCCCCCTTCTCTTGCCCTCGATCTTTCAAAAGTGGGTTGCTGTTAATGAGCCTGTGCTCACCTCATAGTCCTATGCTGCCCCCAAGTGGTATTTCAGCAGATTTGATTTCTTCAAATAAGAAGAGTGATTTGTTCAGTCATTCTTACACTGGAGGGCTCCCATCTGGAGAGTTTATTAAAACACAGAGATTTTGACTCAGTAGGTCTGGGACTGGTCCAAGAATTTGCCTTTCTATCAAGTTCCCAATCGCTGATTATCTGGAGTCCACACTTTGAGAACCACAGGCTTAGTTGCCCTAATGGGGAGAAGGAGATTAAAGGGGATTTTGACCCTTGGCAGCTGCAATCTCAGAGACACCCAAACCAAGTGGTGAATGCTTCTAAAGGTACTGGGGCTCTGAGAACTGTTAGGACTCAAAGGAGCCACTTCCAGAGAGGCAGGAGCTTTGAAACATCTGTGAAATGGCTGCCTCATTTTCATGTCATTTTATGTGTCATCTATAGCAGTAGAAAACATTTTTCATCACTGTTCTAAGCATTTTACATGTTCTAATTCAATAAATTCTCACAAGTCTATGAAGTAAATTCTGTTATTATCTTCCTGTACAGTCTGAGCTGTATCTCCCCAAAATTCACATTTGAAGTCCTAACCTCCAATAACCTCGAAATGTGACTGTGTTTGGAGACAGGGTCTTTAAAGAGATAATTAAGTTAAAATGAGGTCATTAGGGTAGACTTTAATCCAGTATGACTGGTGTCCTTGTAAGAATTAATTTGGACAGACCCCTAAGGAGGGAGGACCATATGAAAAGAATGGAGAAGATGGCCATCTACAAGCCAAGAAAAGAGGCCTCAGAAGAAACCAAGCCTACTAACACCTTGAACTCAGACTTCTAGCCTTCAGAACTGTGAGAAAATAAACTAACGTTGCTTAAGCCACCCAGTTTGTATGGCAGCCCTTGTAAATGAATACATCCCATTTACAAATAAGGAAACTGATGCATACAGAGGTTAAATAATGTGTCCAGTTGCTGCCTGAACCCAAGTTATCTGGCTCTCAGCTATGCTTTTTTTTTTAAGGCACTATATTCCCAAAACTGAATGTCTTGCCTTCATTCCCTCCCCAGTACTGCTTTCCCCTCTCCCCCCACCACAGAGTGGGAGGTTCTTCCCCTCTCCTGGGGCTATTCAAATGGTTCCCTAAAGCTCATCTCATCTCACCTCTCCCACTTCCATCCCTTCATCCCCACTGCAGCAATTTCCCCCCTCCACTAGTGGTTTTTCTCTGGCCCAAATCAGCCTGTCCCTCCTCTGCCTAAAGCCCTCAGTGGTTCCCCACTGCCTTCAGGATGAAGCTTTTCAAAGTCAGTTGCATACATCATGACACATCACTCCTCAAAATTTCAACATGTGTTGTCAACCCAGGGAGTCTGGATGAACCCCAGCATAGCATAGCAAGCAGGGTGTCTAAGCGATGACCAATACTACAGGAAGTCTCTCTTCTCTTTCTTTGGCTTATTAGCTGGCTCTGCTGCTTGCTTGTTAGCTTGAGCTTTGAGCTGTACTGTTTATGCTGCATTTTCTGGGCCCTAATGAGAAGGGAATAGCAACCCACTCCAGTATTCTTACCTGGAAATCCCCATGGACAGAGGAGCCTGGCCAGCTACAGTCCAAAGGGTCACAAAGAGTCAGACACAACTGAGCAACTAAGCCCAATAATGCAATGAGCCACCCATGTTATAGATTTTACCAGACCATGTTAAGAAGTTTCAATTGTTGGCATTTAGGAATAGAGGTGTGAGACTGGGGCCCTACTTAAAATGGTCCTGCATTGTCCTGCATCCTAGCCAAGGTACACTATATATATACATATAATTGAATTGTATGTCTTATATAATCATTGAATTGTATGTCTTTGTATGTATGTATGTAAGTGTACGTAACATATTATCATTGAATTGTATGTCTCAGTTCCAGCAAAAGCCACAGCTGACACTAGGCTCAGAGGAACGACTCTTACACTGTAACTACGGTTGTGTGACCAAAGGCCTGAGCGACAGTCAGACCCAATGAGGCTCACTCATGTGGAAGAGGACAGTCACTATTGGCTTGCTGAGGACCACATTCCTAAAAGCAGATGGTTCACTAGGACCCTATGAACTTCAAGGACTTCTGCTGCTGCTGTCAATGCAAAAGGTGATGGGAAAGACACTATGGCACCCCAAGGCACAGATTCTTGTGAAAAGAGCCTCAAATACTTAATCCTTGCCCCTCTTAAAGAGCTAGAGGACACCATGACCCTATTGAGCAACCGTAAAAGGGACCAAAAGACTCTGGCATCAGTTGAGTGTGATGTCTTATTAACACAACTCTGCTCCCTTCTTAGGCTGTGGTTTCTTAGCCAATAAGGTGATAGTTGCCATGGAGGAGGCCTCTAACCCTGATGATGCTGATTTGAGGCTCCATAGAAGAAGAAACTGATAAATACAAGAAGGGTAGAGGAGGTCAGCCCCAAAGTATACTCAGTAACCACCTCCACCTCCCTCCCAAAATACCTGGATACAGGGGGAGAAATTGGAAATGATCTGATTGGAAATCCAAAATTTGCAAAAAGATATATACAAAAAGAATATATACAGTGACAAGATTTAAGGGTGCGAATTGGTTTTTGCACATCTGCAACATGAGTCCTGAATTAATTCACATCTGCTGAAAAGCACCAATTGGCACACTTTCATGCCTAAAGACTAGAGTTCAAATTATACTTAGACCAGGGAATCCCACTAAATTTAAATGAGATATGCCTTATAATCTTGGGGGGGGGTCACTAAATGTAAAATAGAGAAGCAGGTATACTTCACCTTAGCCATAAGAACTATTGCCTTGACTGAATTTTCCACAGTCATAGCACCCATTGTTCTAAAATATTCCACAGAGGGCATGCGTGCTCTCACCCAATGAGTGATACAATTAAATTAAGTCATTGGCACTTAAAATCAGCTTGGGAAATGGAACCAATAGACCTCCCTCTTCCCTTCCATTTAAAATATTAACATGGCCCCAGTATAAATTAAACAGGACTTTCAAGAATCATACAAGACTCTTTTTAGAGAAGAGGTGGATTCTCCACACTAATTTTCCATTGAACAGTTGTACATGAACCTAGAAAGAATTATGGTACTCCCTCACAATGGAGTACCATAATCTTAATATTATGGTCTTGCCCAATAAGGCCTCCACATCCAATATTTAAATGACTGATTGAATCCAATCAGCAACTAGAACATATTTTGCTCTTAGAGATTTGCCTAATGTGTGCTGTTCAGTAACTATCTCAACAACTTCTTCCTCTTCAGAGAGAAACAATTCACCTTTACTTGGCTCCCCTGGGGGTACCTCTGCAGTTCTACCATCAAAGGCAATTATAAACTAAGTTTGGAGATGGTTTGTTACACAGCAAAAGCTAATGATACAGGTGTATATAACCACTGCTACTTAGCCCACTGCCCTCTGGTCTTTCAAATATCCCTGGCTCCCTAGACTTTGTGTTGTTCTTCTCTGCCCACAAGTTTGAACTTTCCTGTCCCAAGTTTGGCTTTAGTACATTTCATCTTGTTACTCACTTTTAATTCTTCTTTAGCATCCCAACTTCCCTTCAGGCCAGCCCCTAAGCTTCCTATGCCAAAGAAACCTGATTATGTTCTAGAGTGTCTGGAGCTAGCCTCAGTCAGCATCTTTTCTGGCCTTTGGAATTTGCTTGAGTTGGGTCCTCAGACTAGGTGAGGGTTGGTCCCTCAATATAGGCAGGTCATTTTGGCTTCCCTGGTGGCGATAGTGGTAAAGAACCCACCTGCCAATGCAGGAGACATAAGTGATGTGGGTTCAATCCCTGGGTCAGGAAGATCCCCTGGAGAAGGGCCTGGCAATCCCCTCCAGTATTCTTGCCTGGAGAATCCCATGGACAAAGGAGCTTGGCAGCTACAGTCCATGGGATCACAAAGAGTCGGACACAACTGAAGCGATTTAGCAAGCATGGCCCCTCAAGGCTCCCTCTGGCCTCCCTCAAAAACCTTCCAGGCTTGGGTTTACTTGTCTCAGAAGTGATCTTATCTTTTAAAGCACCATTTATGAGATGCTAGACCCTAGCATCTGGGAGATCTCATGCTCTCTTGCCCATTCTCATGACCTTACCATGTGCCCTTTGGAAGCTTCTGTGACTCATTGATCCCACTACCTCTCTGACATGGTGCTCTTTGCTCGTCTCTACTCAAAACTCAATATTGGGCCCCTGAGAAGTTCAAGGCTCTATAATAAGACTCAGTCTGTGCGGATCCCCCAGAAACAGAAACCATTTTATCCCATGAAAACAAAGGTCCCTGGCAGTCAGCCTTGGGGGTAGAGGGCTGACTCAGAATCTCTGTTTTGCCTCCTGTCCATAAAGATACCCAAGAAGACAGTAAAAAAGATGACAACTTAACGGTAAAACCCCATCAACAGACCAATAATCTTCACGTCTTCACTGTATTTCTGTGGCAGGCACCTAGGTCTGGTGGATACAGATAGTTTTCCTTTCCTATTGTAAACTATTTCCATGGCCAAAACAGGGGTCAGAGGCTTTGCAAATCAGGTGCATAGGTCAGGTCGAAGACATGAGAGAGGGAAGGAAGGAGGGAGGGAAGAGAAAAAGCAATGAAACTCTTTCCAAGAGCTGGAGAGAGCCCGCCCCACATCTTCTTTCCTGCAGATTAGGAAAGGGCTACAAGCAAAGCAGATAGGCCTGATGTATGATGACCCCACCTTACCACCTGGGATGCAAACAGCTGTCTCCCAACCCACACCCACCCCACCTCCTCCAGGTGCCCACACCATACAAGCAGCTCATCCTGGGCTTTCTGTCAAACCATGTCAGAACATGTTGGGGGAATAAGTCCCTATCATAAATGCAGAATATGGGAAGCTTGTGCCCTTCCCATATATTAAAGCTGCCCTGAAATGTGGGTGGGCACCAGCTACAATTGCTGAGAGATTGTATCCAAAGGGCAGTTCTGGAGAAGACTTGATGGGTGGTATGAGGCCTTGAAGAGAGAGGGAGACAGCAGTGGGGGAGCCCCAGAGCTTCCCCTCTTCTGCAAATGCCTGGAACTGCAGACACAGAGGCTTGTGAGAGTCATAATAGTATACACTTTGAACAGGCAGGGGGCTGGTGGTAATCCCCATGATAGAATCTACAGGCTGCAAATAACAGGTAGAGTGGATGAGGTAAAAGGGTGAAGGTTAGACCAGACCAAAGAGGCCTGAGGCAGTTTGTCCCACAACTTGATACTCTTGGAATCTGTTTACAACATACAAAAATAGCTTTGAAGTGCAAGGGAGCTGGGGTTCTGGCATGGATCTTCCTGGAAGCTGAAGGACCTCATACAGCCCAGCCCTCATTTAAAGTTTTCCTGATGAAGATGCAGCAGCAAAGAGGGCAAAGTGAGATGACTGGTGAGCCCTCATTCCTTTCCCTCACCATCTGCGACCTGGGAGCCAAAGGGACGTGACCGTAAGATGTGCATTTGCTGCCTGACCAAGACTTGGAGAATGAGACATCAGGGGAGGCAGGCTGTGCGGGCCACCAAAAGGACAGCTGTGGGCCCCACAGCCCAGGCAACCTGCACAGCTCCTCCTCAGGGAGAAAAGGCCAGGAGAAGAGGCCAAGGGGCAAAGCGGGAAGGCACTGAGCTCACCTCCTTCCCTGAACACACTGAAGTGACAACTATTTACACAGCACTATTAATGAGAACGACCTGGCAGTTAGAAGAAAATATCTTCTACAACTGAAGACATAAAGAAGGTGCCACAATGAGTCAAGTAGGAGGGATGGAGACAGTTTTGTCAAGACTCAAATCTCCAGATAGACAATCCACAAACAGAAGGATAACCACAGTTGCAGTGATTCTCCTTAAGGAGTGAGGGGTCAAAGGCCCACAACTAGACTCCCCAGCCTAGGGATCCAGCAACAGGAAGAAGAGCCTACAGCACATTTTGGTTTGAAGGTCAATGGAGCCAGAGAGCTATAGGAAACAGCGTGCTGTGCTTAGTCGCTCAATCATGTCTGACTCTTTGAGATCCCATGGACTGTAGCCCACCAGGTTCATCTGTCCACAGGGACTCTCCAGGCAAGAATACTGGAGCGGGTTGCCATGCCTCCTCCAGGGGATCTTCCCAACCCTGGAATCGAACCTAGTTCTCCCACATTGCAGATGTTGCAGATGGATTCTTTACCATCTGAGTTACCAGGGAAGCCTGTCTTAAGGCACAGGAGGAGTTGTTTCCCAGGGCAAGAATTCTTAAAGAGAATTTTCTTCAGGTTTTCTCTGGAGTCTAAAGAATATTGTGACCATACTGTCAAAAATCATATTTTTCTGTGGTCATATTTTTATAGCCAAAATTTAGACCAGATAGTGCTCAAATTGGCCCTGGTAACAAGGGCAGATTGGTCCCAGCAGAGATCGTCCCTGTGGGGAAGTGGGGGTCTTAGTTTGATCAGCCCCAAGCTGTTGATTATAAGAGAAAGTCCTGGACATCAGAGAACTTCAGTCCATTTTCTTATCCTATGTCAATAAAGATCTAATTTTTTTAGGCAATTTTTTCTTATCCTTGGATCATACCTACAGGCTACCAGTTATTTAAAAATTTTTCCAAGGAGTTACCAGGTGGGGTGTGGAAACTTACAGGAAGCACTTCCCATGTTAGCTTGAGCAGTTTGAACAAGATACCTGAATGCTCAAACCAACAAAACGAAACAAAACCAGAACCTCACCAGCCGGGAGTCAAATTCCAAATAAAACAAAAGGCGAAGAAAGAGATGCCCAGAAATCAAAAGCCAAATGGCAAAAGAGTGCCCCCAAAAGATGGCAAAGTGATGCCCAGAAATCAAATGTCAAATAGCGTAAATACCAAACATGACTTTCCAGTCCCACTAGACCTGGGACCTGGCAGAGTTAGTGTCAAGCAGCCTTTTTCAGTTCTGATATTGCTTGAAACTATATCAGAAAAGGCTAAGAGAGTTTTGCCAAGAGGACACACTGGTCAAAGGCTAAGGCTAACAGAGTTTTGCCAAGAGAACACACTGGTCATAGCCAACACAGTGTTAGCAGCCTTTTAAGTTCTGATACAGTTTCAAACAATTTCTTATTGCTTGAAACTATATCAGAAAAGGCTAACAGAGTTTTGCCAAGAGGATGCGCTGGTCATGGCAAACACCCTCTTCCAACAACACAAGAGATGACTCTACACATGGACATCACCAGATGGTCAACATCGAAATCAGATTGATTATATTCTTGCAGCCAAAGATGGAGAACCTCTATACAGTCAGTGAAAACAAGACCAGGAGAAGACTGTGGCTCAGATCATGAAATCCTTATTGCCGAATTCAAACTTAAATTGAAGAAAGTAGGGAAAACCACTAGGCCATTCAGGCAGGTATGACCTAAATCAAATCCCTTACAATTATACAGTGCAAAGAAGTTACTCTAGCGTTTCCTCTAGATACCAATCAAACAAAGCACGGCCAGCCTCTTCTAATTGTGTGCACAAAAAATATCAACTTTAGAATATCAAAATAATCTAAATTTGGCCGTTTTAAGTTAATGTCCCTTTAGTATAAATTCCCCAATTAACTAGATACTTGCAAGTATGAGCTCTGTACATATTGTACATGAGTCTGGCTGGAGTGCTAGTCAGAGGTTGGCTTTCTGACACCCCTTTGCTTCTATTTTTGAGATTCTGTTGCCCATTTTAAGTTGAATCGGTCAAGGATAAAATCATTAGTGAAATTGTATAGTGGGCCCATATGCTGCTTGTGAGCTCAACTCCTTTAGGAATCACCTCAGAGAGATCTCAGCCCATCTTACATGTCTCCGATTCTGCCTCCAGCAATCTAAGACCACCATGGCTACTCAGGTTGCTGAATGGCCGGTTCTTATGTGCAACTTAAAAGGTACACACCAAATTTTACATGCTATGAGACCCAGGGCATAAGCAGTAATTTGAAAAGAAACTAGGCCAGACCCACTTGCCGATCTGGGAGAGACTCTCGGAGAGGAAGGGAGGAAATGAAGCTCACCCTAGGAACACAGATGCTGATGACAGCCATTTGGGGGATCTCTTCCTACCACAAAGACACTGGTATTGGCAAGCAGCATTTTGGAGTTATCCCTCCAGCTTATTAGGGATGGGACCAGGCCTTGCCCATAAGTCACTAAGCACCAGTCCTGGGACCCTCCAGGCCAAGCAGCTAGCTGTATGGGACACAGCCAAACTCATCAGCAGGCCATGCTAAGTCGTTTCCATTGTGTCTGACTCTTTGCAACCCTAGGGACTATAGCCCACCAGGCTCCTCTGTCCATGGGTCTCTCTAGGCAATAATACTACAGTGGGTTGCCATGCCCTCCTCCAGGGACCTTTCTGACCCACAGATTGAACCCACATCTCTTATGTCTCCTGCATTGACAGGTGGGTTCTTTACCACTAGCACCACCTGGGCCAGCTGCCATAAACCCCCGTGTGCCCCACAGGAATCCTGGAACCTGGCCCTGGCCACCAGAAACCCCTAGGGTTTGACTCTACCCACTGGTAAGCTGAGACTAGTCCCAAGCCCTCCTGCCCACCCCCTACCCCCTACAATCAGCCACCATGTGACTGGGCTTTGCCCACCAGCAGGTCAGGATTGGGATTCCCTGGATCATACAGCCAGTCACACAAGTACCTGGTCCCACCCACTAGCAGCTGGCAGCCTCTACACCAGGAAGGGTCTAGCAAACTACTGGGATGGGGGACCAGTCATACTTACTAGTATGCTCACAGTAGTTGGCCCCATCATAATACAGGGCTCACACAGCCCACATAGAGGGCAGTCATGGAGCATATAGCTCTAGTGAGCAGAGCGCAGTGGGATACTGGGGCCTCTAGGATGTCTTTTACACAAGGCAACTTCTCCAAAGTCAGGAAACATAACCAACCTACCTAATGTATAGAAATAAAAACTGAAAATTAGGCAAAATAAGGTGAATGAGGAACGTGTTCCAAATGAAAGAACAAGATAAAACACCAGAATAATTAAGCAAGATGGAAATAGTGATCTATCCAATAAAGATTTCAGGGCAGCAACCATAAAGATGTTTAAAGAACTCAATAGAAGAATGGATGAACACAATAAGAAGTTTAACAAAGACTTAGAAAATATAAAAAGAACCAAACAGAGTTGAATAATACAATAATTGAAATAAGAAATACACTAGAAGAAATCAACAGTATACTAGGTAATAAAGTAGAATAGATCAGTGAGCTGGAAGACAATATAGTGAAAATCACTCAATCTAAACAGAAAAAATAAAAAGAATTTTTTTAAATGAGGACTTTTTAAATCATTTTATGTATTTATTTTCAGCTGTGTTGGGTCTTCATTGCTGTGTGGGCTTTTCTCTAGTTGCAGTGAGCAGCGGCTACTCTCGAGTTGTGTGCAAGCTTCTCACTACAATGGAGTCTCTTGTTGCAGAGCGCAGGCTCTAGGGTGGCACATGGGCTCAGCAGTTGTGGCTCCCAGACTCTAGAGCACAGGCTCAAGAGTTGTGATGCACAGTCTGAGTTGTTCTGCAGCTTGTGGGGTCTTCCCGGACCAGGGATTGAACCTGTGTCTCCTGCATTGGCAGGCGGATTCTTTGCCACTGAGCCACAAGGGAAGCCCTAAAGTGAAGACATTTTAAGAGACCTCCAGGACAACATCCAACATACTAACATTCTCATTATAGGAGAAGAGAGAGAAAGCAGCAGAGAAAATAAAATTTAAGGACATAATACCCGAAAACTTCACTAAACTGGGAAAGGAAACAGACATCCCCAGGAAACACAGAATCTCAAGCAGGATCAATCCAAAGTAGACCTCACCAAAACACACTGTAATTAAATGGCAAAAAGTAAAGATAAAGAGAAAGCATTTAAAGCAGCAAGGGAAAAGCAACTAGTTACATACAAGATAACTCCCGTAAAGCTATCAACGGACTTTTCAGCAGAAATTCTGCAGCCCAGAAGGTAGTGACACTATATATTTAAATTAATTAAAGAAAAACACCTACAGCTAAAAATACTCTACCAAGCAAGGCTGTCATTCAGATTTGAAAGAAAGAAAAAGTTTTACAGATAAGCAAAGCTAAAATAGTTTAGTATCAATAACCTGGCTTTACAAGAAATGATAAAGGGACTTTTCTAAGTGAAAAAGAAAAGGCCACAACTAGGAATATAAAAATTAGGATGGAAACATCATATTGGTAAAGGCAAATATACAGTAAATGTAGTAGATCAAACACTTATAAAGCTAGTAGGAAGATTAAAAGACAAAGGGAGTAAAATCATCCATATCTATAATAAGTAGTTAATAAATAAACAAAACAAAAAGATGTAAAATATGATGTCAAACATGGGAGGGGAGTAAAAATGCAGAGTTGTTAAAATGCATTTGAATTTAAGACATCAGCCACTTAAAATAATCACGTACATGTATAGGGTGTTGTATATAAACCTCGTGGTAACCACAAACCAAAAATTACACATATAAACTGAATATCTATATGCACATACACATATACAAAGGTCTTGGTTCCCTGACCAAGGACTGAATTCACATCCTTGGCAGTAAAAGCTCAGAGTCTTAACCACTGGGCCATCAGGGAACTCCCAAAAAGAACAGTAAAAATAACTCAAAAACAGTTAACAAAATGGCAGTATACCAAATATAATTAATTTAAATGCAAATGAACTAAATGTCCAATCAAAAGACATAGGCTAAATGGATACAAAAACAAGACCCATATATATGCTGCCTACATGAGACTCACTCCACATCAGAAGACACACAAAGACTGAAAATAAGAAGATTCCATGCAAAAAAAGAATTTCATGCAAATGGAAATTTAAAAAATGTTGGAGGATCAATATTTATATGAGACAGAATAGACACTGAAACGAAGACTGTTGACAAAAGACAAAGAAGGGCATTACATGATAAATGGAGCAATCCCACAAGAAAGTATAACAATTGTAAATATATATATGCACCCACCAAAGTACTATATAAATACATAAAGCAAATCTTAACAGACATAACAGGGAGAAGTTGACAGTAACACAGTAGTAGTAGAGGCCCTTAATACCGACCACACTTACATTAAGACAGAAAATCAATAACGAAACACTGACTTCAGATGACACTTTAGAGTAGAGGGGATTAATAGATATTTATAGGACACTCTATCCAAAAGCAGCAGAATATACATTTTTTTCAAGTGCACATGGAACATTCTCTAGGATAGATCATATGCTAGCCCAAAAATAGCCTAAATAAATTAAGAAAACTGAAATCATACCAAACATCTTTTCTGACCACAATGCTATAAAACTAGAAATAAACTACAAGGGAAAAACACTGTAAAAGCAAATCAAAGATGGAATAAAAAAAAATTCCTGGAAACAAAAAATAAAAGCACAACCTAAAATCTATAGGACGCAGGAAAGGCAGTTCTAAGAGGGACATTTATAGTGATACAAGCTTACTTCAGGAGACAAGGAAAACTCAAATAAACAAGCTAACATCACGCTTAAAAGAAATAGAAAAAGAATATATATAACCCAAAATTAGTGTGTGTGTGTGTGTGTGAAGTCACTCTGTCATGTCCAACTCTTTGCAACCCTCTGGACTTTAGCCCACCGGGCTCCTTTGGCCATGAGATTCTCCAGTAAGAATACTAGAGTCGATTACCATGCTGTCCTCCAAGGGATCTTCCAGACCCGGGGATAGAATCAGTGTTTCTTATGTCTCCTGCATTGGCAGGTGGGTTCTTTACCACTAGCACCACCTGGGAAGCCCCCAAAATTAGTACAAGGAACGAAATTTAAAAAGATCAAAGCAGAAACAAATAAAATAAAAGGTAAATGAAAAGATAAATGAAATTAAGAACTAGTTCTTTGAAAAGGTAAAGAAAATTGATAAACCTTCAGTTGGGCTGATCAAGAAAAAAAGAGAGAGGGCCTAAATCAATAAAATCAGAAAAGTTACAACCAACATTACAGAGCTACAAAGGATCACAAGAGACTACTATGAATAATTATGCTCCATAAAAGGACTACCTAGAAGAAATGAAAAATGTTCTAGAAATGTACAACCTCCCAAGGCTGAACCAGAAAGAAATATGAAATATGAACAGAATGATTACCAAGAATGAAATTGAGTCAATAACTTTTAAAATTCCTAACAGAAGGAGAGAACCAGATGGCTTCATGGATGAATTCCAAACATCTAGAGAAGAATTAACAATATTCTTCTGAAGCTACATTATTTTTAATTGCAGTGGAAAAAATGCTTCTGAACTCATTATATAACATCGGCATCACTTTAATACCAAATCAAGTAAAGATATCTCAAAAAGGAAAATGACAGACCAATATCACTAATGAAAATAAACACAAAAATCCTCAATAAAATATTAGCAAATCTAATGAATAATAAATCAAAAAGATCAACACCATGAAAAAGTAAGATTTATCCCAGGGATTCAGGGATGATCCAATATCTGCAAATCAATCAATGTGATACACACACATTAGCAAATTGAAAACTAAAAATCATATGATCATCTCAATAGATGCACAAAAAGCTTTTTACAAATTCAGCATACATTTATGATTTTAAAAAACTCAACAAAGTGAATATAGAGGAAACATACTGCAATATAATAAAAGCTGTGCACAATAAAGGACAGAAATGGTAACGCCCTAGCAGAAGAAACTAAGAGGTACAAATATACACAGAACTGTTCAAGAGAGACCTTAATGACCCAAATAACCACGATGATGTGATATCTCACCTAGAGCCAGACGTCCTCGAGAGGGCCTTAAGAAGCATGACTATAAACAAAGATATTGGAGGTGATGGAATTCCAGCTGAGCTATCTCAAATCCTAAAAGATGATTCTGTCAAAGTGCTGAGCTCAATATGCCAGCAAATTTGAAAAACTCAACAATGGCCATAGGACTGGAAAATGTCAGTTTTCACCAGTCCCAAAGAAGGGCAATGCCAAAGAATGTTCAAACTACCACACAACTGCACTCATTTCACATGCTAGCAAGGTAATGCTCAAAATCCTTCAAGCTAGGCTTCAACAGTACATGAACAGAGAACTTTCAGATGTACAAGCTGGATTTAGAAAAGGCAGAGGAACCAGGGATCAAATTGCCAACATTCACTGGATCACAGAAAAAGCAAGAGAATTCCAGAAAAACATCTACTTCTGCTCCATTGACTATGCTAAAGCCTTGGACTGTGTGGATCACAACAAAATGTGGACAATTCTTAAAGAGATGGGAATACCAGACCACCTTACCTGCCTCCTGAAAAACCTGCATACAGGTCAAGAAGGAACAGTTAGAACCATACATGGGACAACGGACTGGTTCAAAATTGGGAAAAGAGTACATTAAGGCTGTATATTGTCACCCTGCTCATTTAACTTACATGCAGAGTACATAATACGAATTGCGGAGCTGGATGAGTACAAGCTGGAATCAAGATTGCCGGGAGAAATGTCAACAACCTCAGATATGCAGATGATACCAATCTAATGGCAGAAAGTGAAGAGGAACTAGAGAGCATCTTGATGAAGGTGAAAGAGGAGAGTGAATCTGGCTTAAAACTCAACATTCAAAAAACTAAGATCGTGGCATCTGGTTCCATCACTTGATGACAAATAGATGGGGAAACAATGGAAACAGTGGCAGATTTGATTTTCTTGGGCTCCAAAATCACTGCAGATAGTGACTGCAGCCATAAAATTTAGACACTTCCTTCTTGGAAGAAAAGCTATGGCAAACCTAGACAGCATATTAAAAAGTAGAGACATCACTTTGCCAACAAAGGTCCATATAGTCAAATCTATTGTTTTTTCCAGTAGTCATGTATGAATGTGAGAGTTGGGCCATAAAGAAGGCTGAGCACCAGAGAACTGATGCTTTTTTTGAAGGGGGGCGGTTGCTTTCTTTTTTTTTAAATTTTAATTGGAGGCTAATTACTTTACAACATTGTAGTGGTTTTTGCCATACACTGACGTGAATCAGCCATGGGTGTACATGTGTCCCCCATCCTGAATCCCCTACCCACCTCCCTCCCCATCCCATCCCTCAGGGCTTTCCCAGTACACCAGCTTTTAGTGCCCTGTTTCATGCATTGAATGTGGACTGGTCATCTATTTTACATATGGTAATATACATGTTTCAATGCTATTCTCTCAAATCATCCCACCCTGCCTTCTCCTATAGAGTCCAAAAGTCTGTTCTTTATATTGTGTCTCTTTTGCTGTCTCGCATATCATTAAGATACTGTACTGGTGTTTTTCTTTCTGACTTACTTCTCTCTGTGTAATAGGCTCCAGTTTCATCCACCTCATTAAAACTGATTCAAATGAGTTCTTCTTAATCTCTTCTGCTTTTGTTAGATCCTTACCATTTCTGTCCTTTATCATGCCCATCCTTGCATGGAATATTCCCTTTACCCCTCCAATTTTCTTGAAGATAGCTCTAGTCTTTCCTATTCTATTGTTTTACTCTATTTCTTTGCATTATTCATTTTAGAAGGCCTTCTTTTCTCTCTTTGCTATAGTCTGGAACTCTGCATTCAGTTTGGTATATCTTTCCCTTTCCCCTTGCTTTTTGCTTTTCTTCTTTCCTTAGCTATTTATAAAGCCTCCTCCAACCATTTTGCCTCTTGCATTTCTTTTTCTTTGGGATGGTTTTGGTCACTGCCTCCTGTACGATGTTATAAACCTCTGTCCATAGTTCCTCAGACACTCTGTATACCAGATCTAATCTTTGGAATCTATTCATCACCTCCATTGTATAATCATAAGGGATTTGATTTAGGGCATACCTGAATGGCCTAATGGTATTCCCCACTTTCTTCAACTTAAGCCTGAATTTTGCAATAAGGAGCTCATGATCTTGAGCCATAGTAAGTTCCAAGTCTTGTTTTTGCTGACTGTATAGAGCTTTTCCATTTTTGACTGCAAAAAAATATAGTCAAATCTGTTTTCAATATTGACCATCTGGTGATATCTATGTGTAGAGTCTCTGGTGTTGTGGGAAAAGGGTGTTGGCTATGACCAGTGTGTTCTCTTGACAAAATCCTGTTAGCCTTTGCCCTGATTCATTTTGTACTCCAAGGCCAAACCTGCCTGTTATTCCAGGTATCTCTTTACTTCCTATTTTTGCATTCCAATCTCTTATGATGAAAAGAACATCTTTTTTGGTGTTAGTTCTAGAAAGTCTAGTAGGTCTTCATAGAACCAGTCAACTTAAATTTCTTTGCCATCAGTGGTTGGGACATAGACTTGGATTACTACGATGCTGAATCATTTGCCTTAGAAACAAACCAAGATCATTCTGTTGTTTTTGAGACTGCACCCAGTCACTGCATTTTGGACTCTTTTGTTGGCTATGAGAGCCACTTCATTTCTTCTAAGGGATTCTTGCCCACAATAGGAGAAATAATGTTCATCAGAATTAAATTCACCCATTCTTGTCCATTTTATGAATAATTCACTAAGATGTCAGTGTTCAGTCTTGTCACCTCCTGCTTGACCTCTTGAAATTTACTTTGATTCATGGACCTAATTTTGAAGATTCCTATCAATATTATTCTTTACAGCATTGGACTTTGTCTTTACCATCAGACACATCCACAACCCAGCATCATTTCTGCTTTGGCCCAGCCACTTAATTCTCTCTGGAGCTATTAGTAATCACTCTTTGCTCTTCTCCAGTAGCATATTGGACACTTTCCAACCTGTGGGGCTCATCTTCCAGTGTCACACTTTTTGACTTTTTATACTGTTCATGGAGTTCTAGCAGCAAGAATGCTGGAGTGGTTTGCCATTCCCTCCTCCAGTGGACCAAGTTTTGTCAGAACCCTTCACTATGATCCTTCCATCTCGGGTGGCTCTGCACAGCCACCTCTGTAACACTGAGTTACACAAGCCTCTTTGCCACAAGTCTGTGATCCATGAATGGGGATATTATTCAGCCATAAAAATGAAGGAAATCCTACCATTTACAACAGCATTAATGAATCTAGAGGACTTTATACTAGTTTTCCCGGTAGTACAAATGGTAAAGAATCTGCCTGCAACAAGGAGATCCAGGTTCAATCCCTGGGTCAGGAAGATCCTCTGGAGAAGGGAATGGCAATCCACTCCAGTATTCTTGCCTGGAGAATCCCATGGACAGAGGAGTCTGGCGGGCTATAGTCCATGGGATCACAAAGAGTTGGACATGACTGAGCAACTTACACTACTACTTATACTGAGTGAAATAAGCCAGACAGAGAAAGACAAATACTGTGCTATCTCACTTACAGGTAGAGTTTTATAAAGTCACTCACAGAACCAGAGAGTAGAATGGTGTTTGTCAGGGCTAGGGTGGTAGGGATAGGCTATTTGGGTAGATGTTGTCAAAGGACGCAAACTTTCAGTAATAAGTTTAACAAGTTCTAGGGATCTAATTTAGAGCATGGTGATTATAGTTAGCAATATTGTATCATATACTTGAAATCTGCTGGGAGAATATTCTAAATGTTCCCCCCACCACACACAAAGAAAACAGTAATTACATGAGGTGGTGGATGTATCCACTAAGTTGATTGTGGCAATTATGTCACAATGTGTATATGAGTATATATATATATATATATATAGATAGATAGATATGTATATAATTAAAATATCATGTTGTACTCCTTTAAAAAAGTGTTATACAATCTAAATATATACCATTTTTATTTGTTAATAGACTTCAATAAAGCTGAAAAAGCACAATGTCATCTATAGCTGCTCAAAATAAATGAGAATATTACATGTAAATTTTTAAAAGACATGCACAACATTTGTATTCTAGAAACTACAAAACATTGATTAAAGTGGAAATCAAGAAAATATAAACAGAAAAAGATAATATGTCCATGGACTGGAAAATTCACTATAGTAAAGAAACCTATTGTTCTCAAGTTGATGTACAAGTTTAATATAATTCCTATCAAAATCTCAGGAAGATGTATTTTATGTAGACAAGATTATCCTTAAAATAATCTTGAAAAAGAATAATAAAGTGAGAAGAATCAGTTCTCAATATTAAGGCCTACTGTATAGCTACAGTAATTAAGACAATATCTTATTAGTAGAGAGACAGACAGACATAGATCAATGAAAAGAAATAAAGAAGCCAAAAATAAACACCACCAGGTGATCTTTGACAAAGATCCAGAAGGTATTCAGTGGAGTCTTTTCAACAAATGGTGATAGAGCAATTGGATGTCCATGGGCAAAAGTATGAACCTAGACCTGAACTTCATACTTTATAGACAACAGTAACTCAAATAGATCACAGATTTAAATGTAGGAGTATAAAACCTTTAGAGAAGAACATCATCAGGACCTAGGGAGGATAACCAAAGAGTTCTTAGACATGCCACCAAAACCACAATCCATAAAATCAACAAACTGGACTTAATCAAGATTAACAACTTCTTCTCTGCATAGGATGTTACTAAGGATACACATCATAATTTTCTTTTAAATGCCCAAAACTCAACACTTAACAATAACAAACATATTCTAAGCCAATTATCCTCCAAGTAATAAAAATAAAAATAACAAACAATCCAATTAGAAAATAGCAAAATACATGAAAGACATTTCACGAGAGAGGGTCTACATTACAGCAAAGAAGCACATGGCAAGATTGTTAGCATCATTAGCCTTTAGAGAACTGCAAACTAAGGCCATGATGAGCTATCATTACACACTTGTCAGAAGAGCTAAAATAAAAATTAGTTACAACCCCAAAAACTCAGGAGGATGCGGAGAATCTGGATCTCTTGTATACTGCTAGTGGGAATATAAAATAGAGATACTCTAAAAAACAGTTTTGAGCAGTTTCATAAAAAATTAAGTACACTTAGCACCTCCAGTATTCTTGTCTGGAGAATCCCCATGGACAGAGAAGCCTGTGACAAAGAAGTCCATGAGGTCGCAAAGAGTTGGACATGACTGAGTGACTAAGCACAGCACAGCACATAGTTACCATACAACCAAGCAATTGCATTCCTAGGCATTTACCTCAGAGCAATAGTTATACTCACCCAATAACTTGTCAACAATCATCCATTGCAGTCTTATTTATAATAGCAAAAACTGGAAACAATCAAAATGTCCTATAATAAGTGAATGACTGAAAAAACTGTGGTAATCCAAACATGTATTACTATTCCAAAAATGGAACTATTGGTATATGCAACAGCCTAGATGGATCTCAAAGGCATGATTCTGTGAAGAAATGCAAAAAGTGACATACTCTATGCTTCGATTTATATAACATTCTCAAAATGACAAAAATATGGAGGTGAAGAACACATTAATGGTTGCAAAGGGCTGAGGATGGTGGGGAGAGGAATGAGTGTGACTATAAAAGAGCAGCAGACAAAGGATCTTTGTAGTGATGGAATAGTTCTGTCTTGATAAGGGTGGTGGTTACAACAAATCTACACAAATGATAACATAGAATTACACATACATTATTGCTGTTGTTCACTCAGATGTGTCCAACTCCTTGGGACCCCATGGACTGCAGCACTCCAGGCTTCCCTTTCCTTCAATATACCCCAGAGTTTGTTTAGACTCATCTCCATTGAGTCGATGATATCATCCAACCATCTCATCCTCTGTCATACCCTTCTCCTCATACCCTAAATCTTTCCCAGCATCAGGGTCTTTTCTAATGAGTCAGTTCTTCACGTCAGGTGGCCAAAGTATTGGAGCTTCAATTTCAGCATCAGTCCTTCCAATGAATATTCAGGGTTGATTTCCTTTAGGAATGGCTAGTTTGATCTGCTTACTGTCCAAGGGACTCTTAAGAGTCTTCTCCAACACCAATTTGAAAGCATCAGTTCTTTTGACCTCAGCCTTCTTTATGGCCCAGCTCTCACATCCATACATGACTACTGGAAAAACCATAGCTTTGACTATACAGACCTTTGTCAGCAAAATGATGTCTCTTCTTTTTAATATGCTCTCTAGGTTGGTCATAGCTTTTCTTCCAAGGAGCAAGCATCTTTTAATTTCATGGATGCAGTCACCATCTGCAGTGATTTTGAAGCCCAAGTAAATAAAGACTGTTACTGTTTCCATTGTTTCCCCACCTATTTCCCATGAAGTGATGGAACCAGATGCCATGACCTTATTTTTTGAATGTTGAGTTTTAAGGCAGCTTTTTCGCTTTCTTTCACCTTCATCAAGAGGCTCTTTAGTACCTCTTCACTTTCTGCCATTGGGGTGGTGTCATCTGCATATCTGAGGTTATTGATATTTCTCCCTGCAATCTTGATTCCAGCTTGTGCTTCATCTAGAATGGCATTTCACATGATGTACTCTGCATATAAGTTGAACAAGCAGGGTGACAACATACAGCCTTGACGTACTCTTTTCCCAATTTGGAACCAGTCCATTGCTCCATGTTTGCTTCTAACTGTTGCTTCTTGACCTGCATACAGGTTTCTCAGAAGGCAGATAAGGTGGTCTGGTATTCCCATCTCTAAGAATTTTCCACAGTTTGTTGTGATCCACACAGTCAAAGGCTTTAGAGTAGTCAATGAAGCAGAAGTAGATGTTTTTCTGGAATTATCTTGCATTTTCTATGATCCAAAGGATGTTAGCAATTTGTTCATACATTTTATCAACATCAATTTCCCAGTTTTGATACTGCAATATAGTTAGTTAATATGAAACCATTGGGGGAAAAGTGATGAGAAGTACTGTATTTGCAACTCTCTGTGAAATGATAATAATTTCCAAATATAAAATTTTTAAATAATTAGTATATATAATTTCACAGTGGTGAGAACCTGGTTTAGACTGCATTGGGTTTGAGTTCTGTAATGGGAAAGGAGCAAGCACATATTTTTGATGTGTGAGGAGAGGGAAAGAGTGATTAGAACAGACATGAATTTCCGAAGTGGCTTACAATACTTCTTCCCTCTTGGTGGCAGGAAGTGACTGGCAGGCTGCAAAAATCTTAAAAAGCCTCACGCTCCAAGTATTGCTTACACTGCAGTTCCTGGGCCTTCCTATGTTGGTGTTCCCCACCCCAACATAGGACTACTCTCTATCCAGAGTGCAGCCAACTTCTCAGTGCCACGACATCCTAGAAATGAATCTGTGCTGATCCTCAGCAAGTGTCTAGACCAACTTCCCCTTTGATCAATGGGGAGCTAAGGCTCAGAGAGCAGCAGCAACTTTTCCAGTGTTAAACAGGTAAATTAGCTCCTTAGGGTGGGAGATGCAGATAACCCTGACATCTGCATACAAATTGGTATTGGCAGTGGAATTGTGGGAGAATAGCAAGACTGGGTGCAGGGAGACCAGTTAAGGATCATTGAAACAATCAAAGTGTTGAACAAGAGGACTCGGAACTTAGAGACGGATTGCTTCAAGGGGCATGAGAGTAAAGGAGGTGTCCAAACTGATTTCAACCTTTATGCATTAGTTAGATGGGGTCACCATTTTACTGTGACATGATGTAGGGCCGGGGATTACTCAAAAGAACTGGATTTTGGAGGGCTATAGATTTCATTTCAGATATGCTAAGGGTGAGGTCCCTGGGAGATATCCAGGGGGTGTTTATAAGCCCCTAGCCTACTTAATTCTGGAGTTCCAGAAAGAGGTTTGCAATGGTCACTGGAATAACAGAACCAGGCAAATACATGAAAAGATGTTAAATTGCATCATGCATAATGAGAACAGCTAAATCTAGTTAGTAAAAGAACACAAAAAGAGAAATTGTTTATGAAATGCCAAAATAAATGATCGGGGTAGCCAAAGGTAGCCAAAGAATTGGGTAGGAGAGTTATTAAAGCAACATTGATTGCTGCTGTCACATTAATAGAATATAGAAAATTGAGAGGGAATGCCACCATCTAGTAATCGCACAATCAATGAAAAGTGTGTAATTCTCAGATCAGTTCAATGTTTTTCACAGTCACCCATTTTTCCAGCCAGATTGTGCTCCCTACCCCAATTCCTCCTTTATAGAAATTCTGGAGCTGTACCACCTCTTCTCACATCCAGCAGGGAACCAAGATTCAGGGCTGGGCAAACTGGCACATGAACGCTTTGGTTTATCCAAGTCCACTCCCCGTAGGTCCCAAGTCTGCTTTTATAGATCCATTTGCATGCTAATTTACATTGTTCTGCAAACCCTGGCTTCTCCTTTAAAAGCCTAGAGGCTCTTTCTCGCTACAATTCTCCTCTCTTCACTCATACCCTTAAGCAATACAGACTTTTATGATGAAAAAGGGGGTCCTCTTGTCTGTGAGGTCCCTAAGCCTCCGTATTTATTCAAAATTCATTTACTGAGCTCCAAAGTTCATTATAGAAGCAAGGGCTGCCCTTAAGGACTGGAGGTTACATCTTGCTTTCCTGTCTCCATCCCCTTACACAGCCCATAGAGATGAGGAGGGAGGGACAACCTCATCTCCACAAGGCTTCCAGCCTAGAAGGGTAGGGGGAGAAGGATTGGGGTCTGAGAATTTCTATATTCAGCCTAGGACCCAGCTTTCTAGGGAGGAACCCAGCAATCAGAACTCTCTACTGGAGTTACCTTTTTATTAAAGCACATGGCTGGATAATAGAGATCCATAAGTGGTAGAGGATGAGTTCTGCTCCCCAACCTGGAAGGCAGGAGAAGTCTCATGGGACAATGGTTTGGGAACTAACACTACGCTGGCTTTGTGGCACAGAGAGAAACCCTTCACACATTTCTGCCCTGCTGGGGAGACTCCAGGGTGAGGATAATGGGTATGGTGATGCCTCTTCATCAAAGTGTTCTATATCCACTCTTTGCTTAAACCTGACACACCAGCTGAGAGGCTACCTTGAGGGTCCTGGACTCTTGTTTCAATGCATATTAAAAAATGAAGACCAGATAATCCCTCTGTTTCCTCCCTGAAGGTCTAATTAACCAGCACAAAGCCACACTACACACTAGGATTGTCTCCTGAAACAAGGTCATGTTCACTTAGGGACTCATACACTCCACTCCAGCCCCTCTGTACAGCCTCTTGCTGAGTGCTACAGTCTTTTTCTTCTACTGCTGCTGCTACTGCTTTTCTTGCTGATATGGCTCCACTAAAACTGAAGGCCCCCTACATACCCACCCCAGGGATACTCAAAGCGCATGTTAATAGACTCTCAAGGTGCCAAAGGTATATGTGCTGCTTTGCACGGAACAGACACAGCACTGCTATGCGAATGCCTGTGGTCACTAGCCTCCAAGATGGCCTACAGTGATGGTCCTCTCCTGATATTCAAGACCTTGTGTCATCCCTCCAACCCTGGATAGAGCTGGCCAAGTAGTCCAAAGGGTCAGGAAGGGTCTTCCAAGGCTAAGTCATAAAGGATATAACAGCTTCCACCTTGCTCTTTTGGATCACTTATTCTGGGGAAGTTAGCTGCCATGTGATAAGGACACTCAAGCAGCCATAGAGGAGGTCCGTGTGGAAAACAACTGAAGCCTCTTATCATCATTCAGCAGTAACGTGTCAAGTGTGTGAGTGAGCCCTCTTGGAAACAAATCTTCCTGCTCCACCAAGCCTTCCCAGCGGCATGCCACAATACTGACTGCAACCTGATGAAAGATCTCCAACCAAAACCACTCAGCAAAGCTGCTCCCAGATTCCTGATCCACAGAAACTGTGAAGATAATACCCATTTATTGTCCTTTTAAGCTGCTAAGTTTTGGCATAAGTTAGTACACAAGAGTAGATAACTAGTACAGTATGTTTTCACTTCTCTTGGGTAAATAGTTAGCAGTATTTGAAAAGTGTATGTTCACTTCATAAGAAGCTACCAAACCATATTCCAAAGTGGTTGTTTCATTTTACCTCTTACCTACACCATATGCCAGTTCTAGTTGCTTTATCCTAAGACCCATCTCACCAAAGATAAATAACATTGTTTATGACCCCAACTGCACCAAGCTGTTATACCCTCCTGCCTATCTCCCCTTCTTCATGAACCAATTAATGGGCCACTGGCAGGATTGGGATGAATCTCTGGTCTTCCCACAGGGCAGGGAACTGCCTCCCAACTGATCATGTTCACCGTCTTGGGAATCATCCTGTACTTTAGAATTAATAAATCTCTTTGTCATATGTGACCAGGGTTTCTCCAAGCCTCACCAGCCCAGGGACAGAAGTGAGGTTGCATTAGTAGGCAAAACGTATGTTTCATGGGCTTTTGCCCTCACCTGCAGACCATGGGTGATGCAGAGCCCCTCAACTTGCCCCAGTTGTTTCTGAAATTCCCAGACTGTCCCACATGAATGTAGCACTAGAAAGCCAAGTCCTTAGAAACCACATGGTGGAAGAACATGTCCACTGCCCCTGTCAGGATGCCCTAAGGATCATAACTGTTTTTCCTCCTAAGTTTCATCCATTTATCTCCTTCATTCCCCAAGTTACCCACCCATACCATAGTAGATTTGAGTAACCTGCAGAAATTTGTAGAGCATTCTGGTAGTAGATTCCGTTGGTGCCCTTCCCAGATCCCCTTTCCCAGGTGAAAACTTTTGAGAGTCGCTTGGAATGCAAGGAAATCAAACCAATCAATCCTAAAAGAAATCAACCCTGAATATTCATTGGAAGGACTGACGCTGAAGCTGAAGCTCTAATATTTTGGCCACCTAATGTGATAAGACAATTCACTGAAAAAGACTAATGCTGGGAATGACTGACGAAAAGAGGAGAAGGGGGCAACAGAGGATGAATGGTTAGATAGCATCGCTGACTCAATGGACGTGAATTCAAGCAAACTCCAGGAGATAGTGAAGAATAGGAAAACCTGGCATGCTACAGTTCACGGGGTTGTAAAGAGTCAGATATGACTGAGCGACTAAACGGCAAGTGCTGCAAAGGCTGCTCCCTTCTATGAATTGCTCTTGACTGATGGGTAATCCAGGGTGGGAAAGGGGCTGGGGGGGCAGCTATACTCCCCATCCTCCTCCCAACAGTGAATTGGCCTGGATGGAGCTGCATGGCGGGGTGGAGAGGAGCCTGCCCTCTTCCCTCAGAGTTTGTCAACTCTCTGTCCATTCATGCCCCCAGACTTCTCTGTGGAATCAGGATAAGGCTACGCTCCAGCTGAGACTCTCTCCTTATTGAGCATCTTCCCCTGTCCTGTCTTGATTTCCTCTCTCTCTCTCTTATTCTTCTCTGAAAGCATGTCTTCAATAACTCACTTGCTCAAGAATCCTTATTTTAGCCTCTTACTCTAAAAAAAAAAAAAAAAACACATGCTTGGTTTTGTTTTGTTGGGTTTTTTTTTCTGAATACATGCCTGTTCAGAACCCCGTCCCAACCTTACTTAGGCCCCAGAAGCTCACAAAGACTGTCATGAAATGAGCTCCTGCATCTGCCTGTAGCCTCTCTGCAGACCTCTCTACACCTCAGGGACAGTCCATGGGCCAGGTGAGACTATAGATACCACACTATCCTTCCCCCTCTATTCCTTCTCATGCTGCTCCATCTCTCTCCCTGAGCCCACCAACCAGCCACTACATAAAACCTTTTCTCCTTGTGAATCATTTCTTGCAAAGCTTCCTTCCTGCTAGATTCCACCCACTAGGATACCCATTATGCATGGTGTACTCATTTGACCTTCCAAACAATCCTTGTCAATTGCTAGTATTAACTTTCCTATTCCACCAGTGAGGAAGCCAGAAACACTTCATTGCAAAGCTAACAAAGCTTAAGCTCACTTGCCTGAGCTCTTCCAAACTCCTACAATTTTGTAATCAGTTTAGTATTCCTCTGCTTAAAAAGGGTTCCCAACTAGTAAGTGTTCCAGGCTCTACAAAACCTAACTCTGCTCTTAGAAAAGCTGAGGCTCTGAATGGAGACACAACTTGCCCCAGGACACAGAAGCAGAATTTGATACAAGTTTGCTACTTCCCAAGTTCTATTTCTGTGTTCCATCCTACAATGAATCCCGAAAGTTCCCCCAGGCCCACAGAAGTGGTCTCCAAGACCCAACCCTTGTTATTCTCCCTCCATTTCATCCTCTTCGGTTCTAACACATTATTGTGGGAGCCTGCTGGGCTAGAATGTGCTTGGGCAGACATACACTTAAATATCAGGGTTGGAGAATATTCACACCTGCCATTAATGATATAGACACCCACAGGGCCCTACAAAACCTGAAATATGCCCTCTCTCTGCTTGTGTCTTCTCCATCAGCCAAGGTGACAGGTTGATAGAATACCTGAGGTGGAGGGGTGTGGAGGCCCTGCAGAAGTTGGAGTGTGTATCAGTTAGCTTTTCCTGTGTACAAACCACTCCAAAAAAACTTTGTAGCCTAAAACAGTATCTATTTAGCTCACAGTTCTGTGGGTCAGCAATTTGGGCTGGGCTCTGCTGGGTAATTTGTTCTTGGCTCAGCTCCCATGTATATATGCTGCTAGCTGCTAAGTTGGGTGGGGCCTGGCATCGGCTGGCACAAATCATCTTTGTTCTGCATGGTCTCTCATCCTCTAGTGGCTAGCCCAAGATTGTTTCCTAGGAGCTGGGCATAATTCCAAGAAAGTGAGTGTAATTGAGCAAAACCTCTTGAAGCCTAGGCTCACAACTTACACACCACCACTTTAATCACATTCTATGGCCCAAAACAAGTGGCAGACCAGACCATTATGATGGTTAATTTTTGTGTCAACTTGGTTGAATCACAGTGCCCAGATAGTTGGTCAAAGATTATTCTGGATGTTTCTGTGAAGATATTTTTTGGATGAGATTAACGTTTAAGTCAGTGGCCCTTGAATAAAGTAGATTGCCCTCAATAATGGGAGTGAATCTCATCCAATCAGTTGAAAGTTAGCCCCCCACCATACCTCCCTATCCTTGCTTACTTCCCCCCATCCCCCATCCCACAAGCAAAAAGGAATTCTGTCAGCAGACTACCTTGGGCTTCAAATGCAACTCTTTCCTGAGTCTCCAGCTTGCAGCCCACCTGGTAGATTTTTGGACTCACCAGTCTCCATAATAGTGTGAGCCAATTATTTAAAATCTCTCTCTCAGTTTCTCTCTATATATGAGTAGATAGATAGTTCCTCTATCTATCCATGTTTCTCTAGAGAACTCTGACTAACGCACAAGCCCAGATATAAAATATGAGGAACAGATCCCTTGTGGGAGA
Source organism: Antilocapra americana (assembly GCA_007570785.1). NCBI lineage: Eukaryota > Metazoa > Chordata > Mammalia > Artiodactyla > Antilocapridae > Antilocapra > Antilocapra americana. Next base: position 10,804,885 of record ML660204.1, on the reverse strand, counting down.
AGCTGTAAAGCCATATTGCAAAAGGAGGGAAATGTTACAGCCATTCCAGGTGGGGTTTAGGAATGGGATAGATTTCAAGCGGGTTCTGCTGGACCCATCAGGTGGGGCTTCCAGTGACCCCTACTCCCTAATTTAGTATCAAAGACTTCAGAAATAAAACTATTTTCTTAGCATCCCTGAGCAGGGAGTGACTCCACACCTGGATTTTGGAGTATGTCTGCCTGCTCAAACTAGGGGCTCCCTCAAAACTGTGCCGTCTTCCACCATCCAACTCAGGACTCGGTGTAGAATCGGCAAGTTCAGGTGGAAGAAAGCTGTCCTACTCGCACTGCAGGATACAACAGGTTCTGAAAGTAGCCAATAGCCTGATTCCTCCAAAAGTTCCCCAAGGTGGTTGACACAATCCCTAGGTTTTAGTGGGCCTCCCAAGTGATCCTCAAGTGGATGGACACCTGAATGATTAGACTACGCTCTATTCTGAACCAGGCAGACTTCAGTGCTGGGGCCTGAAACATCCGCTCCCAGTTTTGCAAAGGGTGCCAGGTCTCAAGTAACTAGGACAAGGCACAGGGGACTCAAACCTGCCCAGCCCTCCCTCGGGTGCCCTCCACACTGACTCTGTCCTGTCCTGTGTCTATCTCTGCTCAGCACACCCTGCCCCTAAAGCTTGACCAGTGGACTACTTCCCAACTCTTGACCCCACTCTGTTTCCTACTTACCCTTCTCCTCAGGCTCTGCAAGCTCCATTTAGGCCCTTGGTGCATGCGTGCTAAGCCGCTTCAGTCATGTTCGTCTCTTTGAGACCCCATGGACTGTAGTCCTCCAGTCTCCTCTGCCCATGGGATTCACGAGGCAAGAATACTGGAGTGGGTTGCCATGCCCTCCTCCAGGAGATCTTCCCAACTCAGGGATCGAACCTGCATCTCCTGCATTGCAGGAAGATTCTTTACTGCTGAGCCACTGGGGAAGCCCTTAGGTAAGGAAGCTAAATATTGGCATATTTGCATGTCCTGCATGCTCTCCCTTCCTCTAAACATGGCTCTGAGTTCTGGGTAGACTGGGAAAGTAGGGAGTATACAGGAGACTGAATGTAGCATATGAGTAGATGGAGCTACTGGAATCAACCTATGAGACACAGAGGCAGGGCCTCTCCTGTCCAGAAGCTCCATGACAGCAGGGACTCACTAAAAACTACTGGAAGGCACTGAACCTACAAGCTCTGAGTTCTAACCCCACGTTTGTCACAAACCCGCTGCATGATTTGGAGGTTTCACTTTGCTTCTCAGTTTCCCTATGTGTCAAGCGATAACCATCTTTAGTGGGTTCTGTAGGTACCCTGCTCACCCAGAGGGGATGTTACCACTTCAAGAAGCTCCAGCTGCCTCCCAGCTTCAGGTGTGCGTATCTGTACGTGAGAGCTTTCATTCCTGAGCTTCAAAAAGCCAGGCAGCCAGCTGCAAGTGCCAGAGATCCCTTGGAGGAGCCCTCCATCTGTGACTTAGGAATTAGGGGATGAATTTCCTAGTTCCCTTACCATTCAGACAGCATAACTCTGTGGCATTTTTTCCACCCCGAAGGCCAGGACTCCCCATCAGGTTTAAGTTCCAATTGCCCACAGTTGTAACTGGCTCCATAACTCATTTTGTATGGGGCTGCTTCTCTCCCCTGTCTCTCTTCCCTACTCCTTCCCAGTGCAATGAACTCTTGCCACTCAAATCCTTGCCTCTTATTTTGGGAGATCCAAACTAAGACCACATTCCAGCCTTGCCTGTGCTACAATCAGCCTATGATCAAGGTGATGGCAGGGGCTACCAGCAAATGTCTGAGCCTAGGGCCAGGTAAGGGACTTCCCAGTCCTCACTTCTGATCTGGACCAAATGCCACAGGGAATGTGAAAGAATGTTGGTGGGATGTCCCCTGTCTTTCCGGAATGGCAGCCAAGGCCTAAAACTGAAGACAGGAGACGTTTTAGCGCCCATATTCTACTACAGTAAGCAACCAATAAGTCACCAACAGCTGAGCAACCGACTCCTGGCTTTCTAAGAGGCAGCACAACCTGCTCTTCCACTTTTCTACCTAGAGCAAGTGGGTGGGGTGAGGGTGGGAAGTACACTGCCAGCGTGATAGGATTTCTTATCCCTCCCTAAAGGTTTAGCTTGGAAGGGGTTCCAAGGTAATCAAAAGAATATTCAATGTGTCAGTTTGCAAACCCCTCCAGCCCCAGCCCAGTCTTTCTGTTTAGACCAGCCACTCTGCATTCTGTCCATTTTACATGTCTAACTCATATCTTCTCTTCATCACTATGATTGCCATTGGGGCTCCCGTCATCTCTTGCCCAGCATCTTCAGCAGCCTCCTTTCCAGCCTCTCTGTCTCGTCTCTCAGTCTCATGTCCACCTGATCCATCCTTCTAAAGTGGATCTTTCTGAAACAGGCTATCGAACTACTATGGGCCAAAGGCTGCCTGAGGCCTGTTTTCGTGCAGCGTTTGAGCAAAAAATGGTTTCTACATGTTTGTGTGCTGTGCTTAGTCGCTCAGTCGTGTCCGACTCTTTGCGACCCCATGGACCATAGCCTGCCAGGCTCCTCTGTTCATGGAGATTCTCCAGACAAGAATACTGGAGTGAGTTGCCATGCCCTTCTCCAGGGGATCTTCCCAACCCAGGGATCAAATCCAGCTCTCTTACATTGCAGGCAGATTCTTTAACGTGTTTACATGTTTTTTAAACAAAAGGATAAAACTATGTGACAAAGATATTCACCAACCCCTGTTCTAAAGCATAAATCTCATCCCACTTAAAGAAGTGGCTTGCCTGCTGGCCTCATCCCATGCACCTACCTCTACACACCCCATGCCTGCTTTCTGTGCCTGAAACATCCACCTTTCCTCTCCCAATTTTCTGGTCAACTGCCAGCACTTCAAGTCTCATTCTAAGTGTTTATTTGACTGGGCCTTGACCTGTTGCCCTCAGACCATGCTTGACTTCTTCTGCTTTATTCCATATGACAGGGGTTAGCCCCTACAGCCTCAAGTATAGATTGGATCACAGCTGAGTTTGGCCAGTGGATGGAAGATAGGAAGACAAGAAGAAGGAAGTTTCCAGTGATATTTCTTCCCAGGCTCGCCAACCATGGCTGTGTCTTCACCACAGCTCCAGCTCCCACTGGGTGACCTCAGCCCCAACAATACCATCTCCTCCCTTCTCTTCCCTGGGGTGGTAACAGCTTCCTGCTATTGCTAATCTCTCGGTGCCCCTCGTAGACATCTCAGCTCTTCTATTAACTATGTAAAATTTCTTGCATTTAATTACCTTGGTTTAAAGCCTCGTATTTGTTTTCCTGGTAGCACTCTGACTAATACACCATTCCTCCAGGCACCATGGATCACAGGGGCTCAGGTGCCTGCTGCTACTCAAACAGCACACATTAGTCGTTGCTTCAAAAACAGCTATTGGATGCCTGTGCTATTCTAGACTGGGGGTCAGCAATCCATGGTCTGCTGGCCACATCCAGCCACGGCCTATTTTGTAAATAAACTTTTATTGAGAGAGTCGTGTCAATTCATTTACGTATTGTCTATGGCTGCTTTCAAAGACAAAGTAAATAGCTGCAACAGAGATCATGTGTCCCACAAAACCGAAAGTATTCATTCTCTGTTTTTTTCCAGAAAAAGTTTCATAGGCTCTAGCTACTCAAAATATAGTCCTGGGACCAGCAGCCTCAGCTTCACCTGGAAGCTCGTTAGAACTGCAGCATCTCAGACCCCACCCTAGACCTGTGGAGTCAGATTCTCACGAGCACGTTGAGGTTTGAGTAGCACTCTCTTAAGATGTCACCCCCCTTATCATGGCACTCTTCCTGCCTATCAGGAATTACTGACTACTTAACTGTCTTTCCTACTAAAGAAAAGTATAAGGATTATTCATGTGTTGTTTCCCTTTGGATTCCCAGCACTTGATAAGATGCCAGGCCTAGAAAAATGAATTCAAAGATTCTAGGACAAATGTAGTTGTAGAGAACCATGGAAACTAAAGAAAGAGAGAGCTTCAAAAAGAAGAGTTTTGGGGACTTCCCTGGTGGTCCAGTGGTTAAGACCACTGGTGCTTTCACTGCCATTAGTTCCTGTAAGCTGCGTGGTGCAGCCAAAAGCAAATGAACAAAAAAATAGAGTAGTTATTTCTTACACATCAAATTGGCAAATATCAGAGTTTGTTAACATGTGGCATTGTGAGAGTAAGGGAAATAGACCCTCTCTCATGTTGTTAGCACGACTCTTCTGTGAAGATCAGTTTGACAATATTCATCAAAATTACAAATGCATATATCTTTCAATCTTACATTTTCACTTGCAGATATTTATCTTCCAAACTGACTCACATCTGGAAGAAGTAATAGAATACTAAGATATTTATTGCACCACTAGTAGCAAGAGCAAAAAATTGGTATCACGTATCCATCAAAAGGGATTTTCCCAGTAAGCTATGGTATATAATGAAACTGTGTGACTTTAAAAAGAGAAAAAAGGCACTAGAGTGAAGTCCAAGATATGCTGTTAAGTCAAAAAAGCAAACTGCAAAACAGTATGTATCAGAAAAGATTACCCATGTTCAGGATGCTATAGCCCTAGACCAAAACAGTATGCATCAAGTAATAAACAAAACAGGGCAAAGAGAGAAAAAAGAAAATATATACTTGCTTGAATGTTCATAAAATATCCTGGAAGGATATACACAAAAACCAACAACACCGGTTGGCCATGGTAAGGCATCACTGGATTGCTGGGGACAACGGTAGATTTTTTTCACTGTCTGTGCTTCAGTACTTTGGGACCTTAAAAAAACAAAACCAAAAAAAAAAAAATCAGGAAAACCTACAGAAAAAAATGTCAGAAAGTTTAGACATGTTTTAGTTTTATATATACATTACCATGTGCAAAGTAGTTAATGGGAAGTTACTATATAACACAGGGAGCCCAGCCTGGTGCTCTGTGATGATCTAAAGGAGTGGTATGGGGGAAGGTGAGAGAGGGAGGGTGTATATATGTGTATATATAAAATATGCATATTAGAATCAGTCATAATTTATGTATGTATATATGTTGTTGCCCAATATCTGATTCATGTTGTTGTATGGCAGAAGCCAACACAACATTGTAAAGCAATTTTCTACCAATTAAAAAAAATTTTTTAAGAGTTGAAAAAATAAGGTTAGACATGTTTTAGATGTCCAGTCTAGACTTTCACTACTCAAAATATGGTCTACACGCTAGCAGCTTCAGAATCACCTGAGAGCTAGTTAGAAATGCAGAATCCCAGGCCTCATTCTCCATGGACTGAATCAGAATCTGCATTTGAACAAGGGCTTTAGGGAATTCAAGCACATGGTACACTCTAATACATACTTGTCCAGGAACCAGAGAACTCACTTCTAACAGAACCACCTGGGTTGGTAGCATGGTCTGCTATTAATAAAAGAGCTGCTTTTCCCCCCTAACTGGGGCTCCATCCTGGTGAGACACCAGGGCCCAGGCTGTTCCCATTAACAGGGAAGATTTCAGGAGCTCCTCCCAGGCCCTGGCTGGCCCTGAGCCCAGTGCCCTGGCAGTTTCCCAACCAAAGAAACAGCTCACTTCCTTCTCAGAGAGCCTCTGGGAGTGGTCAGAATGGAAACATTTGAGAGTTTTCCACTCCCCCAGTTATAAGCTCTTTCCAATATGAATAAAGATGCATCTGTCTGGCTCAGATTTATTCATAACTAGTATTTATTTATCCATCCACAAGGCACCTGGTACCCTGACCTAGTGAAGGAAGGGAAGCAGAGGAGGGAGAGCATTGGACAGCCTCATTGGACGAGGGAGGAGAAAAAGCCAGGAGATTGACTACAGTCTCTGCATCATTTATCTGCCTGGAACAGTTCCAGACCACATCTGGAGGCCACATCTGGAAGCAGTGATGCCACTGGACTTTTCAGAGCAGCAGGCATAAGGAGGGAGAGAAGAGGGAAGAGTTTTACTGACCTTGGTCCAGACCTCCCAGAAGTTTGCCTTTGGAAGACTAAGCACGGAAAATAACTTCCACCGCACTGCCCCTACTCTGACTCCCAATTCTCTGAGCCCAATATCTGAGCAAGCACAGAACGGCCATCAGTGAATGTCCCACACTGTGGCTGTCCTGAGGCTTCCCCAACCCCAAGTTGTAGAAACGCTGGACACGCCATGTTCTTTCTTTCTCTAGATCCTTCTTTTCTTCCCAGCTTCTAACAGCAGCCCTTTCCCTCAAACCTTGAGTCTCCCTCTTCCTTCTTCATGCTCCCTCCTAGTGAGATAGGAAGAAAGAGGGCAGGGCACAACCTTTAAAAGAATGGTAGAGCTGTTGAGAACATGATAAAAACCGGTTAGAACCAATTAGGCCCAAGATGGTAGGAAATTCCTTGAGCCTTATTATATGCTCATTGTAATACATTAGCATAAAGTAAATGACACACTCACCAGCACCATGACGGTTCTGAGATCATAAAAGGGCAAAAAGTGGGTAGTGCTCAGTTCCTGAAAATCCCCATCCTTCCCCCAAAAGAGTTGGAATAATCCTCCCACTCTTTGCCTATGAAATTACCAAGCCCATAAAGTAAAAGTAGCTCAGTTGTGTTCAACTCTTTGGGAGTCCATGGACTATGGAATTCTCCAGGCCAGAATACTAGAGTGGGTAGTTGTTCCCTTCTCCAGGGGGTCTTCCCAACGCAGGGATCGAACCACGTCTCCCGCATTGCAGGTGGATTTTTTACCAGATGAGCCACAAGGGAAGCCCAAGAATACTACCCTGATAGCTCAGTTGGTAAAGAATCTACCTGAAATGCAGGAGACCCTGGTTCGATTCCTGGGTTGGGAAGATCCACTGGAGCCCATAAAAACTATCTTAAGTTTTGAGGCCGCTCTCACCTGCTCATGGAGTGTGTTTCCCAGGGCCACTCTTGCCTTAAGAGACAGATTGTGTTCTGCCTGCAGGATGTGTTTTCTGTTTTCACTTTACTGTGATTCACTCTTGAATTCTTTCCTGTGAGAAGCCAAGGATGATCACTTGGTGGCCCATCCCAGGAACTTGCTCAAGATTTGGGACATGACCATCTCCTTGTGCCCCATTTTCCTGCAACCTCTTTACAAAGATTATTAATAAATCTATCTACTTATTATCTTTACCTCTCACTGAATTCCTTCTGAGACATATGAACCTGAGCTTCATTAAGTCCTGAGACAAGTTGTGTGGTTTCAGTTGGAAGACTGTGGGTTCAAGTCCCATCTGAGGTGTGACTGGCTTTGAGTGAATCCCATTGCTTAGGTACAGCTTCACTAGGTCGCTCCTAACCACCATCCCTAGGTGACTAATATCTCTTAAATTAAAATAAAACCAAGCCATGAAACTACTAATGAGTGTTCATCCCAAAAAGTTTACAAAAGGCTTCCACATACTGTGCCTCTAAATCTATCTTTTAATAGCTCTATAAGGTTTGAATTTCTCTCCCTGCTCTATAGAGGGAAACACCAAGCCCAGGAAATGTTAAAGGGTTTGACAAGATCTCCAAGCCTGTAGATAGCGGAGGCCTCAGGACTCAAATGCCCATGTAAGCCGGCATCTCTCAAAACCTCCAAGGCCCTTCCAGTGTAGGGCTCCAAATCAGACAGGTCTTTCACCAGAAGCCACCTGCTGACATCTCAGCTCTGCAAATGATTTTGTCCTTTGCCTGGCCAGGTCAGGCTCCAAATTCAGAGACCTGTTTCCTCCCCATTTCCTCTATTGTCTCCCATCTAGGTCTACTCAATCATAGAGTCTGGGCAAACATCCTATCCTTCTCTTCCTGATAACTACTGCAGTTGTTTCCCAGTCAGTCTCCCTGTCCTTGGGGTTCTTCTCTTACTCTTTCATGTTGCACCAACTACTGTCAAAACCCTGTGTGATAAATTAATTGCAAACATGGCCACAATTATTCTCTGCCTGTATCCACACTCTTGGCAATGTGACTATCTCTTCCTATCAAGAGGCAGAGTCTATTTCCCCATTCCTTGAATCTAAGTTTGCCTTGTGAGTTGCTTTGGCCAATAGGATATGGTAGAAATGACAAAGTACCAATTCTAAGTAGGCTGCAAGAGGCCATGTGCATTTCCATTTCCTGGAAATCTATCCAGTCACCATGTGAACAAGCCCAGGCTAGCCTTCTGAAGAGTGAGAAATCATTTGGCCCAGAATCCCACTGGCCCACCCAGCCAATAGCTAGCCAAATGCCAACCATGCGATGAGGCCATCCTGAATCAACCAGTCCCTAGCCTACCCATTAACTAACCTAATATGCTTGAGGGAAGCATCATAATCAGCTAAGCCAATCCAGACCAGAAGGACCAGCTAGCCAACTCATAGATTAGTGAGAAATGATCATTGTGGTATTAAACCAATAAATTCTGGCTTACACAGCAAAAGCAAACTGATATAACCTTTGTCCCCTCCTCTCTGGCTCTCAGGGACTTCCCAGACCAAGCTCCTCATCCCAGGTATTCAAAGTCTTCCTAATTAAGTTGATACCTCAGTTTCATTTACTGCAGTTTCTCCAAAGCCTGGTCTCCACAGTGTCCCTGATATTTCTGGCTCTTTCCACTCTTGAACTTCTCACCTTTACCCCTCCACACACACCTGAATACCATGTCACCCTCCTCTCTCCATCTCTCAAAATTATGTTTTTCCTTCAATATTTCACTCTGGAGTCTTCCATGATAGTATCTCTTATTGCTTTAAGGCCTTTTGCACTTTTAGTCTCAAACTTCACTCTAATTTGCTATGTTTGTCAAAGAAGCACTTAATCATATCCCTGTCCTGCCTTGCTTTATTCCTAACTGGCTCATATAGTTCATTATAGAGCAGGAAGAACAAACTTGGCCTATATGTCTAAACAGATGAGTCAGCAGAAGATGCCTGCAGAGATATCTGCTGGAAAAATTGTCACGATTGATTAGTAATGTCTGCCACTGAGATAGACAAGAGGGGTCCTAGCATACAGGTCAATATTGGCCTTTCATGGTCTAATACAGGGACTCTCGAACCATTTGTCTGATAGAACCCGATAGGTCCTTTCTAAAAATAACAAAATGCATAAAATAAAATACATCAGATTATTTTAAAAAACCAATTATATTGAAATACTTTTATCAAAATATTTAAAAATATATAACATGTGCTTCATCTTTAATATAGTATACAACAAGATCTAGTGGTGGGAAGGATAGTGTCTAATAACTACTGCAATTTTGATATACAATGATCTTTCAAAGTATTTATAACCGCATTGTGATATGAAGATATTGTGGCTTCTGTTGGGAACAAAGATTCAGCTATGCTATTTGTTGCCTGTACTCATAAAGGAAACTTTTTATTTAATTTAGAACAAAATATAGATGTAATTTTTTTCAATTATGTCTCATGGACCCCCTAAATTGTATCCTTAGTACCTTAAGTTAAGAACACCTGGCCGAGCCTGTAATATACATAAAAGACAGGGGCTGCTTTCAGATTGATTTATATTCCTGAGACAGATCCAGATTAGATATTGACATGAGATGGATGATCAGTAACACTGTAAAAGAACACAACCCACTGTTACCATGCAGGACCTACAGGGGTTGACACCCGGTTAAGGAGACTGTGGTCTGGTTTGTCAGTGTACCTTTTCTGTTACATATTGTGGCTTCATCAGTTTTCTTCTCCTCACAGGAGCAAGGCCTCAGGTACTTATGGGGACACACTTCACTTCCCAGGACACACACACTGGCCCAGGGGATCTCTCCTGGCCATTTCCTCTTCAACTCCTAGAACTCAATGCCTTTCCCATTATCTTGCTTGGGCCTCTTTGCCTAGCCCTGATGAACTAATTGACAGAACCCCTCTTTGTTCAGCAACCTTTCAGGAGTAGGGTTTCCCTACTCTTTGGCCTCCCGGTAGCCTCACACTCTAGATTTAGAGGGGGAGGTCTCCCATAGCCCTTGCGCTACCCAGGACCTCAGAACCCTAACCCAGGTCCTGTGTCATCTAGGCATTGAATTCAGCCCAATCCTTACAGAATCTCCTTCTTATTGTAAAGGTGAATGTGTCCAACACTCCTTATATACTGCCTCAAAAACTTTTTGGCCAAACCTCTGCTTCCAGTCAGTGCTTAGCTGACCTGTTTTAGGAAGCCTTCACCCTAACCTGGGGCTTCTACAATACAGCCAAATGGAACCCCAAGGGAGCCTGCCTGGCTCTCATAAATGATCAATAAAGCAATGTGGGAGACGTATGAGTCAATGGGGTTTCCCTTGACTACCTTTTTTTTTTTTTAATTTTCTTTACTTTATTGTGTTGGTTTTGCCATACACTGACATGAATCCGCCATGGGTATACATATACTCCCCCTCCAGAGCCCCCCTCCCTCCTCCCTCCTGATTCCCTCCCTCTGGGTCATCCCAGTGCACCAGCCCCAAGCATCAAACCTGGGCTGGCAATTGATTTCACATATGATAATTAACATGTTTCAATGCCATTCTCCCATATCATCCCACCCTTGCCCTCTTCCACAGAGTCCACGAGACTGTTCTATACATCTGCGTTACTTTTGCTGTCTCGTATGCTGGGTTCTCCTTACCATCTTTCTAAATTCCATATATATGCATTAGTATACTGTATTGTTGTTTTTCCTTCTGGCTTACTTCACTCTGGATAATAGGCTCCAGTTCCATCCACCTGAGTAGAACTGATTCAAATGAATTTTTTTTTAATGCTGAGTAATATTCCATTGTGTATATGTACCACAGCTTTCTTATCCATTCGTCAGTTGATGGGCATCTAGGTTGCTTCCATGTCCTGGCTATTGTAAACAATGTGGCGATGAACATTGGGGTACACGTGTCTCTTTCAATTCTGGTTTTCTCGGTGTGTATGCCCAGCAGTGGGATTGCTGGGTCATATAGCAGTTCTATTTCCAGTTTTTCAAGGAATCTCCACACTGTTCTCCATAGTGGCTGTACTAGTTTGCATTCCCACCAACAGTGTAAGAGGGTTCCCTTTTCTCCACATCCTCTCCAGCATTTATTGCTTGTAGACTTTTGGATGGCAGCCATTCTGAGTGGTGTAAAGTGATACCTCATTGTGGTTTTGCTTTGCATTTCTCTGATAATGAGTGATGTTGAGCATCTTTTCATGTGTTTGTTAGCCATTTGTATGTCTTCTTTGGAGAAATGTCTGTTAAGTTCTTTGGCCCACTTTTTGATTGGGTCGTTTATTTTTCTCGAATGGAGCTGCAGGAGTTGTTTGTATATTTTTGAGAATAATTGTTTGTCTGTTGCTTCATTGGCTACTATTTTCTCCCATTCTGAAGGCTGTCCTTTCACCTTGCTTATAGTTTCCTTTGTTGTGCAGAAGCTTTTAATTTTAATTACGTCCCATTTGTTTATTCGTGCTTTTATTTCTGATATTCTGGGAGGTGGGTCATAGAGGATCCTGCTTTGGTTTATGTCGGAGAGTGTTTTGCCTCCCTTGACTCCCTTTTTAATGGGAGTTAAAAAGCAGTAGATGTTTGTTGTTGTTGTTTAGTCACTAAGTCATGCCTGACTCTTTGCAACCTGATAGACTGTAGCCCACCAGGGTCCTCTGTCCATGGGATTTCCCAGGCAAGAATACTGGAGTGGATTCCCATTTCCTTCTCCAGAGGATCTTCCCAACCCTTGTCTCCTGTTTGGCAGGTGGATTGTTTCCCAATGAGCCACCTTGGAAGCCCTAACTCATGTGTACTTTAAGAAAATAGAGGGTTTTTAATAATTTTTTTAAAAAGTGAGCTGAACTTTTTGATGTCCCTTTAAAATATAATCCTATCATTCCCTACTTCTCCAGGCATGCATAGTTGAATATCCAGATTTACAAAGCAGGCAAAGCAGTTTCCTTTGATTTATAGGAAGTTGCTTTTCAGTCTCCTTTAACCCCTGAGCTCTTTCAATAAGAAAAAAACAATGAATCAGTGGGTTTCCCTTGACCAATGACAGTTAAGAGCCAATGGATGAATGCTTCTCCCTTTTGCTCCTCAGTATGTTCTCTTGGCAAAATTCTGTTAGTCTTTGCCCTGCTTCATTTTGTACTCCAAGGCCAAACTTGCCTATTACCCCAGGTATCTCTTGACTTCCTACTTTTGCATTCCAAGCCCTTATGATGAAAAAGACACCTTTTTTTGGTGTTAGTTCTAGAAGGTCTTCTAGGTCTTCACAGAACCATTCAACTTCAGCTTCTTTGGCATTAGTGGTTGAGGCACAGATTTGGATTACTGTGATCTTGAATGGTTTGCCTTGGAAATGAACTGAGATGATTCTATTGTTTTTGAGATTGCACCCAAGTATTGCATTTTGGACTCTTTTGTTGGTTATGAGGTCTACTCCATCTCTTCTATGGGATTCTTGCCCACAGTAGTATATATAATGGTCACCTGAATTAAATTCACCCATTTCTGTCCATTTTAGTTCATTGATTCCTAAAATGTCAATGATCACCCTTGCCATCTCCTGCTTGACCACGTTCAATTTACCTTGATTCATGGACCTAACATTCCAGGTTCCTATGCAATATTGTTCTTTACAGCATCAGACTTTATTTTCACCTCCAGACACATCATAACTGTGTGTTATTTTTGCTTGGCCAAGCCTGTTCATTCTTTCAGGAGCTATCTCCCCATTCTTCCCCAGTAGCATACTGGACACCTACCAACCTGGTGGGGTCATCATCTGGTGTCATATCTTTTTGCTTTTTCATATTGTTCATGGAGTTCTTGACACAAGAATACTGGAGTGGTTTGCCATTTCATTTTATAGTAGACCACATTTTTTCAGAACTCTCCACTCTGACCCATCCATCTTGGGTGAATCTGCACAGCATGGCTCATAGTTTCATTGAGTTACACAGGGCTGTGATCCATGTGATCATTTTGGTTAGCTCTCTGTGATTATAGTTCTTGCTTCTTCTGTCTATCCTCTGATGGATGAGGATAAGAGGCTTCCTGATCAACTGCAAACTTCCTGATGGGAAGGACTGGGTGTGGGGAAAACTGGGTCTTGTTCTAGTGGGCAGGGCCAAGCTCAGGAAATATTTAATCCAATTGTCTGCTGATGGATGGGGCTGTTCTCCCTCCCTGTTAGTTGCTAGGCCTGAGGCAACCCAGTCCTGAAGTCTGTAGGCTCTATAGTAGGGCTAATGGTGACCTCGAAGAGGATTTATCCCAACACCCACCACCCAGGACTGATGCTGCCAGTGCCCCTGTAACTGTGGTAGGCCACTGCCAACCTGTGCCTCCACAGGAGACCCTCAAACAGTCACAGTCAGGTCTGGTACAGTCTCCTGTGGGGTCACTGGTGTGCAAAAAGGTTTTGTTTGTGCCCTCCAAGAGTCTGTTTGTCCCATGCCTGTGAAAGTTCTGTAATCAAATCCTGCTGACCTTCAAAGCCAGATTCCCTGGACATTCTAACTCTCTGTGCTAGATTTCCAGGTTGGGAAGTCTGATGTGGGGCCTGGAACCTTCACAACAGTGTGAGAACTTCTTTGGTATTATTGTTCTCCAGTTTGTAGGTCACTCACTCAGCAGGTATGGAATTTTATTTTAACATGATTGCCCCACTTCTACCATCCCATTGTGGCTTCTCCTTTGTCCTTGGGCATCAGATGTCTCTTTTTGTGGGCTCCCATGTCCTCCTGTCAATGGCTGTTCAAAACTAGTTGTGATTTTGGTGTTCTCACAGGAGAAATGCACACATGTCCTTCTACCCCACCTTCTTGGGATTGAAGGTATGCAGCTATAATTAATCCACTTCATGGACCACAGCCTTGTCAAGGCAAAGGGGCTTGTGCAACTCAATGAGGCTATGAGCCATGCCACGCAGGGCCACTCAAGATAAATGCGTCCAGGTGAATAGGTCTGACAAAACATGGTATACTCAGGGAGGAAATGGCAAACCATTCCAGTATTCTTGCTGCAAGAACCCCATGAACACTATAAAAAAACAAAAAGATGTGACATCAGATGATGAGCCCACCAGGTTGGTAGGAGAAATAAGACGGGGAGATTGCAGCTTCCCCCAAACACATCAAAAACTCATCAAGATATGGAACAACTCCTACAAAGCAACCTCTAGGAGACAGCAGAAGATGCCAGGCCTCCAGGGGGTATATGGCTAAGCTCCCTGAAATGAGGTAGGAGAGAGGATGGGGACATATAAAGGGAAAGATTGAGAACTTCTGTATGGGAGCTTGTGCCCCAACGGAGGGAAAGAGTCATGAAGAAGGAAGAGTTCCTCTGCACTGGGAAGCTCCTTCACAGACTAGGCCCAAGGGGGAGCTGCAGAATCTCAGAAAGCTGGATAAAGCAAGGACCTAGAGCACAGAAAACAAAGCTGCACTTCTCAGCCCATAAACAGCTCACATACTGTGGCCCTGACCAGATGTGGGTTTGGGGAACTGAGAGAAGCCCACAGAAGCCCAGCAGTGCAGATGGTGGGCCCAGGGTGCCAAGAGAGGCATGTGTACAAACCTCTGCAGCGCATACAAACCATATGGCACAGAGTGTGGGCCCATGGGACCAAAAGAAGAGCATACAAGCCCTGCGACATAGAGGGCAAGCTCAGGGGGCTGAGGGAAGCCCCACACAAGTCTCTGTGGTGCAGAGGGCAGAGTTGAGGAGTCGAGAAAAGATCCAAACAAGCCCCTACCTAGCAAGTTTCGGCCTGCAGTGTAGGGCAAGACAGGGTACAGAAGCACTGGCATAGATTCCAGGGACAAGTAGGGGGTTGGCAACAGTGAAGATACGCTGAGAGGGCCACTTTGACACTGCTACGGAAATAGACGTGTCTAACACTGCCAAAGTCGGAAGGACTGCCCAAAGACATACTGAACCCATAGAGACCCCAAACACTGCCCTGCCCTTCAGAGAGACGAGACCCAGCTCAGTCATCCAGAACACTGGCCCAAGCTCCTCCAACCAGGAAAACTTCACAGGAAACTAATCCAATCCCATCCACGGGGGCAGGCTCCACAATCAAGAACTACCACCTTGAGAAGCCTTTTTTTTCCCCTCTTTTAGATATGCCTATTCCCCCTACATACTTCTAGCTTCACATTAGCCTTTTGTGGCACTGTAGAGTTTTCCTCTTTGGTTTTTCTTGTTTAAAAGAAAATAATTTTTTGAATATTTTTTTCACCCTTTTTTGGTGATTTTTCTGCTTTTGTTTTTGATATATTTGATTGCTTTTCTTATAGCTCTTTAAAAGCTGTAGCTATTCCTGAATATATATAAATCTTTTTCACAAATGTCTATTTATCTTTGCTTTTCTATTTTTCTTTTATTTTTTTACCTTTTCTTTCATCCCTTCTTTTTCTCTTTTCTCTCCTTTCTCTTCTTTTTTTCTTATTTTTTCCTGTTTTTTTTCCTTCATGCTTTCTTTTTTCACCACATAAGTTAAATTATTGTACTCTCTTTACTATATTCCCCAGGTGGCACTCTGCTCAGTCTCAGTTTTTCAGACTGAGTGTTAGTTAGCGCTGCTTTTAATTGACCGATATCACCTTTGGTTTCCCTTCTTCACCAAGTGAATCTCCTGTACTCTTTTCTTTAGAATGCTTTGGTTATATCTGTGCGTGTGGAAGTGTGTGAATATGTCCCATTATTTCTTTAATTATCTGCTTGTTCTTGTATTAACTATCTATCTGGGTTCATCTTTTATTTGCTTTTTTGTCTTGGTATGTTTGTTTTAACCCCCTTTAATCCCATAACAAGCGACTTATGGATCTCTGATCTGACCAAGGATCACACTTGAACCACTGAGGTGGGAGCATTGAGTCCAAGATCCCAGACTACCAGAGAACTCCTAAGCCCAGGGGGTATTAATTACTAAGAACTTCAACAACTGTACACAAAGCCTATTATCACCAAGCTGTTGACAGCATACATGCCAGGACACTTTACCCAAACAAAAAGCAAGACAAAAACAATCATCAACAGACAGGAGTCCCATAGACACTCCAAAATATACCACCTTACACAGTCCTGCCTATCAGACAAAAAAAACACCAAAAACCTCACCTCTTCCCACTAGAATACAGGCACAAGTCACCCCTAATAAGAAGTCAACACAAACCACTCAACCAACCTTTCCCTTGAAGGGCAAAAACCAAGAGGAGAAGGAATTCAAACCTAAAGCTTGAAAAAAGTAGACCTCAAGTGGAGTAAGTTAGAAAAAAAAAATTGAAAAACAGAGAAATACAACACAATGAAACAACAAACTCACAAGACCAAATAAACAAAGAGGAAATAACCAACATACCTGAAAGAGAATTCAGAATAATGATAGTAAAGATGATCTGAAAACTTGAAAATAGTATGGAGAAAATGCAAGAAACCATTAACACAGTTAATACAATTACCATGGACATAGAAGAAATAAAGAATAAGCAGTGCTGAATAACACAATTACTGAAATTAAAAACACTCTAGAAGAAATCAGTAGCAGAATAACTGAGGCAGAAGATCGGAATAGTGAGCTGAAAGATAGAATGGTGGAAGTACTTGCTAAAGAGCTGAATAAAGGAAAAAGAGTGAAAACAATTGAAGATAGTCTCAAGACCTTTGGGACAATATTAAATGCATTAACATTCAAGTTATAGGGGTCCTAGAGGAGGAGAAAAATAGAAAGGCACTGAGAACATTTTTGAAGAAATTATAGTTGAAAACTTCCCCAACATAGGAAAATAGGTTCAGTAGCTCAGTCGTGTCCAACTCTGCAACCCCATGGACTACAGCACACCAGGCTTCCCTGTTCATCACCAACTCCCAGATCTTGCTCAAACTCAAGTTCATCGAGTCAGTGATGCCATCCAACTATCTTATCCTTTGTTGTCCCCTTTTCCTCCTGCCTTCAATCTTTCCCAGCATCAGGGTCTTTTCCAAAAAGTCAGTTCTTTGCATCAGGTGGCCAAAGTATTGAAGTTTCAGCTTCAGCATGAGTCCTTCCAATGAATATTTCAGGACTGATATCCTTTAGGACAGACTGGTTGTATCTCCTTGCCATCCAAGGAACTCTCAAGAGTCTTCTCCAACACCACAGTTCAAAAGCATCAATTCTTCAGCATTCAGCTTTCTTTATAGTCCAACGCTCACATCCTTAGGTGACGACTGGAAAAACTATGACTTGACTATATGACCTTTGTCTGCAAAGTAATGTCTCTGCTTTTTAATAGGCTGTCTAGGTTTGTCATAGCTTTACTTCCAAGGAGTAAGCGTCTTTTAATTTCATGGCTGCAGTCACCATCTGCAAGGATTCTGAAGCCCAAGAAAATAAAGTCTGCCTCTATTTCCACTGTTTCTCCATCTATTTGCCATGAAGTGATGGGACCAGATGTCATGACCTTAGTTTTTGGAATGTTGAGCTTTAAGCCAACTTTTTCACTCTCCTCTTTCACTTTTATTAAGAGGCTCTTTAGTTCCTCTTCACTTTTTGCCATAAGGGTGGTATCATCTACATATCTGAGGTTATTGATATTTCTCCCAGCAAACTTGATTCCAGCTTGGCTTCTTCCAGCCCAGCATTTTGCATGATGACTCTGCATATAAGTTAAATAAACAGGGTGACAATATATCACCTTGATATATTCCTTTCCCAATTTAGAACCAGTCTGTTGTTCCATGTACAGTTCTAACTGCTGCTTCTTGACCTGCATACAGATTTCTCAGGAGGCAGGTAAGGTGGTCTGGTATTCCCATCTCTTCAAGAATTTTCCACTGTTAGTTGTGATACACACAGTCAAAGGCTTTGGCATAGTCAATAAAGCAGAAGTAGATGTTTTTCTGGAACTCTCTTGCTTCTTACGCAATCCAACAGATGTTGGCAACTTGATCTTTAGTTCCTCTGCTTTTTCTAAAACCAGTTTGAATATCTGGAAGTTCTTGATTCATGTACTGTTGAAGCCAGGCTTGGAGAATTTTGAGCATTACTTTTCTAGCGTGTGAAATGAGTGCAAATGTGTGGTAGTTTGAACATTCTTTGGCATTGCCCTTCTTTGGGATTGGAAAGAAAACTGAGCTTTTCCAGTCCTGTGGCAACTGCTGAGTTTTCCACATTTGCTGGCATATTGAGTGCAGCACTTTCACAACATCATCTTTTAGGATTTGAAATATCTCAGCTGGAATTCCATCACCTCCACTAGCTTTGTTCACAGTGACGCTTCCTAAGGCCCACTTGACTTCACACTCCAGGAAGTATGGCTCTAGGTGAGTGATCACATCAACACAGTTATCTGGGTCATTGAGATATTTTCTGTATAGTTCTTCTGTGTATTCTTGCCACCTCTTCTTAATATCTTCTGTTTCTGTTATGTTCATACCATTTCTGCCCTTTATTGTGCCCATCTTTACATGAAATGTTCCCTTGGTATCTTTAATTTTCTTGAATAGATCTCTAGTCTTTCCCATTCTATTGTTCTCCTCTATTTCTTTGCATTTTTCACTTAGGATGGCTTTCTTATCTCTCCTTGCTATTCTTTGGAACTCTGCATTCAGATGGGTATATCTTTCCTTTACTCCTTTACCTATCAACTTCTCTTCTTTCTCAGCTATTTGTAAGGCCTCCTCAGACAACCTTTTTGCATTTCTTTTTCTTGAGGACAGTTTTGATCACTGCCTCCTGTACAATGTTACAAACCTCATGAACTCATTTTTGCCAAATTCAGACTTTAACTGAAGAAAGTTGGAAAAACCACTAGGCCATTCAGGTATGACCTAAATCAAATCCCTTACAATTATACAGTGGAAGTGACAGATTCAAGGGATTAGACAGAGTGCCTGAATAACTATGGACAGAGGTTCTTAACATTGGACTTTGAGTAAAGCAACAAATTTGAATAAAGTGTATTGCCTTCCATGATGTGAATGGGCCTCATTAATTTGTTGACGGCCTGAATACAGAAAAAAGCCTTATCTTCCCTCTACAAGAGGAAATTCTGCCAGCACTTGGCCTTTGGACTTGAACTGCAACATCATGTCTTACTTGGGTCTCTAGCCTGCTGGTCCATTCTACAGATTTTGGACTTAACTATGAGAGTCAATACATATAATACACATACATGTACTTGTATTTTATACATTGAGATATGTGTGTGTGTGTGTTCAGTCAGTAAGCCATTGTGACTTTTTGCAACCCCATAGACTACAGCACACTAGGCTTCCCTATCCTTCACCATCTCCCAGAGTTTGCTCAAACTCATGTCCATACAGTCAATGATGCCATCCAACTATCTCATCCCCTGGCACCTACTTCTCCTCCTGCCCTCAGTCTTTCCCAGAATCAGGGTTTTTCCCAGTGAGTCAGCTCTTTGCATCAGGTGGCCAAAGTATTGAAGCTTCAGCTTTAGCATCAATCCTTCCAATGAATATTCAGTGTTGATTTCCTTTAGGATTGACTGCTCTGATCTCTTTACTGTCCAAGGGACTCTCAAGAGTCTTCTACAACACCACAATTAGAAATCACGAATTATTCAGTACTGAGCCTTCTTTGTAGTCCAATTATCACATTCATACATGACTACTGGAAAAGCCATAGCTTCGACCATATGGACATTTTCCAGCAATATGATGTCTCTGCTTTTTAATAATCTGTCAAGGTTTGTCATATCATTCCTTCCAAGGAGCAAGTGTCTACTAATTCCATGGCTGCAGTCTATTGCTACTTTTTCCCCTTCTATTTGCTATGAAGTGATGGGACCAGGTGTCATGATCTTAGTTTTTTGAATGTTGAGTTTTAAGTCATTTTTTTCACTCTCCTCTTTCACCCTCATCAAGAGGCTCTTAAGTCCACTTCCCTTTCTGTCATTAGAATTGTATCATCTGTGTATCTGAGGCTGTTGCTATTTCTCCCAGCAATCTTGATTCCAGTTTGTGCTTCATCCAGCCTGACATTTCACATGATGTACTTACTCTGCACTAAAGTTAAACAAACAGATGACAACATGTAGCCTTCTCTTCCTCCTTTCCCAATTTTGAGCCAGTCAGTTATTCCATGTAAAGTTGAAACTGTTGCTTATTGCCCTGCATAAAGATTTCTCAGGAGACAGGGTAAATGGTCTGGTATTCCCATCTCTCTAAGAATTTTCCACAGTTGGTTGTGATCCATACAGTCAAAGGCTTTAGTGTAGTCATGGGCTTCCCAGATAGCACTGGTGATAAAGAACTCACCTGCCAATGCAGGAGACATAAAGATGCGGGTTTGATCCCTGGTTCTGGGAGATCCACTGGAGAAGGAAATGGCAACCCACTCCAGTATTCTTGCCTGGAGAATCCCATGGACATAGAAGCCTATGTGCACTACAGTCCACGTGGTCGCAAAGAGTCAGACACAACTGAAGTGACTTAGCACGTGTGCACATGGTCAATGAAGCAGCAGGAAATATTTTTTTGGAATTCTCATGATTTTTTTCTATGAGCCAATGGATGCTGGCAATTTAATCTCTGGTTCCTCCACCTTTTCTGAATCCAATTTCTACATCTGGAAGTTCCTCATTCATTTTCTGCTGAAGTCTAGCTTGAAGGATATTGAGCATTACATTATTAGCATGTGAAATGAGTGCAATTGTCCAGTAGTCTGAACTTTCTTTGGCATTGCCCTTCTTTGGGATTGGAATGAAAACTGAACTTTTCCAGTCCTGTGGCCACTGCTGATTTTTCCAAATCTGCTGACATATTCAATGTAGCACTTTCACAGCATCATCTTTTAGGATTTGAAATAACTTAGCTGGAATTCCATCACTTCTACCAGCTTTGTTTGTAGTAATGCTTCCTAAGCCTCACTTGACTTCACACTTGAGGATGTCTGGCTCTAGGTGAGTGATTGCACCATTGTAGTTATCCTGATCATTAAAACATCTTTGTATGTTTTTGTATACATATATAGCATGTATATATAAATACAGATATATACACATACACACATATATATACACACCATATATATTCACACACCATATATGTGTGTATACATCTATACATACATAGATGTGTGTGTATACATATATATACACACACATACACACACACGAGATAGAGAGTCATCCTTCACTATGCACAGGGGATTGGTTCTAGGATCCCTTGGAATACCAAATCCATGGATGCCCTAGTCCCTTAGATAAAATTGCAAAGTATAATGAATATATTCAATCCTCCATATCTGTGGGTTTCACATTTATGGATTCAATCTACCCAGAGTCAATTGGTTGAATCCTTGGATGCAAAAACCTGTGGATATGCAGGGATAGATATAGATACATTAATAGATATGTAAATATATTTGGATATAGATATAGATCCTATTTTCTCTAGCTCTAGAATCTTGATGAATGAAGGTGGAAGGAAAGCAGGAGGTGGGCAGCCCAGGACTCAGTGACATTGTTCCAAGGGCATGGCCCTATGCACCACCCAATCATGCTTGTAGGAAATTCAGACACTCCACATCCCCACATGTTCTGAGGCTGAAATTTTTTGTAATCAGGATAGAACACCACCTTCCTAGTCTGCCTGGCATTCACTGAGCCAGCTCCCTAAGCAGCCCCTTCAGGCAGACACCTTGCTTCTTGGGCATCTCCTACCAGTCCCCACCAGCCCTGACTCCAGCTTCTTCACACCTCACACCTCTAGTCTAAGGCGGTAGGGACATGGGTGGAGGGGTGAGTTCCTGGATCAGGGGGATGGAGATCAAGACGAGGCAACACTTGTCAGAGTCCACTGCTCCCATTCACACCTGGTAATCTCACCAGGATGCTGAGGACCTAGGGTCATTTCAACAGGACGAGAAGGAATGTGATGATCCCCAAATATCTGCCCCAATTAGCTTAGGCTCCGTAATGATCCCTCTGTTCTTCCTGCAGTGAGAGGTCCCAACCCTTCTATATGTCATTAGGATTGCAAATGCATTATTTGGTCTCCACAAAGAAGTTCACGCCTTAGGCAAGGGGGCAATGGTGAACCCCAGAGGACTCACCCTAGAGCCTTGGAGAGAGTGTGGCCCTCTTAGCACTTTGACTTCAGATTTGTAGCTTCTAAAGCTGTGAGAAAATTAATTTCTTTTACTTTAAGTCTCCTGTCTGTGGTTCTTTGATACAACTGTCCTAGGAAACTAATACAGTGAGTTTAGTAGATATTGCCCAACAGTTTGACAAAGTGCCACTCTCTAAATTTCTGAGAAAAGTCAAGGATTAGAGTCCAGAAATTAATGGCCACATCCAGGTACTGCCCTCCTTGAGGATCTGTCAGGGCAGCCAGCTGCACTTCCCCTGGCCAATCCTTCACCTTGAAACTACTACCATTGACCCTACCTGGAAGCAAAGTCTCAGAAAAGATTATTTATCTAAGGTCAAACAGCTGGCAAGTATTGGAACCAAGACTTCAACTCAGACTGATTCTAAAGCCGGGTTGTAGGCCCCAAAGTGTATTCCCACCTGACACCACCAGGCAGACTGCTCAGAGCTCTACCCTCTAGTTCACCCCATAGATGTCTCGTGCTGTGAGGCAGAGCAGCTGGAGACTTTATGAGGCCTCTAATGTACTAACTATCTTCTAACCTGATTATACAAAAAAGCCATATGTGAAACTCCCACTTTCATAACCACATAATTTATAAAGAAATGCGTGTACTTTTCCTGGGGCCTTTGCCTGTCCGCTTCATGAGGGCTCAAAAATATCACATAGGTTTTAAAACACAACAGGATTATAGGTCATGGTGAAACAAAATATTCATTTAACCCAAGTCATATACACACCCACAAAACAAATACAGATGACTTAGGGCAAAATTCATACAATCTGTTATCAAAAAGGAGCACTAAAAAATTTCCTTCTTTTAACAGAGAAAGAAATCAAATTCCAGTCTTAGATTACTTAATAAAATCCACTCACTTAGTTAACTTCAAACTAAATTTAGTAATCCTGACTATGCATAAAATTTTTTTCCTCATGATTCCTTTTCAGAACCTTTCATCACTTTCTATATCAATATCAGTTTGTCCTGTTTTTCCATCCAAAACAGTCAGCTCTAAAACATACTTTGTTTCATTTCCCTCAATAAAATGTAATTTCACTCCACATATCTTCTTTACTGAAAACACACATTCTACTTTCCTACATATACTGAAATGCTTCGTTATTTCTGCTAGCTTTAATTACATGTTTAAATTAGAATCCTCAATTCTTAAAACCTTAATACCTAGTGAAAACCAAGAAATAAGCAGTTATGAACTATCTTTTACTTTAGTATTCTGAAGATTGGTGAACATAAATTACCAGTAACAATTTCTTCTTTTTGTCAATGCAATTTTTATAACTTTAAAATTTTTATAAAAAGTTCAAATTTATAGCAAATTTGCAAAATTAGAACAAAAATTCCTATACACCTTTCCCCAAATTGACTACTTATTGATATTTTGCTCCCTTCATGTCATTATCAGTGTAATTTTACAAACATGCTACTACAGAAGAAAATTATTTCATAGCAACTGCAATTAATCAATATTTTTAAAAATGGTTCAGTCTCAATTTAAAGAGAATACCACTTTGCTGCCAGGATCATCAATTGGAAATTAACCCACAGCCTTGAATTGGAAAGTTCACTAGATTCAACCAAATCTGAAGCCTATACATAATTATGGGCAACACCTATGTCAGGGCACCCAAACGTTTCCAAAGTGACCAGGTTGATGTCCATTTCAAAGTGCATTTTATTCTTTTCTTTGTCAATGGAGACTCACTCTAACGGCCTTTGAAAAAGAAATTATTATTGTTAAAACAATATTTTATTTTGAAAAAACTCACAAATTAAAAAAGACTCCTATTCTAAAAGTAACTGAATGGTAACAACCAATCCCACCAAGCTTACCGGCAACAGCAACTATATGGCTACCACCAAGAAATCTCTGCTGTGACGTCTGAATCTCCATTTCCTCTGGAAATAACAAGAAGTTTCATTTCTATCATCTGATATTTTCCAAAACTAACCATGAGAGCCTATGTGACCTCACAACCTTCCACATCTGATTCCACAGATACTGCAGTTGTCATATATCTGTGATTCACTTAAAGGGCTGCATATGGACAGGATCTTTTCGGGAACAGGAGAGACAGTTGGGTTAGAACTGATTCATGTGGTGCATGAACTGTGAAAGGAAGGGCTAAAATCACAGTCCTGGTGCAGATTGGACAGCCCCTAGCTGTCCAATAACTTGGCTAGAGAACATCACCTGAGTACACAGCCTTCCCTGGGAGAAAGCACTGTACAGATTCTTCACCAAGCAGCTAATCAGACACCTTTAAGAAAGCAGACGTATTTTCTGGCTTCTTTAACTTGTTTCTTATTGCCTGCAGCTCCTGAAAATACAACCTAGATTCCCTCAGTATCAGCCAATGAAGTCACATGAAAAGTTTGCTCCTATTCACTCTTGTTGGTGGATTTCCAAGGGTAAAAGAATACAGTCCACGTCTTCTCAGTCACAAGGAAACCACTGTCACTGAATATCCCTGGGATACTTCCTACATCCAACCAACAAAGAGAGTGACAACCAAGGTTTTCTGATCAAAAACAAATGTGTCCCCTTGCTGAGAGATGGTGGCAGTGATATTTGCCTTGCAGAGCCCCTCAGCATCCCTCAGTGAAGACAGGAGGTGATAATTGGTTGGACTGAAGAGTTCCCTGTAAGTTGACAGATAAAGGAAAAAATCACACAGCTTTGTCCTGTACAGTTGGTATATCCTCTTAACAAGCCAGGCATTGGCTTATTACAGAGAACAGTGGACTTTCCTACATCCATTAAAAAAGGCTTAGTCATCTCAGAGCACACAGGCGCCAGGGAACTCCATGTGTGGACGCTCACAGTGAGCGTCATCTTATGGTCTGAGTGAAGGTGGACACACCATAGATGAACAACATATCTTCATCCTCAAAACCCACAGGCAACAGCAGAAGGAAGACGTGCTGTCCAAAGCAATAAAGCATTTTCCACTTTCCTCTATGCTCCAGAGAAGATCAAGAAGAGCCTGCCAGATATCGTTCAGCTCCCAATAAAGTGCCCCCATGGTGTGCCTTTCTCCATTCACTATCTCTCTGCAACTGCTTCAGTAGAATTCAATTTCTGTTTTGACACAGTGGGCCTTTGTCACCTCACACATGCAAATTATGAACAATAGCATACAAAAAGGCTATATATATCAACCTCAGAAATGGTGGGGAGCGATCTGTGCAAAAAAAATAGAGGAAAACAATAGAATGGGAAAGACTAGTGACCTCTTTAAGAAAATCTGAGATACCAAGGGAACATTTCATGCAAAGATGGGCATAATAAAGGACACAAATGGTATGGACCTAACAGAAGCAGAAGATATTAAGAAGAGGTAACAAGAATAAACAGAAGAACTTTACAAAAGAGATCTTCATGACCCAAATAATCACAATGATGTGATCACTCACCTTGAGCCAGACATCCTGGAATGTGAAGTGAAGTGGGCCTTAGGAAGCATCACTATGATCAAAACAAGTGAAGGTAATGGAAGTCCAGCTGAGCTATTTCAAATCGTAAAAGATGATGCTGTGAAAGTGCTTCACTCAATATGCCAGCAAATGTGGAAAACTCAGCAGTGGCCACAGGGCTGGAAAAGTCAGTTTTCTTTCCAATCCCAAAGAAAGGCAATGCCAAAGAATGTTCAAACTACCACACATTTGCACTCATTTCACATGCTAGAAAAGTAATGCTTAAAATTCTCCAAGCCAGGCTTCAACAGTATATGAACCATGAACTTCCAGATGTTCAAGATGGATTTAGAAAAGGCAGAGGAACCACAGATCAAATTGCCAATATCCTCTGGATCACTGAAAAAACAAAAAAGTTCCAGAAAAACATCTACTTCTGCTTTATTGACTACTCCAAAGCCTTTGACTGTGTGGATCACAACAAACTGTGGAAAATTCTTAAAGAGATGGGAATACCAGACCACTTTCCCTGCCTCCTGAGAAATCTGTGTGCAGGTCAAGAAGTAATAGCAAGAACTCTACATGGAAAAACAGACTGGTTCCAAATCGGGAAAGGAATATGTCAAGTCTGTATATTGTCACCCTGCTTATTTAACTTATATGCAGAGTACATCATGAGAAACGCTGGGCTGGATGAAGCACAAGCTGGAATCAAGATTGCTGGGAGAAATATCAATAACCTCAGAATCACAGATCACACCACCCTTATGGCAGAAAGCAAAGAGAAACTAAAGAGCCTCTTGATGAAAGTGGAAGAAAAGAGTGAAAAAGTTGGCTTAAAACTCAATTCAGAAAGCTAAGATCATGGCATCAGGTCCTATTACCTCATGGCAAATAAATGGGGAAACAATGGAAACAGTGACAGACTTTATTTTGGGGGGGCTCCAA
This sequence comes from Antilocapra americana, assembly GCA_007570785.1. Lineage (NCBI taxonomy): Eukaryota > Metazoa > Chordata > Mammalia > Artiodactyla > Antilocapridae > Antilocapra > Antilocapra americana. Next base: position 10,778,401 of record ML660204.1, on the reverse strand, counting down.
AATCACTGCAGATGGAGACTGCAGCCATGAAATTAAAATATGCCTTCTCCTTGGAAGAAAAGCTATGACAAACCTAGACAGCCTATTAAAAAACAGATACATCACATTGCCAACAAAGGTCTGTCTAATGAAGGCTATGGTTTTTCCAGTAGTCATGTATGGATGTGAGAGTTGGACCATAAAGAAGGCTGAGTGCTGAAGAATTGATGCTTTTGAACTGTGGTGTTGGAGAAGACTCTAGAGAGTCCCTTGGACTGCAAGGAGATCCAATCAGTCCATCCTAAAGGAAATCAGTCCTGAATATTCATTGGAAGGATTGATGCTGAAGCTGAAGCTCTAATACTTTGGCCACCTGATGCGGAGAACTGACTTTTTGGAAAAGACCCTGATGCTGGGAAAGATTGAAGGCGGGAGGAGAAGGGGACAACAGAGGATGAGAGGGTTGGATGGCATCACCTACCTGATGGACATGAGTTTGAGCAAGATCTGGGAGCTGGTGATAGATAGGGAAGCCTGGCGTGCTGCAGTCCATGGGATTGCAAGTAGTCAGACATGACTGAGTTACTGAACTGGGAATGAAAGCAGAGTATTGTGCATGATCCCAGCACACAGCACCACCACAGGGGTAGACAGACCACCTAAACTATGCATCCTGCCCAACCCTATCAGTGATGATTTCTAAAAGCATCTCCACTGCTGGGCATATACACCGAGGAAACCAGAATTGAAAGAGCCACGTGCACCCCAATGTTCATCGCTGCATTGTTTACAATAGCCAGGACATGGAAGCAACCTAGATGCCCATCAACTGACGAATGGATAAGAAAGCTGTGGTATATATACACAATGGAATATTACTCAGCATTAAAAAAAAATTCATTTGAAGCAATTCTACTCAGATGGACGAAACTGGAGCCCATTATCCAGAGTGAAGTAAGCCAGAAGCAAAAACAACAATACAGTATATTAACACATATATATGGAATTTAGAAAGACAGTAATGAGAACCCAACATGGGAGACAACAAAAGGAACGCAGATGTATAGAATAGACTTGTGGACTTTGTGGATGAGGGTAAGGGTGGGATGAGATGGGAGAAGGGCATTGAAGCATGTTAATTGTCATGTGTCTAATCAATCGCCAGCCCAGGATTGATGCTCGGGACTGGTGCAGCGAGATCTCCCGGGGGGGAGGGAGGAGGGAGGGGGGACCCGGAGGGGAAGCATATGTAAACCCATGGTGATATCATAACAATGTATGGCAAAAACAATAATAAAAAAAAAAATAAAAGCATCTCAAGGTGACACCAAACATTTTCATTAATATTCCTAAATACTTTTGTTCCATTGTTTAGTAATTGCTCTCTCAGTATCTTATTTTATTTGGGAATGACTGACATATTAATAAACTTCTGTCACTTCAATGAGCAAAGCTCTAGAACTTTGTTACCAAAATTCATTTTAAGTAGACATTTAAATAGACATTTCTTCCTAAGAAATCATTTTAAGTAAACACTTCTTTCTTTAAAAACAAATAATTCAGGATGAAACTTTTTTCATTTCATTTCTTTATTTATGTATTTTTGGCTGCCCTGGGTCTGGGTTGCTTTTGTACAGGTCTTCTCTAGCTGCTAGAGTAAGGTCTAATCATCTTTGTGTTGCACAAACTTCTCATGGCAATGGCTTCTCTTGTTGCAGAGCATAGGCTCTCGGCACACAGGTTTTAGTGGTTTCGGCGTGTGGGCTCAGTAGTTATGGCTCATGGGCTCTAGAGCATGGACTCAGTTGTGGCACACAGGCTTAGTTTCTCTGAGGCATGTGCAATCTTCCCAGACTAGAAGTCAAATCCATATCCCCTGCATTGGCAGGCAAATTCTTATCCACTGTGCCACCAGGGAAGTCTCTAAGTAGACATTTCTAAAATATAATTATTCTGAAAGAGTTTGCTCAAAAGCTCTTCTCTCATTTACATTTACCTTAAAGTTTCATCCTATCAAGTTATTTTCCTGGCAACAGATACACTGTCTGATCAGTGTTTAGTCACTATGGTGTGTCTCACTCTTTTGCGACCCTATGAACTGTAGCCCACCAGGTTCCTCTAGCTGTGGGATTGCCCAGGCAAGAATACTGGAGTGGGTTGCCATTTCCTTCTCCAAGGGATCTCCCGACCCAGGGATCAAACCTGCATCTCTTACATCTCCTGCACTGGCAGGGGGATTCTTTACCACTGAGCCACCAGAGAAGCCCCTGCAAAAGATATAATAAGGTCTTATTTGATTTCTACTAACCCTAGATACAATAAAGTGTAATATTGATACTTAATGTGATGACTCTAAAGACATGTCTATATTAATTAGATTAATAAACTTTAACTTTAGTACCATATATCAACTTAATATTGAATATTTCCCAGTATGAGTGAATCTGAAAGTCATTTTGGCTGGTGTCTTTTATATTTAATCTGTAAACACTTACTTTCAAATTAAAATGAGCTCTTTATAAATTCAATTTTGATAATACTTTCTGGAGATAGAGATACCTCATACGTATAATGTGTACACAGACCTATAAATGGGCAAAACTAGAGATCTCGTAGCTTACCTTTAGAAAGAAAACTTAGTTATGAATCAGGTATTACAATATAAGCTTACTATTTTACAAAGAATGATTGGAATCATTAAAGTTGCTTGCTCAGAAAACTAAGGCTTTATTCTTTGAAAAGCTTGGCTGAGGGAGCATTCCCAGTGGCTTAAACAGCCACTTTGTCATTTTTTTCCCTTGGTTTCAAGTTCTGCCTGATTGAGCTAATTAGGCTCAGCCTCAGGTCCATGTGGCCTCTGTTTCCATTTCTGGTTTGTAGAGCTTTACAAGTGATCAACAGTTGCTTTAGTTCCCCCAAAGAACTGGTCTGTCTCCTAGATGAATTTACAAGATTGATTTGTCTGACTATATATTAGTGAAAAGATTTCTAACTAAACGGAAATTTATGAATTTTATCTTCTAGAGTTTAATTAATCATACCTTCAAAAGACTGTATAGGACATTCAGCAAAGACCTTTCACCTTCCTGAGTTTACAAGTTAAACCCAAAGCAAAAGTCACTAATTTTACTTTAATTAACCCCTGAATGCTAGTTTCCAGTTTTTACTTATTTGTATGGATCAGATCATTCTATTGATTTCTTTTAGTATGTCTAGTTAATACTTCCTAAGGGGCAGATCTATATGCCTTGTTTTATAATAACACACAGGGGAAGCATTTCTCAGTGAAACGTGTCTATTCCACAACATAATTAAACAAAAGAGATTGAAGGTGGGAGGAGAAGGGGACAACAGAGGATGAGATTTGGTTGGATGGCATTACCAACTTAATGGACATGAGTTTGAGTTAACTCTGGAAGTTGGTGATGGACAGGGAGGCCTGGCATGCTGCAGCCCATGGGGTCACAGAGAATCAGACATGACTGAGTGACTGAACTGAACTGATAAATATTCAATTTTTTGTATACTTTACCCCAATCCTGTGAACTTTTGTACAGTTACATTTAGCATTCATTAGGATCCATTTGACAAGTTTCAATCTTATAGAAGAAGTTCTAGAAGTTTTTCTCCTTTACTCCCTGTCCATTTTATCTAATTTTATATAAAATACTCTGGGATCCCCAGAGGGGGTGAGAAATAAATTATTTCCTGCCATATCAGTAAACACGGATGTCACAGTCACCAGCAATTGCAACCACCGCAGATGGTGGGCTGGTGAGCCCTGAGGGAACTCAGGAAGATAATAATTCTTGCCATATAGCAGCCATCAGACAGTTCAGTTCAGTTCAGTTGCTCAGTCATGTCCAGCTCTTTGCAACACCATGGACTGAAGCACCCCAGGCCTTCCTCTCCATCACCAACTCCCAGAGCTTACTCAAACTCATGTCCACTGAGTCGGTGATGCCATCCAACTATCTCATCCTCTGTCATCCCCTTCTCCTCCTGCCTTCAATCTTTCCCAGCATCAGGGTTTTTACAAATGAGTCAATTCTTCACATCAGGTGGCCAAAGTATTGGAGCATCAGCCCTTCCAATGAATATTCAGGACAGATTTCCTTTAGGATGGACTGGTTGGATCTCCTTGCAGTCCAAGGGACTCTCTAGAGTCACCTCCAACACCACAGTTCAAAAGCATCAATTCTTCAGCACTCAGCTTTCCTTAATAGTCCAACTCTCACATCCATACATGACTACTGGAAAAATAATAGCTTTGACTAGATGGACCTTTGTTGGCAAAGTAATATCTCTGCTTTTTAATAGGCTGTCTAGGTTGGTCATAGCTTTTCTTCCAAGGAGCAAGCGTCTTTTAATTTCATAGCTACAGTTGCAATCTTTAGTGATTTTGGAGCCCCTGAAAAATAAAGTCTGTCACTGTTTCCACTGGTTCTCCATGTATTTGCCATGAAGTAATGAGACCATGATTTTAGTTTTCTGAATGTTGAATTTTAAGCCAACTTTTTCACTTTCCTCTTTCACTTTCAGAAAGAGGATGTTAATTCTTGTTGAGCCCTAAGGAAACTCAGAATGTGAAAAGAGAGGATACTGGTCCCAGATAGCTGAGGTGCACATCAAAGGAATGCTTCAGTGAGACGGACTCTTGCATCTTCCCATACATAGAAGAGCGCAAAAGTCCTTCCCTTTGGATATCTGGGTTTCTTTAACAATAATCTTTTGATCCAGACTACTTTGTTGCAAAACTTCCATATAAACTGGCTCCTCCCCTTGCCTCCTCAGAGAGTTCTGTCAGGGTTCTTTGAGATGCTCTCTCTCCGCCTAAAGTCCTAAAAATTCCCGCTGAATAAAACATAACCCTCAACCCTTAGGTAGCTAATATTTTTTTAAGTCAACAGAGGTTTGAGTCAAGAATTTAGGCTCTTGGCCTAACTGTTGCCCCAAGTAATTGTTGGTTAAGCATCTCAGTGTAAAAAAGTTTTTTCCAATCTCTTAAATATATATTTTAAAACTGGGGTAAGTAGAGCAGACTCATGTGACTTTTAATGTTGGAGATTAGTAGGGGATTCCTTTTGGCCCATTTAATCTTAGCTAATATAATATTAAAACCTTGTGTTTTAATCCCATTCATGTCTATTTTATTTATCCCATTTTAAATAACCATCTGAAGATTTCTATATTCATTTGAGATAAGTCCTTTTTAAAATTTCTTTCTTGTCCCAACAAGTATCTAGACTTTCCTTACAGGTTTTTTTTCTTGTTAACATTCATTATTCTAATGTTTTATTGGCATCTGTAAAACCCATTGAGGGGAAGTAAAGACCACAAATAAAGCTTCCCAAACTGGTTTTTCTTACTTGCTTTAAACTAAAGAAGCTTATAGTTTAACCATTAAACAAATTTCTTTTTTCTCCCTTTAATTTGATTTTTATAAGCACCTATAAAAGAGCTATTTAAAATGAGAGTGCTCTAAAAATTTACCAACTTAGAAGTTTCTCCAGTTTAAAGGATCCATATTTGGCTATTAATGAGATATATATTAATAGTAATTCAAACCATTAAGACATAAGAGGCTTTTCCATAAAAGAATGGGGCAGGATGTCACCTAAATAAAAATATCCAGAAAGTTTACTCCTAAAAATAGCATGACAGAGATCAAGATTTCTACCCACACACAAAACTCCCTAAGAAGATCAGGTAGAACATTTTCATCTCAAAGACACAAGAAGAGAAATGCAAGTTTCCCCTAGAAGGCCTTTGTTTACAGTAAGAATTCTGAAAAACTATTTTTATCAAGCCAGTGTTTTAAACTTAACTATGTATGCAATAAAAGAGCCTCCTCATTTTTAAGGTGGATTTCCTTTAATTCCCAGTGAAAGTACTTGTAAATTTTGCAGGTTCATAAACCTGGGTGGGATATTAGGTAGGGGCTGGCAATATGTCTTTCTTATTTTGAAAACTTTTATTCCCCATTCAGAGGTCAGTATGTCAAAATAATATCACTAGTGTAGCCAACTCAAGGAAAAATGACAGGCCAGTATTACCCAGTCCAACACTACTCAGTCTTTTAAGTGAACAAAGCCTTCCCAGTCCTTCAACCAAGGATAAACCAGTCAGTCTAAACCGAGTAAAATTTTCCTAGTGGCTTTCACTGAGGATAATTCATTCATTGTCTAAACTGAGCACCAATGTTTTTCAACCAGGCTCCCCTAATATCTTTCAGTTGTGGGGGTCACTCCCCAATATCTTTCAACTGCAAAACAAATTACTTGTTCAGTTCAGTTCAGTTCAGTCACTCAGTCATGTCCGACTCTTTGCAACCCCATGAACTGCAGCACGCCAGGCCTCCCTGTCCATCACCAACTCCCAGAGTCTACCCAAACCCATGTCCATCGAGTCGGTGATGCCATCCAGCCATCTCATCCTCTGTTGTCGCCTTCTCCTCCTGCCCCCAGTCCTTCCCAGCATCAGGGTCTTTTCCAGTGAGTCAACTCTTCTCACGAGGTGGCCAAAGTATTGGTGTTTCAGCTTCAACATCAGTCCTTCCAATGAACACCCAGGACTGATCTCCTTTAGGATGGACTGGTTGGATCTCCTTGCAGTCCAAGGGACTCTCAAGAGTCTTCTCCAACACCACAGTTCAAAAGCATCAATTCTTTGGTGCTCAGCTTTCTTCACTGTCCAGCTCTCACATCCATACATGACTACTGGAAAAACCATAGCCTTGACTAGATGGACCTTTGCTGGCAAAGTAATGTCTCTGCTTTTCAATATGCTATCTAGGTTGGCCATAACTTTCCTTCCAAGGAGTAGGTGTCTTTTGATTTCATGGCTGCAATCACCATCTGCAGTGATTTTGGAGCCCCCCAAAATAAAGTCTGACACTTTTTCCACTATTTCCCCATCTATTTCCCATGAAGTGATTGGACCAGATGCAAAGATGGGCTCAATAAAGGACAGAAATGGTATGGACCTAACAGAAGCAGAAGATATTAAGAAGTGGCAAGAATACACAGAAGAACTATACAAAAAAGATCTTCATGACTCAGATAATCACAATGGTGTGATCACTCACCTAGAGCCAGACATCCTGGAATTTGAAGTCAAGTGGGCCTTAGAAAGCATCACTACAAAGAAAGCTAGTGGAGGTGATGGAATTCCAGTTGAGCTATTTCAAATCCTAAAAGATGATGCTGTGAAAGTGCTGCACTCAATATGCCAGCAAATTTGGAAAACTCAGCAGTGGCCACAGGACTGGAAAACGTCGGTTTTCATTGCAATCCCAAAGAAAGGCAATGCCAAAGAATGCTCAAACTACCGCACAATTGCACTCAAATTACTTGTTAGACACTGCTGAATAATACTCAGAATCATCAACCAAAAATAGGGAGATTTGAGAACCAGTAGAGACTCACCCAATTCATCTGGCCTCTCCAAGGAGACAGATAGGCACAGGAGGCCTCTGCTAGTAAGGCTCTGGATCCTTACAGAGTTCAGGCAAAGGAGAGAAAGTTGCTCTGGTCTCTTCATGGTCACCATAACTATCAACTGAAAAAAAAAAAAAAATACACAACCTAAAAGTTGAGAGTTATTTTTTTTTAATATATATATTTTATTGAAGTATAGTTGACTTACAATGTTTCAGGTACACAGCAAGGTGATTCAGTTATACAAATACACATATATTATTTTTGAAATTATTTTCCATCATAGGTTATTATAAGATATCGACTATGGTTCTCTATGCTGTACAGTAAACCTTTGTTGCTTGTTGTATATACACTTTGATCAGAAATCTAGCATTCTATTCATACTAAGTCAAACAAGTGGAATCAAAATATCATAATTTTTTTATTTAGGCAAAAATTCATATGGTTTCTAAAATGTATTTATTATAAATATTTATATATATGTATACAAAAGTTTTTCTACTATACTCGATAAAAGCTTCAGAAAGAACAATAAAAAAAAAGAACAGATGGAAAAATTGGATGGAAAACACAACCTAAATGAAATGGGAGCACTGAATATGAAATAGGAAAAGTGAAACAAACATAAAAGTAAAATATCATCATAGAGTCCAGCTGTTTTTAAACATGACTTCTCATTAGAAACATATCTGGAGCTCTAGGGAAAAAAGGCAACACCTAAGCATTTGTATTTTTTAAAAGATGTCCATATAATTCTGATAAGCATCTGGATTTTAAAAAGTGATTATAGGTTTTTTTTTAGATCCTAGTTTTAGTGATATAGAGTTCTATTATTTTTCTGTTGACTAATCATGATACAATGATATTAAGTGAATAATAGTTACATAACCACATGAGAGAGGGTGCTCAGGGTTGGTGCACTGGGATGACCCTGGGGGATGGGATGGGGAGGGAGGTAGGAGGGGGGTTCTGGATGGAAAACACATGTGTGCCTGTGGTGATTCATGTCAATGTTTGGCAAAAACCACTACAATATTGTAAAGTAATTCACCTCCAATTAAAATAAATTAATTAATTTAAATTTTAAAAAAATAGTTACATAACCACAATAGGAAAAGACATTTATCAGTTTTCACAATCAGTAACCAGACAAAATAAGAAAAAGATAATTACAATTGCAAGCCATAATGAGAATATGATTAACTTAACAATTTAAAATAATTACATACAATTGGTGGGGGGTGGAGAAGGAAACGGCAACACACTCTGGTATCCTTGCCTGGAGAATCCCAGGGACAGAGGTGCCTGGTGGGCTGCTGTCTATGGGGTCAGAAAGAGTCAGACACACTGAAGCAACATCAATCCTTCCAATGAACACCCAGGACTGACCTCTTTTAGGATGGACTGGTTGGATCTCCTTGCAGTCCAAGGGACTCTCAAGAGTCTTCTCCAACACCACAGTTCAAAAGCATCAACTCTTCGGCGCTCAGCTTTCTTCACTGTCCAGCTCTCACATCCATACATGACTACTGGAAAAACCATAGCCTTGACTAGATGGACTTTTGTTGGCAAAGTAATGTCTCTGCTTTTCAATATGCTATCTAGGTTGGACATAACCTTCTTTCCAAGGAGCAAGCGTCTTTTAATTTCATGGCTACGATCACCATCTGCAGTGATTTTGGAGCCCCAGAAAATAAAGTCTGACACTGTTTCTACTGTTTCCCCATCTATTTCCCATGAAGTGATGGGACCAGATGCCATGATATTAGTTTTCTGAATGTTGAGCTTTAAGCCAGCTTTTTCACTCTTCTCTTTCACTTTCATCAAGAGGCTTTTTAGTTCCTCTTCACTTTCTGCCATAAGGGTGGTGTCATCTGCATATCTGAGGTTATTGATATTTCTCCTGGCAATCTTGATTTCAGCTTGTGCTTCTTCCAGCCCAGCATTTTTCATGATGTACTCTGCATAAAAGTTCTAGATCTTTGGAAAACATTTCTTGCATCTTCTTCATTCTTTTCCCAAGATCCTGTATCATCTTCACTATCGTCATTTTAAATTCTTTTTCTGGAAGTTTGCCTGTCTTCACCTCATTTGGTTGTTTTTCTTAGATTTTATCTTGTCCCTTCATCTGGGACATAATTTTCTGCTTTTTCATCCTGATTAACTTTCTGTAATATGGTTTTTGTTTTAGCCCCTGTGGGACTGTGCTTCTTTTTGCTTCTGTCTGCCCTTTGATGGATGAGGCTAAGAGGTTTGTGTAAACTTCTTGATAGGAGGGACTGGTGATGGGGAAAACTGGGTCTTGCTCTGGTGGCCTTGCTCAGCAAAGCTTTAATCTAATTATCTGCTGTTGAGTGATGTTGCACTCCCTCCCTGGTAGTTGTTTGGCCTGAGGCGACCCAGCCTGGGGTCTACAGGCTCTGTGGGAAGGTTAATGGTGAACTCCAAGAGGGCTTATACCAAGGGGGACCTTCCAGTGCCCCCATCCCTGTGGTGAGTCCCTGCCAACTCATGCCTCCATAGGAGGCCCTCCAATACCAGCAGGTAGTTTTTGTTCAGTCTCCTATGGGGTCATTGCTCCTCTTCTTTAAATCTTGGTGCCTGCAAAATTTTATTTGTGCCCTCTAAGACTGGAGTCTCTGTTTCCCTCAGTCCTCTGGAAGGCCTATAATCAAATCCAACTGCTCTTCAAGGTCAAATTCCCTGGGGATTCCCAGTCCCTTTGTCAGATCCCCAGGCCGGGAAGCCTGATGTGGGATTCAGAACCTTCACAACAGTGCAAGAACTTCTTTGGTATTATTGTTCTCCAGTCTGTGGGTATGGATATGGAATTTGATTTTACTGTGATTGTGCCCCTCCTATCGTCTTGCTGCAGCTTCTTCTTTGTCTTTGGACATGGGGTATCTTTTTTTGGTGGGTTCCAGCATCCTCCTATCAATGGTTGTTCAACAGCTAGTTGCAATTTTGGTGCTCTCACAGGAGGAGATGAGCTCACGTCCTTCTACTCTGCCGTCTAGAACCAGAATTGAGAGTTATGTTTTTTTCAGCAGATATTATTAGGACTTCAAGCCTAGGAGACAGGCTTTCACATAAGCTCGAAGAAAACTGTTCTGAAGAGGAAGTGAGGGGTTAGGGGAGCCAGGATATACAATTTTTGCAAAAATACCACATAGTCAGAACAAAAGTCTACTGCTTTGTTTCTGTTTGGGGGAGGTTGAGAATACTTCATTAGTTTCTGTAATCAAACTCATTAGATAAGATCTTACATATTTAATACCATTAAATACATTGCCCCTTTACAAATGGAAAATATTATGTTAATGTTTCTAGACCAATACGGCTGTTAATTTTTTTATTATTATTATTATATTAATCATGTGCCAGGGTATATTAGTTACCTATTGCTGTGTTTCAAATTACCCTAAAACTTAGCAGCTTAAAATAACAATACTGATACAGTTTCACCCAGTTTGGAAGGGTCAGAAATTTGAAAGTGGCTTAACTGGGTGGTTGTAGCTCAGTGTCTTCTGTGATTGCATCCAAGAGGCTGGCCAGAGCTGTGGACATCAGAAGGCTTGACTGGGGCTGGAGGGTCCATTTTCAAGTTGGCTCTTCCATGAAACTGTCCAAATAGTGCTGGCCATTGGCAGGAGACCTCAGCTGTTGCCTTGTAGACATGCCCAGAGGGCTGCTTGAGTGTCCTCCTGACATGGCAGCTGCTTTTCCCAGAGAAAAGGATCCAAGAGAGAACAAGAGGGAAGCAGCTGCGTCTTTGGTGATCTAGCTTTGGAAGTTGCACATCAACATTTCCACACTGGTTACACAGCCCAGCCCTAGTTCATGTGAGAGGGGAACAGCAGGAGGCTAGGGTCACTGGAGCCATAGTGGGGGCTGGCTGCCACACAGGGACTCTATTGTCCACTTATATATATATTGCTCCTAATCCTCACAACACGGTTATGGGCTAGGTGTTTTGTCCTCGCTGAATGGATAAAAAAAAAAATCCCCAAAGTAATTAAGTGTCTTGGGACTTCCCTGGCGGTTCAGTGGTTAAGAATCTGCCTGCCAAAAGCAGAGGACTCGGGTTCGATCCCTGGTCTGGGAGGATTCCCCATGCCAACGGGCAACTAAAACCATGCTGTACAGCTATGGAAACCCACACACCTACAGCCCATGCTCCAAAATAAGAGAAGCCACCACAATGAGAAGTTCATACTCTGCAGCTAGAGAGTAGCTCCCACTTGCCTCAACTAGAGAAAGCCCGAGTGCAGCAACAAAGACCCAGCACAGAAATATGGCTGTTAATTTCTGTACAATGCCAAGCAACATGTACAACTGGGATATTTTTCCAAAGTTGACAGCACAGCTGAAGTTTCTAAAAATTCAAATTAAATATAGATAGATAGATTCATTTATTCATATAAAAGACCAATAGCAGTATGTTACACATCAGTATCATCCACAGCTTTTCCAGGTTCTGCAGTCATCTGAGCAAAATTATAGAGACATCCAGCACATTCCATTTAAAAAAATTAAAAAGATAAAAACCAAAACTCCAGAAAATAGCAAAGTTCTGTTACTCTTGTGGTATTTACCATTTTTGTATTAGCTTTTCAATCATCATCTGGAAAGAAAAAATTCTAGAACAATGTCATTAAAAACAGCTGTGATAAAGCATAGTCACTACTACATATCATAAAGCAGGTATAAGATATTTTACATTCACAGAAGTATGATACAGTACTGTCTTACATCTATAATATTAGTGGATGTAATTTAAAAGATTTTCTTGAGATTTTCTTCTACTTTTGCAGCAGAGGACCCAAAGGATGGCTATGACACAGCTCTGGCTACTGTTATAAAAAGAAAACTAGACATCTCAAGTTAAGGAGTTTATCACTTTTGTGGAAAGATGTTTATCACTTTATGTGTGGAAAGATGAAAGAGCCTGGGTTCACTGAAGTCATTCCTTTGATGTGCACCTCAGCTATCTGGGATCAGTATCCTGTGTTTTCTCATCCTCAGTTTTCTCAGGCTGCACCTCTGGTGGCAGCTACAGTCTGATGGCTGCTAGATGTTTGGCATTCCTTGTTTCCTTCCTGAACTCCCTCAGGGCTCATGGTTAAGGGTGGTTGCGATTACTGATGACTGTGACATTCTTCGTTTACTGATATGGCAGGCAATATTTTATTTCTCACTGTCTGATCCCCTTTAACAATCTCTTCCTCTGGTATTCAGAGTCAGGGATCCTCATTTTTTATTCTCTCTGACCTCTGTCTCCTTCACTGCTTCTTCCTTCCTTTCCTGTGCTCCCCAGGAGCTTTCCATCTGCACAGTGACATGTGCAGACATGTCACTGGGGACATTGCAATGAGCAGGACCACAGTTCCTACTTCTTCCAGTTTACAGTTGAGTCTCCATCTTCTTCCAGTTGCCTAAATGCCAGTGCTCCCTGGGGGCCCAGTCTGTAGCACTCCTCTCTCCCTCTCTGTAAGACTCTCCCATATGTAAACAAATCTCTCGGGTATATGACTGCACGTGGAAGCACTAGGTCATAGAACACTTTTTTTTCCACTCTGTAAGATATTATGAAATTGTTCTCCAAAGTTTTATACCAATGTGCATTCCCTTCAGCCAAATGTAAGTTTATCTGCTACTTTATAAATGTTTTTGTGGACACTGTTGGTGCCTCACACAGATCACCTTTATAATCTGATATACCCTGTTACAGTTCTTGGGCACATTGGCTGCTAATGGCTCTCAAATGCCTTTGCTGGACAACTGCCCTTGGCAATGGAAGTCTCATATCTTGTATTTCCTGCAGTAGGCCTCTACACATCTTTGTTTTTTTGAATTGGGTCCAAGATGGAAAGAAAAAATGGAAACAAGAGAAGGACATCATAGTCTCTGTCTCTTCCAGGTTTGGTCCTCCCAAGCTCCAAGGTAAAGGAAGACATGGGAAGAAGAAAAGGAGGAAGGAAAAAAGAATGGACTTGAAGGAGGAGGATAATGGGGAATGCTGGTTTAAATCTGCTCTTCAGGCCAGATGGGCAGGAGGATGCGAGCTGGGCAAGCCTCTCTCTGCAAGTGTCAAGGATACTGAAAACCCACATCACCTCCTGCCAAGAAAAGCCTTTTCTGCCTCTGTCATCCACTCACCCACTCCTTCATTCATACACTTGTCTTCTCTTTCTTTTTTAGCTATTTTCCTGAGTCCATTCACTCTCCTTATTTGTTCACTGCTTCTGTCTCCAGTGAGGAGAACTGCTCAGTGCCAAGCAGCAGCTCAATGCTTATTACATGAATTCATGGATGAATATCACTTAATATGCAAGGATTTTAATAAAGAACAAAATGTTTTATAGAAATTGCAAGTGTAATATTTCTTCCTCAACCTGTTGCTAAACCCTACACTTACTCATCATGCTCAGTGAGAAGTGAAAATTATAGTAACTCAGTCGTGTCTGGCTCTTTGTAACTCCATGGACTACAGCCTGCCAGGCTCCCTGTCCATGGGGTTTCCCAGGCAAGAATATTGGAGTGTGTTGCCATTTCCTTCTCCAGGGGATCTTCTCTACCCAGGGATTGAACCCAGGTCTCCTGCATTGCAGGCAGATTCTTCACCACTTCAGTCATCAGGGAATCCCAAACAAGCACTTCCAAATGTGAAACTGCAGCCCTATTTCCCATAACAAACCTAGCTTCTCCTTTTTTACCTCCCTGGTCTCAGAGCCTTGCCTCCTCTTCTCTCTCTGCAATCCTGGACACTTACGGAAGGCTCTACCAACCATCTGGTCTGCCTGGAGCCATAGACTACATGCCTTTCCATTTTTTTCATCTTGTGCACCTTCCTGGTGGTTTTTAAGATGTCTGTCTATAAAATCCATTGGCTTCACTTCTCTGCAGCCCTACCTCAAATAGGGCCACTCCCTTAGACACAGACTCATCCTACCTGTTTTTTCCTTAAAATTCCTCTTGTTCCTTCCAGATCCTATTACTATTCCACTCACTCCACCTCACTGCCTGAAGCCACATGTGTATAAGCATGTGCACTCACACACACACACACACACACACACACACACACACACACACACACACATTCTTTCTCTCTCTGTGTTTATATACCAATTATTTGTTTATTTATATATATACCAATATATTATTTATATACCAATAATTTGTTGATAATATATACAAATTGTATAAATATATGATATGTATGTTGATGCTCAGTCACCCAGTCATGTCCAACTCTTTGCCACCCCATGGACTGCAGTATGCCAGGCCTCCCTGTCCTTCACCATCTCCCAAAGTTTGCCCAAGTTCATGTCCATTGTGTTGGTGATGCCATCCAACCATCTCATCCTCTGACACCCTCTTCTCCATCTGCCCTCAGTTTTTCCCAGCATCAGAGACTTTTCTAATGAGTTGGCTATTCGCATTCCATGAGCAAAATACTGGAGCTTCAGCTTCAGCATTAGTCCTTCCAATGAGTATTCAGGGTTGATTTCCTTTAGGATTGACTGGTTTGATATCCTTGCTGTCCAAGGGACTCTCAGGAGTCTTCTCCTGAACCACAGTTTGAAGGCATCAGTTCTTTGGCACTCTGCCTTCTTTATGGTCAAACTCTCACAACAATATGTGAACACTGGGAAGACCATAGCCTTGACTATATGGACCTTTGTCAGCAGAGTAACATCTCTGCTTTTCAACACTGTCTAGGTTTGTCATAGTTTTCCTGATGTCATGGCTGCACTCACCATTCACAGTGATTTTAGAGCCCAAGAAGAGGAAATCTGTCACTAGTTCCACCTTTTCCCCTTCTATTTGCCATGAAGTAATGGGGCTGAATGCCATGATCTTCATTTTTTAATAATAAGTTTTAAGCTGGGTCTTTCACTCTCCTCCTTCATCCTCATCAGGAGGCTCTTCAGTTCTTCTTCACTTTTTGCCATTGCAATGGCATCATCCACATATCTGAAGTTGATGTTTCTCTGGCCTATCTTAATTCCAGCTTGTAACTCATCCAGCCCGGCATTTCTCATGATGTGCTCAGCGTATAGGTTAAATAAATAGGGTAATAGCAGACAGCCCTGTCATACTCCTTTCTCAGTCCTCAGTCAATCAGTTGCTCCATACAGGGTTCCAATTCTTGCTTCTTGACCCACACACAGATTTCTCAGGAGACAGGTGAGATCTCTGCCATTCTCATCTCTTTAAGAGCTTTCCACAGTTTGTTATGATTCACACAGTCAAAAACTTTAGTGTAGTCAATGAAACAGAGGTAGACCTTTTTCAATATCCCCTTGTTTTCTCTACGATCCAGCAAATGTTGGCAATTTGATCTCTGGTTCCTCGGCCTTTCCTAAAACCAGCTTGGGCATCTGGAAGTTCTTGGTTTGTGTAATGCTGAAGCCTAGCATGCAAGATTTTAAACATGAGCTTACTAGTATGGGAGATGAGTGCAACTGTCCAATGGTTTGAACATTCTTTTTTTTTTCTTTAGGCTACCATGCCAGGAGTTAACACATGAACTTTATTTTGTCCGAGTCAGAATTTGCTCATTTATTCATCAAGTATTCAACATGTATGATTAATATATGCAAGGTGGAGGGAATCCCAGAATCAGCAAATAAAATTGGTTTCTACATGATACAGTAAGTACAAAAAATATCCATCTGGCAAACTAAGTACAGGAAAGATATAATGACCACGCCCTCCCCTGCACTCTGTCAGCTCTCCTTCCGCTCCACATTAACAAGTGTTCCAGGGCAGCTTCAGCCGATGACACAGGAGCTAAAAGTCAGCCATATCTTACTTGCACATATACTTTTTTTTTTTAAGCTAGTAACATCCTCTTTATTGGGACTGTATTTTTTTTCCTTGATAACTGACTTTTTTTTTTCTCTTGAACATTCTTTAGCTCTGCTCTTCTTGGGAACTGAGGTGGGGAATGACATTTTCCAGTCTGTGGCCACTGCTGGGTATTCCAGATTTGCTGACATATTGAGTGAAACACTTTGATAGCATCATCTTCTAGGGTTTTGAATAGCTCTTCTGGAATTCCATCACATCTACTAGCTTTACTGACAGCAGTGCTTCCTAAGGTCCACTTGGCCTCACACTCCAGACTGTTTGGCTCTGGGTGACTAGCCACACTGTCATAGTTATCTGGTTCATTAAGATTTTTTTTGTACTATTCTTCCATGTATTCTTTCCATCTCTTCTTGATGTCTTCTGTGTCTACTCGGTCTCCAATGTTTCTGTCCCTTATTGTGCCCATCTTTGGGCAAAATGTTCCCTTGATATTTCCAATTTTCCTGAAGAGAACTCTAGACTTTCCCCTTCTATTGTTTTCCTCTATTTTTATGCACTGTTCACTGAAGAAAGCCATCTTGTCTCTGCTTGCTATTCTTTGGAACTCTGCATTTAGTTGGATGTACATTTCCCTGTCTCTATGATATGTATATATGTGTGTGAGTGTGTATTATATGTGAAAATGAAAGTGAAAGTCATTCAGTTGTGTCTGATTCTTTGCGACCCCATAGACTACACAGTCCATGGAATTCTCCAGGCCAGAATATTGGAGTGGGTAGCCTTTTCCTTCTCCAGGTGATCTTCCCAATCCAGGGATTGAACCCAGGTCTTGCTCATTGCAGGCGGATCCTTTACCAGCTGAGCCACAAGGGAAGCCATATATATTTATATATAAAACAAGAGAAATATGTCTTCTTCTATGTATTTCTCCATTTTATATCATAACTCCTTTGGCCACCTTCCTTTCCCTCACTGTGCTTTCTCTGCACAGGTGTTGCAACCTCATACAGAGGCTCTTTATTCTGGATCTTTGACTATGAATGCTGTGGTAGGCAGACTAATAACCCCCCAAGAAGTCTACATCTTCAGAACCTGGGAATATGTTACTTTATATGGCACAAAGGTCTTTGTGATATACTTAAATTAAGCATCTTAAGATAAGATTATCCTGGGTTATCCAGCTGAGTCCGATGTAATCACAGGAGGTCCTTTCAAAGGAAAGAGGGAGGCAGGCAAGTCAGAGAAGGAGATGTGATGGTGGAAACAGAGGAGTGAAAGAGAGAGAAATTTTAAGGGTTTATACTGCTGACTTTGAAGATGGAGAAAGGGGCCACAAATCAAGGAATACTGGAAGTCTCAAAAAAGGTACGTTATCAATAAACTGCCAGTGGGCAATTAGGGCTCAATCCCACAGAGGAACTCTGGGAGCCAATGAAGAACATGTCCCAGTGTTACCCCTGTCCCTCCACACCTCTGCCTGTTGGGAAAAGGAATTGGGTGGGATGTTTATATACCTACTCCTCTCAGTCACTGGTTGAGGGTCATGTAGGAATGATGGGAGGGTGTTCTTTGGCCAACACAAACAGAACTACCTTCACACTTTGGAGAAAGCCCTCAGACAAAGATGTATGGATTCCAGCCACAGAGAGCACTGAGCTACTGAGTACCAAGCAGTGAAGTATCTGTCCAGTCAGCACTGAGGCAAGTGCATGTCCCTTCAGAAAGGAGACACCTCCATATCCTTGGCTTCCATACCTCTCCTGACTAAAGAGGAAATAGTATGGGCTCTGGGTTCTAATCCAGACACCTCTATGAGACTCTGCAGAGTGTCTCTCCTTTTGGGTTTACTTGTTTTATCATGATTAGACTGCAGTGAGAAGCAATAGTGTACCCTTCATGTCAGGGGATATGTAATATCAACATTGTTAATATTAGTGATCTTGACCTTGATCCCTTGGTTAAAGTGTTGGCAGCCAGAATTCTCCACTTGAATATTATCCCTTTATAATTAGTAAATATGCTGAAGAGATACTTTCAGATTTTGTTTCTCATCGATTTTTATCCACTAATTTTAGCGACCATCAGTGGATCTTGCCTGCTACTATTATTACTGTAGAGTTGGCTAGCAGCAACTTTCTATTTCTCTCATTTTTAGACCTAGTTTTGTTGTAGTGTTTTCTGTTTTTTGCTTTTTGTTTTTGGCCACATAGTGAAGTATGTGGGAGTTTAAGTTCCCTAACCAGGGATCAAACCTGTACCCCATGCAGTGGAAGCATGGAGTCTTAAACACTGGAAGTCCCTGGACCTAGTTTTAAATTCTTTCACACCTCAGTTTCCTTGTCTGTAAATGAGGATAATAATTTTCCTGCTAGAGACAAAGAGCAACATGACATAAGAATAAAAGGACTCATCCTCCAGGAAAGTGGTATCCCAAGTGCATACTTGCAGAAGAGTCTAAAAATATATGCTGTAACACCTGATAGAGCTGAAAGGAGAAATAATCAAATCCACAATTATAAATGAAGACTTAAACCCCATTCTCAGCAAATGATTAAATTATTAGAAAATCAATAAGGATGTAGAAAAACTCAACAACACTATCAACCAAAAGGATACTACTGGCATCTGAAGAATACTGCAATTGTAAAACAACTATACTCCAATACAAATTAATTTTAAAAAGAATATCACAACCAGTAATAAGATAACACATTCTTTTCAAGAATTCATAAGATAAACCATGACCTGAAGCATAAAACAAACCTCAACTAATTTAAAATAACTGAAATCATACACACAAAATATAACAAAAGGATAGATACATAGATCAATGGAACAGAATAGAAAACCTACAAATATATCACACACAAATATGTCCAACTGATTTCTTACAAAAAATTATTTCTTGCAAAAACAATTCAACAGAAGGAGGACACCCTTCTCCACAGATGGTGCTGGAATAACTGGATATCCAAAGGCAAAAAAACAAAACTTTCAATTTAAAAATCACATCTTACACAAGAATTAAGTCAAAATGAGTCATGAGTCATGGACTTGAATGCATAATTAAATCTTTAGGGAAAAAATTTGGGAGAAAATCTTTAGGATCTAAGATTAGGTAAAGAGTTCTTAAATTTGACATCAAAAGCACAGTCCATAAAAGAAAATTTTTGATAAATTGAACTTAATAAAAATTTAGAACTTTTGCTCTATGGAAGATCCTTTAAGAGAACGAAAAGAAAAGCCACAGACTAGGAGAAAATACTTTCAAACCACATGTCCAACAAAAGACTAGTATCTAGACTATATAAAAAACTTTCAAAATTCAACAGCTTAAAAAACATACACACTAAAAACAAAGAAAAAAAATACACGGAGAAAATCTCAATTAGAAAATGAACATCATTATCAGAGAAATGCAAATCAAAACCACAATGAGGTACCACTTT